>CM066044.1:34001853-34153474 GCA_033557465.1 Ichthyophis bannanicus
CCACATACACCAGACACCTTAGCACCCTAATACAACCAGAAAATGATTAGACTACACGAAAGCCCACATGACTACCATTTACCCATACCACCCACATGAATACACGCACAATATCCATTCGAGCTTTGAATATTGTATATAGTTAAAGTATATATATAATATAATGTTGACTGTACATAGTTATCCCTGTTATTCCATGTTATATATGCCCCTGTTCTCTGTAAGCTCAATGTTGCCTGTATGCATTGCAGTATATTTTGTTCAATGTACACCGCGCTGATTATAATAGCGCGGTATAGAAGAGATGTTAAATAAATAAATAAATAAATATTGCAGCTTGTATGTACCTTTTTCTTTATTTAAAGCATTTTCCTTTCTCTCAACCAGGTCTGCTGGGTGACACACCGCAGCAGCAAGCGGGAAGGAGGTGCACAGGTGCAGTGGAGCCTCCCAAAAGCTTCCAATAGAAGCTGGGGAGTGTTTCCACACAGGCTCCATCGGAAGACGTCATCCATACATGAGGACTCATTCCTGCTTGTCCACAGAGAATCAGACAGGCTTTCATAGGGATTGGGTTTTCTCCATTCAGATCTTCTTTGGAATGCACTTCCCCTGGGGCTTCTGATAGAAGTTTACTGATGAATCTCTCTTCATTGCTTTTTACTTCTTTCACACACACCATAACTTAATGATCCTCTGGTAGATGGATGAGCCAGAGAAAGCTCCAGCAACCAAGGGAAAAAAGGGGAATTTGGATTTAGCTCACACATTTCTCAGGGTTCAAGGTGAGTTACATTCCGGTGCAATAGTTATTTTTCCATTCTCTAGAGAGCTTACAGTCTAACGGACCAATGCAGAAAGCCAGCACTAGACTCGTGCTGAAGTAATTCTTTATGTTCTCAACAACGCACACATTTTAGCATGTGATGAGGAAGGATAGAGTATGCAAATATATGCTGCGTTAACTGTGCCCATGCAAATGAGCTACTGCAGCATTAAACTGGGAAAGCAAGCCAAACACATGCACACAAGAAGCCTGCGCTAGTTTGACTTGCTTTCTGGGCACCGCGTGGCTAATTTGCATATCAGCCCTGACAGTATTTTGATGGCATCAGGGTCGATTGCAGCATCGGGAAAAGCTCCCGATGCCATCAAAATACTGGCAGGGGCCATGCTAACAAAAAGGAATCACTGGTGGCCAAGCGGCCCCATTCCCGCACTCCTGACAGTATTCTGAATGCATTAGGGATGATCGCGGCATCGTGAAAAGCCTCCGATGCCATCAAAACACTGTCGAAGGCTAGTGCCCCGACAGAAAGAAAGTACCTGGTGGTCTAGTGGTCCCTATACCCCCCACCTCAAGCCAACCCAAAATAACAGAAATTAAAATAAAAATCATCTGGTGGTCTAGAGGCCCCTAAATCCAACCCCCCATCCCTCATAACTTAAAATCGACAGGAGCACTGCCTATGCGCTTCCGCTCTGGTCCTCCACTTGGTAAAATGGCGATGGCTGGCTCCAGGCAGTGCATCCTGGTACCACCAGGTACTTACTTTCTGTCAGGGCACTGGCCCTCGACAGTGTTTTGATGGCATCAGGGGCATTTCCTGATGCCACAGTCGTCCCCAATGCCATCAAAATACTGTCGGGGAGGGATCACCAGGGATTATTTTTTGTCGGGCACAGCTCCAACAATATTTTGATGGCTTTTGGGGCTTTTCCCAATGCCTGATCATCTCAGGAGAAGATGATCTAGGCATTGGGGAAAGTAGCCAGTGCCATCAAAATACTGTCGGGGGCAAGCGTTAGAGGTTTAAGTCACCTCAGACCCTGCAGTAAAATATTTGGTGCAATGTCTGGCTGCAAAATCATCTATGCCTGTCTCTGTATCGGGTGTAGCCATGATGTGCATATCAGACCATTAAGTGCAGCTGATTCAAATACATTTAAATGCATGTGACGTTAATTGGGCATTAGTTTTTCCGTCGGCGTTTACATCTGTTTTCTGTATTTTAAAGGACCGTAAAGTGTGCTTAAACGTGGCATTATGGGGTCATAAAGGTCGCACTAGCTTTCTGCATCGGCCTGTAAGTTTGTACCTAAAGCAAAGGCGAGTTAAGTGGCTTGCTCCAGATCACAGCGAGCAGCGGCGGGGTCTGAACCTCACTTTCCTGGATCTCAGCCCACTGTTCTAACCATTCGGTTATTCCCCAGGAGTTGCAGAGCAGGATCCACCAACTATTACCTAGGAACTTCACTCTGAAAGGGATGAGAAAAAGAAAAAAAATGTATGTCTTTTTTACTTATTTCCAATGATATTATTAGGATTTTCTGAATGTGGTGTGTGGCGTCATTTCCAGCAAGTGTTGTAAGTACGCATTAATGGTGAGCACAGATGTGAGTACATTGCAGCATTTACACAGAGGGCTCAAAAAGCACAATGAGCCTGTATCCTTGAGAAAGGAAGGGTCCTGGCACCTCGTGACTAAAAGCTTGCTATCACAGCACCTCGCCCCCCCTCCCCCTCACTACCAGCAGTATAGCAGACAAAGGACTCCCATGCAACTTGGGAACATTGCCAAAAATCCAACTGGTCTTGGGCAGAGCGATTTTTGTAAGTCTGAATATTGTTCACCCTTTACGAGGCTAAATGTATGCACAAGACTCCACAACAATTTGGAAACTTTTAGCTGCATTAGGAGTTGGAGTTCGCAGGGGTCTCCTTAGGCTGGAGGAGACAAATATGAAGCCTAAATTGATCTACGGGCATTATTTTTCAAAGGAAAAATATCTGCATAAAAAAACAGGTACAAGCATCTGCAGCTATTTTTTTTCCTTGTGGCAACTTTCTAAGTGAAAATATTTCACTTTCAAGATTAGTGTAATGTGAATAGGTAAAAATTATCAGTAATACAGGCACTTTGATTACAGTCTTTATTTACTGTTGTTAAGTGCCGTCGAGTCTGGATAGTTGTCCTAAATTGTGTTCAGTCTTCAGTCAGCCGGCTCATTGTTGACAGACTGGTACCCATAGCTGCTGTTGTTGTATCGATCCATCTCATTGCTGGCCTTCGTTTTTTGCGTTGACCTTCTATTTTGCCAAGCATGATATCTTTTCTAATAATCTCTCTATTTGGATGATGTGTCGAAGTCTTGTCATCTGAGCTTCTAAAGAAAGCTTAGGTTTGATCTCCTCTAGTACTGACTGGTTTGTTCTTCAGACAGTCCATGGTAGATGTCTTTCTCCATACAAAGATTCGACTCGTTCAAGCCATGGTATTTTCAATAACATCATATGGATGCAAAAGCTGGACAGTGAAAAAGATAGACAGGAAGAAAACTGATGCCTTTGAATTATGGGGCTGGCGGTGAATACTGCCTATACGGTCTTTATAATCACTGCCAAAGTGCCCATACTATCACAGTTGGCTACTGGCTCACTGATGGCGTATGTCCATTTCCCCCAAAGATGCTGGCCTGTTAACAGCATTGCTCTGCCTTCTCCCACTCTACCCCTACTGCAAGGAAGTTGGCCCACCACCAGGGTTCTGCGCTGCTCCCTTCCCACCAAAGGCTCTAGACAACTCACAGTATCACTCCACAAGGTTCCTCAGCAAGTTGCACATGTATTGAAAGAGGGCTTGGCTCTCTGTTCCTCCCTTTCAATCTTTGCTGTAGGCTCAAGTAGGAGGAGCAGTCCCTGCTGCCAACTGCCCTGCATGGCCTGACCAATAGTGCAAGCAATTTCCAAGCCCAGGGGCTGGCACTTCCTGCCTGATGATCTTGTGAGTTGCTCCCAGTGATCCAAGATGGCAGCCACAGAGTAACCATTTGTTGTGCATAATCCTAGATCCCTAAGGAAACATCCTCCTCAGACATGGGGAGGGGTGCACCTGCTCCTGGTGGGTGCACCACTAAGCAAAGACATGGATAAGGGTGCACCTACTCCCTAAAAGACATGGATAGGGGTGCACCTACTCCCTAAAAGACATGGGAAAGGGTGCATCTACTCCTGCCATATTGCTGGGCAGACTGGATGGACCATACTGGTCTTTATCTGCCGTCATTTACCATGTTACTATGTTACTATTCTTTTTTTTTTTTTTTTGCTTGCACTGATATTTTCTCCTACACACTTTTCTATGATGAAAAGGAGGGGTAAGACCCAGGGAAGAACATAAGATATGCCATACTGGATCAGATCAAGGGTCTGTGAAGCCTGGTAACCTGTTTCCAACTGCGACTATTCCAGGTCACAAGTACCTGTCTGGTTCCTAAGAAGGCACACAGATTCCATGCTGCTTATCCCAGGGTAAGCAGTGGATTTTCCCTGGTCCTCTTTAATAATGGTTTATGGACTGGGCAGAAGGTTTCAAAGTATTATCCACGATGACGCATTAAATCGTTTTCCTGAATGGTGGTTCCTAATCTGGAACCTTGTATCGTGTAACTGTAGTCTGGTTTGTTCTTCCCTAAATGCATAACTGTGTACTTCTCTAAATTAAATTCCATCTGCCATTTGGATACCTATTCTTCCAATTTATCAAGGTCCTCTTGATATATATATTCACCCCTATATATACATATTCATCACCGAGCTCAAAAAGAAAATCCAAAATTGTTCTCTGTACCACTACTTTTTTTTTTAGATATCTTCTTCTTTTTAGAGGAATTGGACTTGCTCTATTACGATCCATTAGAGATCAAATAAAACCAAAAGCTGTCTTAACAGTGTTGCAACATTGGTGCTCATTGGTTTTGAGTCTGCAAATGAGTTTTGATGGAGAACGTTTGCCTGCCCACAAACAACATGGGATCTGGAGACACTATGACACAAATAATATGCCGAGAGGTACAATTATATTGACGTCTACGGTATACACCATGAGTACCGTGACGAATCCAGAAATTACACTGCCACATGGATAGTGACCAACCTCAGACAATTGCTGATCTGCTATTTCACAAAGCAAAATAAAATGAATCTAGGGGGGCATTTTATAAAGCTATTTTTGCATGTATGTAGTCACATATGTGTGTAAATGGCCTGTTAAACTGTAGAAGTACATATTTTTCATGAAAGACGCGGAGTTTGCTGGTATGCATGGGCAGAACACGGATGGAGTTTGAGAGTATGTGCTTTTTTTACAAAATATCTTAATTTATCCGCAAGCTTGCAAACTTTACATGTTGACATTTACACCTTCCCTTGAGTGGGTGTAAATATCTGAGCCTGCTTTTAAGGCAAGATTTCTTCCACTTATATTTGTATTTTATAAAGATACATAGCGCTGGGGTGTTGCACCTAACGTGCTGATAACGTGCAAATCCATGATGCATTAGGGCAATTCCACCGTACTAACTGCCAGAAGCATGTTCCTGGAGGTTACCATGGTGCACGTGGATCTTCCTCAGCATGGGTACACTCACTGTCACCTAAGGTGGTGGCAGTGAGTGCACCTGTGCTATTTGCCCACTGTGTAGGTAGCATCAAGTTCAGTATTTTGTTTCCAATAGCAGCCAGTCCAGGTCACTAATACCTTACAGATCCCAAGAATAGCTAGTCACATGATACTTATTCTCAGAGATAAACAGTGGTTTTCTCCTGGTCTACCTTAACAGTTTATGGACTTTTCCTTCAGGAATTTGTTCAAACCATTTTTAAACCCAGTTACATTAAGGGCCCAATTTCCTTGGTGCACGTCCAGGCCGTCTGAACGGCCCTGAGCAGGACAGGCCAGTTAGGACCCGATTCTGCACCGCAGGAGCTAGATATTCCCATGGGTGCAGGATCAGGCCTTGAGACAGCCCAGTGTGCCCCTGCCTTCCTGCAGGGACGTCCTCCCCGCCTGCTTTTGACTCCCATAGCGCTGACCCCGTTTCCCTGCTGCCCGACCCAAGGCTAGGCAGCTGGGGCCAGGATTGATCGCTGGGGACTTATTTTATTTATTTATTTTAAAGGATTTATATCCCGCTTTATCCTGTAAATCAAAGCGGTGACCTACCTGCCCCCAGTCTCGGCCTTTGAGGAGGTTCCGACCCCGATCACCCCAGTCCAAGGGGCTTGTTGAAAAAGCCGCGGTAGCGGTTTCCGATCGTTATCAGAGCCACAACCTCATTGATTTCAATGGGGCCGCGGCTCCGATAACGATCGGAAACCGCTACCGCGGCTTTGTAAACAAGCCCCCAAGCTACTTATTCCCCCTCCGAGGTGGATTAAGCAGTATGTTTCCTCTGACCCGCAGGATGTACAGGGCCATGACCTGAATCAGCCCTGTACGTCCTGCCACTGTGGCCTATCCCTGCTCCGCTCACACTCTGCCCCCTCCTACCCCCCTGCTATTGCAGCTGTGGGGAGAGTCAAAGGGGGAATAGAGGCAGGACAGCTTGCGGGGCTGCACGTTCCATCGATTGTAGAATCGGGGCCTAATTGTTTTACCACATCCTCTGACAATGAGTTCCAAAACTTAATTGATGTGTTGGGAGAAAAATATTTTCTCCTCTTTGTTTTAAAAGTACTACTTTGATACTTCGTGCTATGCTCTTAGTCTTTGTACTTTTACTTTTTGAAAGAGTAAATAATTGATTTGCATTAACCTGTTCCACTCCACTCGGGATTTTAGAGACCTTTATCATCTCGCCGAGCTAAAGAGCCTTAACCTCTGTAGACTTTCCTCATAGGAGAGTTCTTCCACTCCCGTTATCATTTTGGTCACCTTTTTCGGTACCTTTTCTATTTCCGCTATATCTTTTCTGAGATACAGCAACATTAGAAAAGGTACAGAGAAGGGGAACCTGTTCTACCACATGAAGCAGCCTTTTTCCACTCAGAACGAGTCCTCAGGTGCTGGAAGCCACCAGGCCTGGGCATACAAGGTCAATCTGAGGCAACAAGATAAAAGAATAGATCCTGACAGCCATTGGGGGAATTAGACTGTTGCCTAGAGCACCAATGGTCCTAGGGAGGCCCATTGCCGCCCCTTTCTGGTACCTGCAACAGCAGCAACGCCTTTAAAATGGTACCACGGCGCTTACCTTAACACTGCTGCGGTGCCGTTGCTGCTTCCGCCTCCTCTCGTTCCACTTCCTTTTGCATGGGAGAGAAAGCTGCGAATGTGAAGTGAAATCGGAGGGAGCAGAAACAGGAACGGCGCCGCAGTACCAGAGGTTAGTTTAGGTGCCGTGGTGCCATTTTCAAGGCATTGCAGCTGCTGTAGGGCTTGGAGGGGTGGCATCAGCGGCAATACGGGCGGGGATGGGAGCAAGGGGGTACCAGGAACGAGGTTCACCTAGGGTGGCTCGTCTCCTTGCGCCAGCCCTGCAGACAGCTACAGAAACTGAGGTAGTGGCTACAGCAAAAATATTAACAGAAAGTCAGGTACAGCTGAACACACTCACCATAGGAAGACCACCAGAGACCAGAGTAGACTATAGCAAGGGGACAACAGGGAAACAAGCTCCAAGGAACAACCAGAACACAGCAGGACGTCGGGGTCCGAACAGCACTAACATGGAGATGGCATACTAGAGTGAGGGAGGATCAAAGCTACACACACACACACACGCACACACACGGATATCAGAAGAGGAAATGAACTCAAGCAAGATGGCCCCCACAGGAAAATGGGAACTACAGAGCAGGTAGCAATGATCTATTCAACCAGTAGAAGCATACTAACATCTGCTGGTGGAAGGATAGAAGTTGACACTATTGCAAGTCCTCTTAGAAACAGAGCCACCCACAGACTGACAGCGGAGCTTCACAGAACCAGCTTGTGGTTGACACACGTTTTCTGGTTTGACCCAGGGTGAAGTATCACTGGGCCTCCATCCTATCAAGCAGTGTTCCTGTCATCTCTTAATGACATATCCTGGAACCCCTGGGGAACATAAGTACCCAGCAAAGCCAACTGTTAGAACAGCTTCAGATGTCTAGAGGGAGAGAAACCTTGGTCCTTGCTGCTGAAACTGGGGTATTATTGAGTGTTGCAGAAGTATCATGGAGACAGATGCTGCTGACCAAGGTTGAGTAAGTGGTCATCTCTGATGGCATGCCGGGGAGGATATCAGATTTGAGAAGGTAAGGCCATAGAAAAGTGATAGAGTAGAAGCAGACTATAGCTTCCCTTAAAAACAACAATATCAATACCTAAATTTATAACTTGTCGAGCTCAGATTGACCCACCTCTCACCCAAGCCTATGCTAATAGAAGAGATTTACAAGGTTATCTTCTGCCTTGCAGATTATATAGAGGATGTGAGAAATCAACTGAAAGAGTTCACTTTCTAGTGAAGCAACTTCAAGGACACACTGAATATATTACTGATCTAGAAGCAAAAATGGAGAAATTCCCTCCGGTTAAAGACAACGGGCCCAATACTGAACTAGGCTTCACTGAGCTCTAACCCAGATATTGGTGACAGCATTGAATATCCGGGGATCACCACACATACCAGAAGCCGCCGACGCTAACTGGGCAGCAGCGATATTGCATACTGCCCGGTTAGTTCCTATGCCTTAAAGCCTATCTTTTCGGTGCAGATAGCTAACCGGACAGCATGCAATATCACTGCTGCCCGACTATCACTTGTCACCTCCTATGCTCCGCTCCAGAACATCCCTGACACACCCCAATGCTAACTGGATAGCATCAGTGCAAATAAGAGAGTACATAAGAACATAAGATATGCCATACTGGGTCAGACCAAGGTCCATCAAGCCCAGAATCCTGTTTCCAACAGTGGCCAATCTAGGTCATACGTACCTAGCAGTTTACCCAAAAGACACAGGTTCCACAATGCTTGTACTGGGTCAAGCATTGATATCCTGGGTTCCTTCTTAATAATGGTTTATGGACCTTTCCTCCAGGAACTTGTCCAAACCTTTTTTAAACCCAGCTACACTAACAGCCTTTACTACATCCTCCAGTAACAAATTCCAGAGTTTGATTACATGTTGAGTGAAAAAATATTTTCTTTTATTAGTCTTAAATAGTTTACCTTGTAGCTTCATTGCATGTCCCCTAGTCTTTCTATATTCTGATAATGTAAACAATCGATCTACATTTACCCGTTCCACTCCGTTCATTAATTTATAGACTTCTATCATATCTCCCCTCAGCCGTCTCTTTTCCAGGTTAAAGATCCCTAACCTTTTTAGCCTTTCTTCACAGGAGTATCCTTCCATCCCCTTTACCATTTTGGTGGCTCTTTTCTTAACCTTTTCTAATAACGCTATACGCTTTTTAAGATACGGCAACCAGAACTGCACACAATATTCAAGGTGCGGTCTCACCATGGAACGATATAGAGGCATTATAATATCTTTTGTTTTATTTTCCATTCCTTTCCTTATGATATCTAGCATTCTGTTTGCTCTCTTGGCTGCCGCTGCACACTGGGCCGAGGGTTTTAACATGTTATCCGCAATGACGCCTAAATCCTTTTCCTGGGTGGTGGTTCCTAATGTGGAACCTTGCATCGTTTAACCATAGTTTGAGTTGTTCTTCCCTAGGTGCATAACTTTGCACTTGTCCACATTAAATTTCATCTGCCACTTTGATGTCCAGTCTTCCAATTTATCAAGATCCTCTTGCAATTTTCCACAATCCTCTTGGGTTTTAACAACTTTAAATAGTTTAGTGTCATCTGCAAATTTGATAGCCTCACTCGTTATTCCACTTTCCAGGTCATTTATGAATATGTCAAAAAGCAGCGGACCCAGCACAGATCCCTGGGGTACACCACTATTCACCTTTCGCCATTGGGAAAATTGACCATTTAGCCCAACCCTCTGCTTTCTATCTTTTAACCAGTTCCTGATCCACAGTAGTACACTGCCTCCTATCCCTTGACTCTTTAGTTTTGCCAAAAGTCTCTGATGAGGGACTTTGTCAAAGGCTTTCTGAAAGTCCAGATACACTGTATCAACTGACTCACCTTTGTCCACCTGTTTATTCACACTTTAAAAAAAACATAACAGATTAGTAAGACAAGATCTTCCTTGTCTAAAGCCATTTTGGCTGTCTCCCATTAGGCCATGACTATCTACATGCTGAGTAATTTTATTCTTTATGATGGTTTCTACCATTTTTCCCGGTACTGACGTGAGGCTCACCGGTCTGTAGTTTCCCGGATCACCCCTGGAACACTTTTTAAAAATTGGTGTTACATTGACGATCCTCCAATCTTCAGGTATTAGAGATGATTTTAATGATAGTTCACAGATTACTAATAGCAGGTCTGCAATCTCATATTTCAGTTCTTTCAACACCCTTGGATGTATACCATCCGGCCCAGGTGATTTGCTACTCTTCAGTATATTTAATAGTTGTAATACATCTTCCCGATGTATCAATATTTCCTTCAATTCTTCCGCACCTTTAAATACCACTTCAGTCATGGGTAACATCCCTATATCTTCCTCAGTAAAGACAAAAGCAAAGAATTCATTCAATCTCTCCGCTATCGCCTTGTCATTTCTTAGTGCCCATTTAACCCCTCTATCATCTAATGGACCAACTGACTCTCTCACAGGTTTTTTGCTACGAATGTTCTTGAAAAAATCTTTATTTCGCGTTTTTCCTTCCGCAGCAAGCTTCTTCTCAAATTCTCCCTTTGCCTGCTTTATCAATGCCTTGCATTTGACTTGCCAGTGCTTGTGCTGTTTCCAGGTTTCATCGTTTGGCTCTTTTTTCCATTTCCTGAAAGATGCTTTTTTGGCAACAACAGCCTCTCTGACCTCACCTTTAAACCATGCTGGCAGTTTTTTGGACTTCCTTCCACTTTTCTTAAAGCATGGAATACAGCTGGTCTGGGCTTCCAAGATAGTATTTTTCAACAACACCCAAGCTTGATGTAAGTCTTTAACCTTTGCAACTGCTCCTTTTAGATTTTTCTTAACTATTTTCCTCATTTTATTATAGTCTCCCTTTCGAAAGTTACATGGTAGTACTGTGGATTTCCTTACTATCCCTCCTCCACTAATTAAATCAAAAGCGATCATGCTATGATCACTATTGCCAAGTGGCCCCTTATCTCTTGCACTAGATCTGGTGTTCCACTAAGGACTAGGTCTAATATGGCTGCCCCTATGGTCGGTTCATGAACCAGCTGCTCCAAGAAGCAGTCATTTATGTCATCTAGGAACTTTATCTCCCTAGCATGTCCTGCTGT
The DNA here is from genome assembly GCA_033557465.1 of Ichthyophis bannanicus. NCBI lineage: Eukaryota > Metazoa > Chordata > Amphibia > Gymnophiona > Ichthyophiidae > Ichthyophis > Ichthyophis bannanicus. The sequence continues at coordinate 34,013,029 of CM066044.1, forward strand.
AACACTGACCCAGTCGATACCGGGGTAATTGAAATCACCCATTATTATTACTACGCTGTAACTTTGGTTAGCTTCCTTGATTTCTTTGAGCATTTCATCATCCATTTGTTCATTCTGACCAGGCGGTCGATAGTACACCCCCGCTGCCATCGTCTTCCCCTTTTTACATGGAATTTCAATCCATAGAGATTCTACAGCAAATTTTGTTTCCTGCAAAACTTTAATCCTTTCTGACTCAATGCCCTCTCTAACATAGAGCGCAAACCCTCCACCAATTTGATCAGCTCTATCATTACGATATAATTTGTACCCAGGTATCACAGTGTCCGACTGGTTGTCCTCCTTCCACCATGTCTCTGATATTCCAATCATATCTAAACTCTCATTTAGTGCTATATATAATTCTAACTCTCCCATCTTATTTTTTAGACTTCTAGCATTTGCATACAAGCATTTTAGAGACTGTATTTTATTCATATTAATTTGGCTATTGGTAGACATGGGTAATTTGGGATCTTTAAGCTCTGTCTGCTCCATACTCGAGGGCATTTGGGCTACTTTACTCTTTTTTGGAACCTCTCTGCTTTTGGTAGTATCCTTCAAGGATACATTCTTCTGAACCATCCGCTCTTGGGCGACTGTTGGCTTTCCCCTATTATCTAGTTTAAAAGCTGCTCTATCTCCTTTTTAAAGGTTAATGCCAGCAGCCTGGTTCCATCCCGGTAAGATGAAGGCCCATCCCTTCGGAAGAGCCCCTCCTTTCCCCAGAATGTTCCCCAGTTCCTAACAAATCCAAAACCCTCATCTCTGCACCATTGTCTCATCCACGCATTGAGACTCCGGAGCTCTGCCTGCCTTTTGGGTCCTGCATGTGGAACAGGAAGCATTTCGGAGAATGCTACCCTGGAGGTTCTGGATTTCAACTTCCTACCTAAAAGCCTAAATTTAGCCTCCAGAACCTCCCTACCACATTTTCCTATGTCATTGGTACCACATGTACCAAGACAGCAGACTCCTCCCCAGCACTATCTAAGACCTTATCTAGGTGGCGCATGAGGTCCGCTACCTTTGCACCAGGCAGGCATCTTACCAGGCGATCCTCACGTCCACCACCCACCCAGCTATCTACATGCCTAATGATCAAATCACCAACTATAACAGCTGTCCTAACCCTTCCCTCATGGGCACATGGCCCTGGAGAAATGTCCTTGGTGTGAGAGGGTTTTACATCACCTGGAGGACAGGTCCTAGTTACAGGATCAATTCCTGCCACACCAGGGTGATGCTCTTCTGTCACGTGACCTCTCTCCTCCATGGCAACAGGGATGCTGCCAGACTGGAGGTGGGACTTCAGGACTATATCCCTGTAGGTCTCGTCTATGTACCTCTCTGTCTTTCTTATGTTTTCCAAGTCTGCTACTCTAGCCTCTAGAGAATGGACTCATTCCCTGAGAGCAAAGAGCTCCTTGCACCTAGTGCAAACGTAAGACCTCTCACCAACTGGGAGAAAATCATACATGTGACACTCAATGCAAAAAACTGGAAAGCCCCCATCTCGCTGCTGGACTGCTGTCTGCATCTTAGTTTTAAGTTTTTCTTTAGATCTTTAAGTTCTTTACTTACTAAGGGTTGCTATGGATTGTCACAGGGTGGACCTAGGGCAGCATGAGAGAATGCAGGGCAGTATGAATGATCAAGGAAAAAGTGACAGGATGAATGAAGGAATGCTTGACAGTTGCCAGGGACAACGAAAGCACACGTGCCCAGAGCCTGGAGAGACACACCCCGGGAGTAAGGCACGGGACTCTGCTTCACCTAATGAAGCACAGCTGAAGAAAGGTGGAGTCAGAAAATACATAGATAAAACGGACTACCAAACATTCAGTGGTAGGCTACCTTGTAGTGAGAGACTACCTTGGAGAGAGAGGCAAGCTTGGAGAGAGAGGCAACCTTGGAGAGAGGGACAATCTTGGAGAGAGAGGCGTTCTTACAGGCAATCTTGGAGAGAGGAGCCGAGTAGGCAATCCTGGAGAGAAGAATTGTGGAAAGAGTCCAGAGACCTGTGCGGCTCTGAGAGAAGGCAAGTGAAATATAAGAAAGCTGCAACAGCAGATACAGGGGAAAAGAAGGGATATAAGGGATATCTGCCCTCTAAAAGAGAAGAGTCTTGGAGGCAGAAAAATACCCTTACAAAGCCTAGACATTCAGAGGCTGATAGCAAGTTTTCTCCTGTTTATAAAAGTATTAAAAGAAGGGAGTTTCACCTACCGAGAGAAGCAGAAGAAATCCCTTATTACAGTGAACTCTTAGCTCCAAGAGAAACGCCGTTACACAGTTTGCAATCGGGTACAGCTGAGCGGGAGAGCTGAGGCAGACCCAGCAGGGAGCGTATCACAATTACTCAGCTAGCAAGCTAAACAGAGACCTGAGCTATCCACTGAAGCACCAGCGGGGGCAGGGTTCTAGAAAACAGCATACAGAGTTTGGTGACCTTCCCCAGGGAAGCAGTGCTACTCAGCGAAGAGGAACTTCCTAACTAACGAGGCAAATCTGCCATACTTTTATTCCACATTAGAAGTGGGCAATGCAGATTCCTCCGGACCAGAATTGATGGAATATGAAGATTCTGGTACATTAGAAGATACAGAATTAATGGAATGTTCTCTTACTACAAAAGAACCTGAATACTCCTTAAGGTAAAGGTTTGTGTAACCTTAATTCCATGTGCAAGTAGCAAAGGCTACAAACTCTCTCTCTCTCTCCCTAGCCAAACAGACAAAGTAGGGCTGTTTGTTCTTTTCTTTGTTTGACGTTATATGCTGAAGAAAAGCTATTTGTGTTATCCATTTACTTTATGTTATAAGCCAAGTTAGGCTATTTATTTCTGTTGTTAAAGAAGAAAACCTCAAAGGGACGGGGAATAAAACCCTAAAAGGAAAGAAGGTTTATGTGTGATTTGTATAGATACAAGCACGGCACAACTACCACCCTCATAAGCCAAAGCATACCAGCAGTCAAGGCTGGGGCGGATGAGGTGTGACAGGATACTTATACTAATAAAACTGTACCTAGTACGTTTAATATACCTTGTTCACCTGAAGCTTAATTAATCTCAGGTCCTTAGTGTATGACTGATTTGGGTAACGAGCTTCACCTGAGAGCACCTCCTGTCTTTTAAGATGTGTAAGTACCTATAAAGCTACGATTATCCCAGGGGTGGGTGGGTAGGTGTGGGGATGGAGGGAGGGTAATAACACTTATTAAAAGAGGGCTGCTACACAGTACCCTGTCCTGTACTGCTGAGGTAAGCTATATTCTTATTTGATTTTAATTATAGCTCTTTGCTGCTGCTAGGCTCTAACTTATTATGAAATTTAAGCTACAAGCTCTCTGCTGGGTTCCAAATTTAACCAGAAAGCTCTCTTCTGTTTTTTAAATTTAAACTTAAACTGCTGCTACTAGGCCCTGACTGATTTAACAAAAATTAGTGGGTTCACAGATTAATTAGCTTTAATAGAAAGAATTCCTTTCAGAAACTTCCCAGAAGTATATACTCACAATTGCAGATCTCTCTCCAGAAGTAACAGTCCCCTTTTCTAGTCCTTCAAGTAAGAAGGGGATTTTCAACAGCACTAACCATGTAAGTGCCGTTGAATATCCTGATTTAAGGCATTTACATGGTTTACTAAGCTGTAAATCCTGTAAATGCCTTTCGAACATTGAGCCCAATATGTGAATAAAGTGCAGGCTCTACAAACTATAACAAAGAAAGAAAACCTACACTTTCTTAATTTTGCCAAAGTTCCAGCAATTTCTCTTGAGAACATACTTAAGTGATGCTTTACTGAAGTCTTTAAAATAACACCTGAGGCAGTACCTCTAACTTCTTGAGTATGTTGCCTTTTTTACCCCCTCTATGGCAAAAATTTGTGGACTCAAAGTTCCCAAGTATGCCAACTGTCTTTTGACAATTTAGACTTGACCACTGTTCTGGACAAACCAGAAGAGGAAGCGGCGACAGGTTCCATATTGGATAACAGAGTGCTGGAAAACAAAGCGCTCTGCTAACTGCCTCAAGGAAGAAACCAATCAGAATAAAAGATTACATCTTGAGTCAGGAAATGGAAAACAAAGAAGGTCCTGTCACAGCAAACAAAATCTCCCATGATGCAACATTCACGACCTATGGAGTACAGACTATAAATTCCTGAATTGCGCAGATTAAAGAATACGATGAAAAACCACAAAATGTAAGTTATATTTAAAAGAAGAAGGATTGTCTATCTGGGTATCAATCCAAGATGAATAAAGAGAAATGAAATTGACCTGAAAAGATGGAGTCAGGAAAAAAAGAGTAAATGGGAAAGTGTCTTAAGTTGTATAGGAAGATAAGCATGGAATGTTGTCAGGAGCTGCTGTTATACACTAAACATAGCAGCTGGGACAGTCTGGCAGGTTGCAAGTACATAGCTAGGTCTGTCTGGCAGGCTACACAGGAAGCCAGATTTTTAGGCAACAGCTTTGGGGGTTTGATAAGGGAAGGGGAGCAGGACTCTGGGTGTGAACTAATTCAGAACTCGTATGTTCACCGATCTAAGAAGATGGTGTTAGGTGCCTAATTTAACAGCTGATAAGCTGTCCGGAAAAAGGCACAAAGCTTTAGATATTATGCCACGGTACATGAGATGAAGGTGAAGGGGGATTTTATTTATTTATTTAACAGCTTTTATATACCGCGCTATTTGTCATCAGTGCGGTTTACAATGAACAAAATTGCACTCAGACATAGAGATCTAGTCAAGTTTACAGGTAACAGGGAGTAAAAACAGGAGTTAACTGGGGAATAATATACAGTAGTTAAACATTTAACAAAGGCAACTATTTACAATGCTTTAGCAAAGGTTGAAAAGACATTTCTATCGAAAGGAACTCTGATTTGATAAAGTCTGAGCTATACGCTAAAGAGAACTACTTGCTTAACCATAGTCATTGGTTTGGGTTGAGGGGGGCGTATTGCTGTGGGAGAAGTGTTGTAAGAAGAGGTGGGTTTTTAGGGCTTTTCTGTATTGTGATATATCTTTCAACAATCTGATGTTGGTAGGCAGCTTGGGATAGATTCAGGAGTGATTCAGGAGTGATTTGCGGAAATATTTCTTTACAGAAAGAGTGGTGGATCCGTGGAATAGTCTCCCAGTGAAGGTGGTGGAGATGAGTACAGTAACTGAATTAAAAATATCATGGGACAAACACAGAGGATCTCTAAAGGTAAAAAGTGGACTGTTGTAGTTGTTGATATGGAAGGACAGACTAGATAGGCCATGTGATCTTTTTCTATCGTCATGTTTCTATGCTTACTCTGGAACTTCATGCCAGTAAAACTGCATTAGGAGATAGATTACTTGTCCTTTCAGAAAAGTATAAAAGCTTGTTTTTATTTTTTGGTTTTTTTGCAAGGTTTGTGGGTGGTTTTCTGCCATCATTAGAAGAGTTTACTGTTATTACTAAGTGTATAGAATATTTTGCGGTCAATATTCAGCCAGACAGTGAATATGTAATTTGAAACATCTAGCTTGTTGTTGTTGTTGTTGTTAAGTGCCATCAAGTTGGTGCTGACGTATGGCAACCCTCTGGATAACTGTCAAACTGTGTCTGGTTTTCAGTCAGGGCTCATTGTTGATAGAGTGGCATCCATAGCTGTCTTATTATATTGCTCCATCTCATTGCTGGTCTTCCTCTTTTGCATTGACCTTGTCACAAGGTGGACCTATCGGAGCCTGAGAATATGGAAATCAGCAGTAGTGATCAGGGGAGAGATGACAATATAAACAAAAAACTGTCAGATGGTTGCTACAGACAACCTAGGCACACGTGGGTAAGGGCTGAGAAGACACACCCAGATAGCAAGCAAAGGGAGTTTGCTTTGCCTGATAGGAATCAGCTGGGTAGAGGTGGAGCCCAGAAACACAGAGATATAAAACGCTCCCAAATAGTTAGAGAGGGAGAGGAGGTGAACCAGCAAGTCTCACAGCAGGGGAGACAACGGTCAGCGCAGCAGAAGCTGCGAAAAGTATGGAAGTGGAATGAAAGAGAGTCTGAATTACTGGGACAGCATGCAAGCCCACACGAAGGTCTGAGTGAGTCTCAAACCCAGAGTGAAACATTTGGAAGGCAGAAGCCAGATATTGAATGCATGTGTGAAGAGCACGAGAGACGTGGGGGAGTTGCAGTACAAGGTAACAAAGCCAGAAGTATTGATAGTGGCTGTTTTCTACCCGAGTGGGTAAAACCCTGCAGCAATAGAAAAAAGCCACCCAGAAATAAGCTTTGGAAATAATCCCTTCCCTTGTGCTAGAAAACCCAGGAGAAAAGAAGCTCACTTACTTGGAGAAGCTAGAGATTCTAGTATCCACTTTAAACTCCCAGAGTTTGAGCAACCTCCGTATAGAGCAGTGCAATCTAGGGCAGCTGTGAGGAAAAGGCTAGACCCGAGCACGCTCAGAGTCTACCGTAATCACTCTAACAGCAGAGCCAGGGAAGTTCCTGAATGTCCTTATGCTTACCAGCAGGGGCTGAGTTCTCATAAGCCTCATGCAAAAGTATATGGTAGTTCCCAGGGAGGCTTTGAGAGAGAAGGACAGAACAACTTCCTGCTTGACGAGGAAAACATACATTATCCTTTTGAAACAGCTGACCTTGAAAACGTGAGTGTTAATGAACCAGAATCTATGGAATATGAGAATACAGAGTTAGCAACAGTTCCTGAGCCCATGGAATGCTCAGTCTCGGTAATTGACCCAGAGTTTTCCTTAAGGTGAAAAGGGTTGAAGATAACCTGAGTAAGAGTCACAAAGTGTGGGCTGGAAAACGTGTCTCACAGAAAACCATGTGAATGAGCTGTGCTGTAGCAGCAAAAAGGAAAGCCTGTGAAAAACATTGAGAATGTTTAATTCTTTTCTTTTTGCATTTAAGCTGAAGTAAGCTATTTTTGTTTAACCTTTTGATTTCTGTTATATGCCCGAAGTGGGTTGTTTGCTTTGTTTTGCCAAGGAGAAAATACCTCACGGACGGGGAATAAAACCCTGAGTTTGGAACACAAGTGTCTTTTGTGGTTTATAGAGAAGGTACAACTACCACCCTCAGGGGAGTCCTCAGGCAGTACCAAGGCCTCACCGGTAGGGCACCTGGGGGTGCGACAAAATGGCGTAGTATTGAGGATTTTTTTTTTTTCTGTGGCACAAGCCAATTTTCCTGGACAAGAGGAAAAAGGACATTTCTGAGAGAAAAAAAAAGGTGGATACAAAGCACCGTTGGAGGAAACATTCGACTGGCAGATCGGCCAGAGGATGGACAAAAGGCTTTTTCTCACATGCTGAATTCTACCAGGAGACTAAGGTACTAGTAGCCTGGGTAGACGGGTACGGGATACCAGTGAGAGAAAGGGGGCGCTATAGCTGGGATAAAAATTTCCTGTAGAAAGTACCGCACTTGGTGGGTCTTTCTTTTCTTTTCCATTGCAGGTGCAGAATCCACAGAAGAGGAAGATGGATCCACAGGACATGCTATCCTGGATGAATGCCCAATGGGAGAAACAAGCAAGGATGGTGCAACATCTGCAGGAGCAGTATATGACAGCCATGAGAAACAGCAACAACCATTGCTGGAGGCAGTCAGCGCACTAGTGAACAAGTCTCGTGGAGAAGAAGCAGCATCTACTACCACACCGCAAGTAGAACTGAACACTGGTTTTGCTTTGTCATTAAGACATTTGAAACAGGAGGACAATCCTGATGATTTCATAGAAGCATTTGAACGTATAGCCGGAAATCTGAAATGGCCTGCAGAGCAGTGGGCAATGAGATTTGCCATGACTTTAAGTGGTGAAGCTCTGTCTGCTTTTAAGGCCATGCCCGCTAGCCTTGCTAATGATTATCATGAGATCAAGAAAGCTGTAAAAGATCGGCTTGGTCTTACTCCTAGACATTATAAGAGGTTGTTCAGGGGAGCACAAATGCTAGAGAATGAAACACCAAGAGCCTTATGCCAACGACTTAAAAGTCTGGCGTATAAGTGGCTAGACCCAGATGGTAGAACACTAGAATCTCTCATAGATGAGATCATTCTAGAGCAATTCCTGATAGCAATACCCTCAGAAATGAAAACCTTTCTAACACTGCAAAACTGCTCTAGCACGGAGGAGGCAGCTAAATTGGCCAAGGTATATAGGGAAGCCAAACAAGCGGATACCTCCAAAATAAACCGCTTAAAAGTGGCAGGTGTGAAAGAGATGGATGAGTGTAAGAAGGATGAAAGGGTTAAGGCATATAAGTATGATTCTGGTAAGAATGTGATGACTGGAAACACGAGGAAATGTTATAAATGTGGTAGACCTGGACATCTCATGAAGGAGTGTAGAGTGAAGACAGTCCTCGTAGTAGGGACAGAAAGGCAGATTCCCAAGGGTATATTCTTACAAGTCCAAGTAGATCAGGGGTCTCAAACTCAAATTGCTTTGAGGGCCAAATGAGGACTTGTAGAGTAACCCGGGGGCCGCACAAGACGCAGGCCTCATTTGCATAAGGGCATCATTTGCATAAATATTTGCATAATGTTACCATACACTAACTTTTAGTAAACATGCCTCTTAATGAGTGTATGGATAAAGAAAGACTAAAAGATTTTTACATTACTATAAACCAGTGCCAACCGCTAGGCACATTAGGAACTACTAGAAACACTGCTCATTTAGAACCCATAGCAAACCTGCCGTGTCCTAACAGCACTACCAGGACTCACAAAGCACCATACCCTAACTATCAAAAGGCAACACTGCAAATATTAAATCAACACATTTCAGAGAATAACAATACATGACCTACTCGGGAAAGAGAACAAGTGGCAATGTCAAATAGGAATTACATAAACAGAATACCTCAGTTCAGTTACACATGCAGAACATACACCATCACCAAACAAGGAATCACAATTTAGAAACAGGAAGACAATTAAACTGGGAACCCCAAAAGCCAAACTTAGAATGTACAACACTGTAGAAATAAAACTATACATTGATTTCCTCTTGTATTAAATAAAGTGCAGACGTTAAAGATGCACATTTCCAAGAGCTGACATATTTCAGTTAATAAATTCAAAATAAAGAGATATTTTTCTACCTTTTGTGCATTTTTTTTTCAGTTGCAATTGTTCCATTCACTTTCTTCTGGTTTCTTTGTGTCTTCTGCTAACTCTCCATCGTCTGCTGTCCATTTGTCCTTTCTTCTTTCCTAGTTTTTTTTCCATTCTCTCTACATCTGCTTTAACATACTAATCATTCTCCTTTTGCTCTTTCCTCATTCCTATTTCATCCACTCAAATTTTACCCCTCCATCCTCAATCCCCACTTACTCTCCCAATACCCGGCCAATTGTAGATTTTTCTTCCCTCCCACACAAAATATATTTCCCCTCTCCATTTCACTCTCCCAGCCCCATCCCATTCTAATCGTCCCCCAACATCAACTCCCTTCTAGCTCCTGCCCCACCCAGCATCCGCTCCCTTCTAGTCCCCGCATCATCAGCCCATTTCCAGTCCTAGCTCCCACACCTCACAGCCCATTTCCTTTCCAAGCCCCCCTCCCCATCAGCCCATTTCCATTCCAAGCCCCCTTCCACTCAGCCCATTACCATTCCAAGACCCTGTCCCCATCAGCTATTTGCAGTTCAAGCTCCCCTTCTACTCGGCCCATTTCCAGTCATAGCACCCCCCCCCCAGTCCATTACCAGTTCTAGCCCCCCCCCTAGCCCATTATCGGTCCTAAGCCCCCCAACAGCCCACTTCCAGGCCTAACCCTTCCATCGCCCTATCTTCATTCTTAGCCCCCCCATAACCCCATTTCAGTCTTAGCCCCCCAATCAGACCACCTCCAGTCCTAACCCCCATCTGTCCATTATCAGTCCTAACCCCCATCACACCCCATTTTCAGTACTACCCCCCCCAGCCACACATCAAGTCCTGCTCCCCCCCCACATCAAGTCCTGCTCCCCCCCATCAAGTCCTGCTCCCCCCCATCAAGTCCTGCCCCCCCCACATCAAGTCCTGCTCCCCCCCCACATCAAGTCCTGCCCCCCCATCAAGTCCTGCCCCCCCACATCAAGTCCTGCTCCCCCCCCCCCGTCCTGCTCCCCCCATCAAGTCCTGCTCCCTCCCTCCCCCCCCCCTGGGAAAATTAAACTTTAAAAAAAAAACAGCTTCTGCTGCTGCTGCCGCCGCTGCCGTGGCCGGCAATAGCTGCTATATCGCAAGTCCCGCGGGCTCCGTTCCCCCCCCCCCCTTCCTTCCGCCCTGCTTGCCTGCCCGGTCACCGCTTCGGCTATGGCTTTCAGAGCCGCGAAGGGAGAGCTTCTCCCACGTGACTCTGTTCAGCCCGCTGGGGCAGATGGGAAATTTCCCATCTGCCCCAGCGGGCTGAACAGAGTCGCGAGGGAGAAGCTCTCCCTTCGCGGCTCTGAAAGGCGAAGCCGAAGCGGAGAACTGGCAGGCAAGCAGGGGGGGGAGCGGAGCCCGCGGGACTTGCGATATTGCTGCTATTGCCGGCCACGGCAGCGGCGGCAGCAGCAGCAGAAGCCGGGGTGGTTTTTTTTTTCCCCTATGCATCGCGGGCCGCACAAAGGTCTCTCGCGGGCCGCGTGTTTGAGACCCCTGAAGTAGATGGATTAGACACCCTAGCTCTGCTTGATTCGGGAGCAGAACAAAGTTTGATTGCCCAAGAATTTTGGGAAACCATGAAACCGTCTCGCCCTGTAGCTCCGAAGCAAGTACAAGTAAAATGTGTACATGGTATGCAGCTTCCCTACCCCCTACACCAGGTTTGTGTTAAAGGACTAGGGATAGAGAGAAAGATACAGGTGGCAGTAGTCCCCGGGCTACCGCAGAACCTAATCCTAGGATGTGACTGGCCTTCTTTTCAAGGAGGAATAAGACAGGGGATATGCATAAAGACAGGATTGGTCTCTACCCGATCCCAAGCCACTGTAGCAGAGACCCAAGAATCCCCGGTAGGAGAAGTACAAAAACTGGAGGAAGAGGGTGTTAAGGAGGCTCCCGAAGAGAGGACTGAGGCAGAAGAGGCAGATACACTTCCCAACCACGACGAGTTGGTTCAAAGCCCGGTTGAGGGAGGGAAGAAAGCCAAATCTAAAAAACGCCATGAGAGGAATAAGAGAACCCAGGGAAGAAGGGAACTAGAAGTGGGGGAGGGGTTGCCATGGGTACCCGCCGCTCTGGTCCAAAAATTCCCATCTTTCCCAATGGAGCAGAAAGCAGATGCAGCACTCAAAAGAGCTTTTGAGTGGGCTCAGAAAGATAGAAATGTGTTACCCGATTCTTCTTAGACGAAGACATTCTATATAGAGAAAGCCTGGATCCCTATACAGGGGCTGTAAGAAAACAACTGGTGGTACCAGTAGCTTTTAAAGCAGTGGTTTTACATTTAGCGCACGACCATCCGGTTGGGGGACACAAAGGCGTTCAGGGAACGCTAGACCAGATTTTAGCACGCTTTTATTGGCCGGGGGTGTACCAGGAAACAAAGCGCTATTGCGATTCCTGCCCCGCTTGTCAGAGGGTTTCCATAGCCAAACCCAAAGCCGTGCCTATGGTACCATTACCAAATATAGCGACACCTATCAGACGCATGGGTATGGACATTGTAGGCCCATTAATAAGGACACCTAGGGGTTTCCAATACCTTTTGGTTATTGTCGACCATGCGACCCGGTTCCCCTGGGCTATTCCCCTCAGAAATATTTCGGCCAAGATTATAGCGCAGGAACTGGTAAAGTTGTTTTGCGAGGTGGGGTTTCCCCAAGAAATCTTGACTGATCAGGGCAGTAACTTTGTTTCAAGATACCTCGCTAGGGTTTGGGAGGCGTTTGGTATACGCCACATAAAAACGTCGGCATACCATCCCCAAACCAATGGGTTGGTGGAGCGCACCAACCAGTCAATTAAGCATTTGTTACGAAGGGGATTAAGGAGTGGGGAGATGGCGGAATGGGACACGCTACTCCCATTTGTTATGTATGCTTGCCGGGAGCGTGTTCAAACCTCCTTAGGGGTATCCCGTTCGAACTTTTATATGGTAGGACCCCAAGGGGAATACTTGATATTCTACGGGATGAATGGGTGGAACCTAAGGTACCAGAGATAGGGATTCCACAGTTTTTAAAAGAGCTGAGGACGCGCCTGAGGAAAACATCCCAGGCCTCAGTAGAAAATTTGAGTCATAGTAAACAACGACAAAAACAATACTATGATAGGGGCACACAGGCCAGAGAGCTGGCAGTAGGAGACAAGGTCCTTATACAAGTAGCGGACCCAGGCCCTAAATTTGAAGCTCGCTGGAAAGGACCAGGCATAATAATAAAGAAAGTGGGATTTGTGTCATACCTTGTTGAAAATGAGAAAGGACGTAGGCAGGTATACCACGTCAATGTGTTAAAGCCATGGAAGGAAAGGGTGGCCACAGCTAATTTGGCCTACCATGAGCAGCATTATAGAACCCCGCAAGGGATTACATGCTGTCCGCCAGAAATTGCGGCAGCAAGTAATATTTTAAGGGGGGGAATGTGTCACAAGGTGGACCTATCGGAGCCTGAGAATATGGAAATCAGCAGTAGTGATCAGGGGAGAGATGACAATATAAACAAAAAACTGTCAGATGGTTGCTACAGACAACCTAGGCACACGTGGGTAAGGGCTGAGAAGACACACCCAGATAGCAAGCAAAGGGAGTTTGCTTTGCCTGATAGGAATCAGCTGGGTAGAGGTGGAGCCCAGAAACACAGAGATATAAAATGCTCCCAAATAGTTAGAGAGGGAGAGGAGGTGAACCAGCAAGTCTCACAACAGGGGAGACAACGGTCAGCGCAGCAGAAGCTGGGAAAAGTATGGAAGTGGAATGAAAGAGAGTCTGAATTACTGGGACAGCATGCAAGCCCACACGAAGGTCTGAGTGAGTCTCAAACCCAGAGTGAAACATTTGGAAGGCAGAAGCCAGATATTGAATGCATGTGTGAAGAGCACGAGAGACGTGGGGGAGTTGCAGTACAAGGTAACAAAGCCAGAAGTATTGATAGTGGCTGTTTTCTACCCGAGTGGGTAAAACCCTGCAGCAATAGAAAAAGCCACCCAGAAATAAGCTTTGGAAATAATCCCTTCCCTTGTGCTAGAAAACCCAGGAGAAACGAAGCTCACTTACTTGGAGAAGCTAGAGATTCTAGTATCCACTTTAAACTCCCAGAGTTTGAGCAACCTCCGTATAAAGCAGTGCAATCTAGGGCAGCTGTGAGGCAAAAGCTAGACCCGAGCACGCTCAGACTATACCGTAATCACTCTAACAGCAGAGCCAGGGAAGTTCCTGAATGTCCTTATGCTTACCAGCAGGGGCTGAGTTCTCATAAGCCTCATGCAAAAGTATATGGTAGTTCCCAGGGAGGCTTTGAGAGAGAAGGACAGAACAACTTCCTGCTTGACGAGGAAAACCTACATTATCCTTTTGAAACAGCTGACCTTGAAAACGTGAGTGTTAATGAACCAGAATCTATGGAATATGAGAATACAGAGTTAGCAACAGTTCCTGAGCCCATGGAATGCTCAGTCTCGGTAATCGACCCAGAGTTTTCCTTAAGGTGAAAAGGGTTGAAGATAACCTGAGTAAGAGTCACAAGGTGTGGGCTGGAAAACGTGTCTCACAGAAAACCATGTGAATGAGCTGTGCTCTGGCAGCAAAAAGGAAAGCCTGTGAAAAACATTGAGAATGTTTAATTCTTTTCTTTTTGCATTTAAGCTGAAGTAAGCTATTTTTGTTTAACCTTTTGATTTCTGTTATATGCCCGAAGTGGGTTGTTTGCTTTGTTTTGCCAAGGAGAAAATACCTCACGGACGGGGAATAAAACCCTGAGTTTGGAACACAAGTGTCTTTTGTGGTTTATAGAGAAGGTACAACTATCACCCTCAGGTGAGTCCTCAGGCAGTACCAAGGCCTCACCGGTAGGGCACCTGGGGGTGCGACAACCTTCAATCTTGCCAAGCATGATGTCTTTCTCCAATTATCTGTCTCTTTGCATGATGTGTCCAAAGTTTGAAAGTCATCTGAGCTTCTAAAGAAAGCTTAGGTTTGATTTCCTCTAGTACTGACTGGTTTGTTCTTTGGACAGTCCATGGTATACACAGTATTTTTTGCCAGCACTATAATTCGAAGGCATTGATTTTTTTTCCTATCGTATTCACAGTCCAATTTTTGCATCCATATGACATTATTGAACATACCATGACTTGGACAAGTTGAATCTTTGTATGGAGTGATACATCTCTGCTCTTGAGAATCTTATCTAGAATCTTCATAACCATTTTGCCAAGAGCCAATGCATCGTCAAATTTCTTGAATGCTTGTTGTTTCTTTATTGATTATTGATCTAAGCAGGTTAAAGTTGTTCACTATTTCTACTTCTTCTCCATCAACAATGAGATTATTGATTTTGCCAATTGCCAGGACCTTTGTCTTTTTCATGTTAAGGTGCAGGCCTGTTTTAAGACTATGCTCCTTGATCTTGAGAAGCAAATGTTTCAGATCATCTTCACTTTCAACCAGTAATGTGGTTTCATCAGCATAGCGAACATAGTAACATAGTAAATGACGGCAGATAAAGACCAGTATGGTCCACCTAGTCTGCTCAGTAAGATGGCAAGGGTAGGTGCACCTGCCGCTCCCTGCAGGTCACCCCTCCCCATGTCTTTGTTTAGGGGTGAACCCACTGCTCCGTGTAGGACACCCCAGTTTGTTGAGAAATTAGATAGTTAAGTTTATTTTGATTTTGTCCTGTTGCTGTAAAGGCATCCACTGTGTCTGTCCCATGCCATTTTGAATTCTGTCACTGTATTTGCCCCCACCATGCCCCCACCACTTCCATCGGGAGGGCATTCCAAGCATCCACCACCCTTTCCGTGAAAAAGTATTTCCTGACATTGCCTTTCAGTTTACCACCTTGCAGCTTCCTGTTGTGACCTCTAGTTTTACAGCTTCCCCATTTTTGGAAGAGGTTTGTCTGTTCATTATTTCTCTTTAAGTATTTAAAGGTCTGAATCATATCTCCCCTGTCCCTCCTCTCCTCCAAAGTATCCATGTTTAGGTCTTCAAGTCTCTTCTCATAAGGCTTCTGACACAGGCTCCAAATCATTTTGGTTGTCTTCCTCTGAACAGCCTCAGTCTTTTTACATCCTTTGCAAGATATGGTCTCCAAAACTGAACACAGTATTCCAAGTGAGGCCTCACCAGTGACTTATACAGTGGCAATAGTATCTCTTCCTTTTTGCTGGTAATTCCTCTTTGTATGCAGCCCAACATCCTCCTGGCTTTTGCCACCGCCTTGTCGCACTGTTTTGCCACCTTGAGATCTTCAGAAATAATCACACCAAGGTCCCTCTCCTGGTCCGTGCAAACCAACCTCTCGCCCCCTATCGTGTACATTTCCCATGGATGTCTGCTTCCCAAGTGCATGACACTGCACTTCTTCGCATAGATCATGTGGAGCAGCAGTGGGATTTGAACCTGACTTCCCTGTTTTAACCGCTGAGCTCCTCTTTCAAGCGAAGGTTGTTGACGAATCTTCCATCAATCTTCACACCTCAGTTGTCTTCATACAGTACTGTTTCTCTGAGGATTTGTTCTGCATATAAATTAAACAAGTAGGAGAAGAGTATGCAGCCTTATCATACATCTTTGCTGATTTTCAGCCATTTTGTTTCTCCTTGTTCTGTTCAAACTGTTGCTTCTTGGTTAATGTAAACGTTGTGCATGAGAACTATCAGGTCTTCTGGTATATCCATGCTTCTTAATGTGGCCGAGGGTTTTTCATGATTTACACAGTCAAAGGTCTTGCTGTAGTCAATAAAACACATATAGCTATCCTTTTGATATTCTTTGGTCTTTTCAAGGAGCTATCTCCCATCCACAATAATGTCTCTCATTCCTAGGCCTTTCCTGAACCCTGTTTGCACTTCAGGAAGTTCTCGTTCCAGGTATGGTTGTAGTCTCCACTGAATGATCTTGAGTAGAATCTTATTGGCATGTGGGATCAGAGAGATTGTGTGATAATTTCTACAGTCGGATCACCTTTCTTCAGTATTGGTATGAACACAGATCTTTTCCAGCCAGTTGGCCATAATGTTGTCTTCCAAATTTTCTAGCAGAATCTTGTAAGTATGGTAAGAGCTGCATCTGACTGCTGCGATATTTCAATGGGAATGCCATCGATGCCTGGTGCTTTGTTCTTTGATAATATGATCAGGAACCGTTGATGAAAAAAAAAGTTGAAGCAGCACTGAAAGTAAGGTATAGGTTGAAACGGCTGTTGGTCCACTTGATCTTTATAATGACTCTGTGTACTTTCCACCTTATCTTGATCTTCTCAGCATCATTCAGCATGGATCCTTGAGCATCTTTTAGCATTCCAATTCAAGACTGGAATTTTCTCTTTAACTCTCATAGCTTTAGGAAAGCCGATCTTGTTCTTCCTGTAATAGCTTCTGATTCTATTTCCTTGCAAGTGTCATTGTGGTACTTCTCCTTGTCTCATCGTGCTGCACATTGGAAATCTCTGTTAAGTTATTTATTTCAGTTTTTTTATGAGATCAGCGGCAGTTTACAGTAAACAACAACAACTTTACATAGAACAATTTTTATAATCCATTCAACATTTAACAGAGCTATTTACATAAGACTATTTACAAGGATTGCAGAATTCGATCTTTCTTTGTGTATTACGTGTGTAATAGTTTATGGACTTTTCCTCCAGAAACTTGTCCAAACCTCTTTTAAATCCAGCTTTATTAACAGCTTTTACCACATCCTCTGGTAACAAATTCCAGAGTTTGATTACGCATTGAGTGAAAAACTATTTTCTCTGATTAGTCTTAAATGTACTATATTGGAGCTTCATTTCGTGTCCCCTAGTCTTTCTACTTTCTGAAAGAGTAAACACTGATCTATGTTTACCCGTTCGACTCCATTCATTATGTTATAGACCTCTATCACATCTCCCCTCAGCTGTCTCTTTTCCAAGTTGAAGAGCCCTAACCTTTTAAGCCTTTCCTCACAGGGGTATCCTTTCATCCCCTTTATCTTTTTGGTGGCTCTTCTCTGTACCTGCAGGTTCTATTTAATGCAATGGCACCTATTTAACAATAACACACATTCACACATCATTACTTATCTAGTTTATTAGGCGGGTTTTGTATAAGCAACAACTCCTATTATCGAGGCTCCAGCCGGTGACTAAATCTTGCCTGTACATGTTTGTTAGCATATGGATCAGAAAACAGATGCACAGGACTTCAGCCTGAAATAAGAGAGGACCATGGCCCTGGAAGCCCTGGCTGAGTCCCCACTTCCTCCGGCAAAGAGAGAAAAGAAGAACCCCGCAGCCTTGGAAGTCATTCCTACCCCTCCTGCTGGCAAAGAGAAGAAAAGCAGTCTCAGCAGTACTAGCAGGAGTTTCTACCTTCCACTGATAGAGGAGATCATCCCCACAGCATCAGCAGGAGTCCCACCTCCCCCTGGCACATGTCAGTGAAGGGAAGGGGCAGGGCATTAGAGAGGATGGGGTTAGAAAGGAAGAAGGAAGGGAATAAAAAGGAGATAGGAGGGGTGAGACTGGAGAGAGGAGGGAGGAAAAGTGTGAAGGTGCAAAGAAAGAAAAGTGGAAGGGGAGGGGAGAGGGGAATGATAGGAAGTAGGAAAGTGAGTGCAGAGGGACAGAGAAAAATACAAGGGCCAGAGAAACCTTCATTTCTACAAGCATACCACCCAACATCCCCCCATGACACATACACACACACACCCCACCCAATACCCCCCATGGACACACACACCCCACTTGATGCCCCATGACACACCCACCCAACTGACACCCTCCATGACATATACAAACCCCCACCTCTACCTGACACCCCCTATGATGCACACACACACATACACCACACCTGATACCCCCATTACACACATACACCCAACTGACACCCCCATCACACACGCGGACACACACACATACCTGACACCCTCCGACACACTCTCCCACCTGACACCCTCCATAACACACACATCCCCACCTGACAGCCCCATGACACACACATCCCCACCCCACCTGACACCCCATGACACTCACACACCCAACTGACACCCTCCATTACAGATACAAACCCCCACCTCTACCTGACACCTATGATGCACAAGCACACATACACCACACCTGATACCCCCATAACACACACACACCTGACACCCTCTATGACACGCACTCTCCCACCTGACACCCTCCATAACACACACATCCTCACCTGACAGCCCCATGACACACACATCCCCACCCCACCTGACACCCCCATGACACTCACACTCCCATCACACACACACACACTCCACCTGACACACACATGGCATACTATTTAAACAGTCTGATGACACACACACATCACCTGAACTCCCCCCATGACAGACACACACACCACGTGACACCCCTATGATATATATACTTACATGCACACACACATACCAGCTGACACCATGTCATACACACATGTACACACACTCCTACCATCCAGTATCCAAATGATACTTGCAAATACGTACACAAAACCCCCAACACACCTTCCATGACACACACACATGCAAGCTCCCAAAACGTATCACCAACATGTACATGGCCCCAACACACATGCACGCAGGTGCTCAAAGCACACTGCAAACACAAGCATGGCCCCAGCACACACACATGCTGACAACATGTGCATGGCACCAACGCACAGAGACACATAGGCCCCCATTACACACTGCCAACACGTGCATAGCCCCAGCATACACACTCTCAACATGTACACACCCTCCATCACACATGGCACAGTCCTAAGACACTGTCAACATACACATAGTCACAAACAGACATACGTATGTACGTGTGCAGAGGCTCTGAGTCATTGGTTCCTGGCAGTGCACACAGCTCCCAACACACACACGCACCACCACACCCATGACAGAAACATATACACACTTCTCTACACCACTGCCTACAAGCCGCAAACCCAACATGAACACCTATCACATGCATATATCCCACCCCCTTCCTTCCCCCCCCCCCCCCCATACTCTCTGTTATCCCATGTTCACATCCCCACAGATAAGCATAGAAACATGATGGCCTATCTAGTCTGCCCTTCCATCAACTACAACAGTGCCCTTTTTTCCTTTGGAGATCCTCTGTGTTTGTCGCATGCTTTTTTGAATTCAGATACTGTCCTTGTCTCTCCCACCTGACATCCCCAATGGAGACATCCACATTATACCGATACACATGCCCATCCACACAGCACACATACCATCAGTCACTACACATACTGTGCTCACCTGTCCACTCACACATCCCCTGCTGTCCTACTGGGACACACTTTACCGTGGTGGTTTCCACCGAGTTCCCCTCACAGACATGCCCAGGTCCGTGACTGGAGGAAAGAGAAATGCACCATTATGTCACACTCTAAAGTGTGTGCTTGTAAACTGATTTTATTAAATGTTTATATTGATCCTATTTTTCGTTTGTTTTGCTTTTACTATTTGTGTTATATTATATGTGCACCCTTTGCACTGATTAGCAATGCTGATAGGGCTGGAAATCAAAAGAAGATACGTATATAAAAGCAGTGAAAATGTCCTGGAATGGAGAATATCATCTCACAAGGTGAACTGAGATATATCCCTAACTAAATGGACTGAGATAAACTGCCCACTGAAAGGGTCACTTTGTCTTCTTCTATCATCATTGATTATTCCCCAGTTAACTCCCAGTTTATCTTCCCTGTTATCTGTAAACCTAGATCAGTCATGGATTGACAGGTATGTTGATGTTCAATGTAAACCGCACTGATGATGAATAGTGCGGTATATAAAAAATGTTAATTAAATTAAAAAATAAATTAATTATGCGCCTGCCACTGACCTTGAGCAAGTCACTGAACTCCTCCATTGCCTCAGGTACAACTTAGATTTTAAGTCCTCTTGAGCAGGGATATAATTTGTGTACCTGATTGTAACTTGCCTTGAACATGGATTTTGAAAGGTGAACAAACTAATCTAAAAATCCAAATCAAATGCAAGTATAACTGTGGTGTGGAAGAGTACACTCAATAAGTCTTGTATACACTGAGGGGCCCATTTACTAACCCATGGCAAGATTTTGCCATTAGCACACATTAACGACAACTTTTAAACATGCCTTAGCGAGAATACCTCCATAGTAAAATTTTTCGGGCAAAGGGGAAGAAACGGCCATGACATTAACGTACCTTAACAGAGCAGCAGATAATACAAAAGCAGTTAAGTGCACTTTTGAAGGGGTTGTTAAGTGCACCGTGGTAACAGCCTGCCTTGCCATTAATGTGCATTAACATCAGCACCACACTCCCCGTCTGATTAACATAAAATCCCACATTAGGTGCTCAACATGGGACTTAGCATGTGGTTGTGGCTTTTGCTGCACTTTAAGGAATTTTTCATTTGCATTAAAACATGTGTTAAACACCCAGTGCACCTTACTAAATTGATGTCTTAGTTTTTCTTCTTACGTTGTTGCGAGATAAATAGTTCTGAGACCTGTGTAGTATCCAGCTTGGCCTCTCTAACTTCATCCTAGTTGTTCTCCGCTTTGTCATTTAATATGATTGTTATTACGCTTGCTTGGTGGATAATTCAGTTGGATTACTGCTTTCTCCTAGTCTGGTTATTGAACTCTGATCCTTCCCTGTGTTTGAGGACTTGGGCATTGCCAGCACAGAAATGTCCCCCCTCCCCTCATCCCTCCAAATGTATGGGGTGATCTTATATTCAAGTCAGTCTTATATGGAGGCCAGTATCGTACTTCCTTTTGTTTGTTTTCAACCTGTCACCTGGTCATTTCATCAAGTGCCCCCTAGTTCTTGTGAATAGTGAACAGGAAAGGAGACAAAGCATTTCAGCTGATGAAGAATTTGCATATATAGGCTGGGGTACAAGTCTCTATATGAGCAGAAGGCAGAAAACCTGGGCAAAGGACAAAATGCCTGAGTGTAGGGAAACAAGAGTCACTTGATTCTGCATTGCCAACTTAGGTACCAGCTGCAAACCCTCTGGTCCAGGATCTACCTAACTACCGTACCTGAACTGTAATTCACTTTCTGCATGGGTTTGCAAAGACAGGCAACCAAATCAAAAATCCATAACCAAACCCTAGAATCCACATGTATGTGCTTAAGTGTGGAACACAACTTCCTAGGAGGGCAGGAATGGAGGCGGGTATGTCTATGTGTAGCTGCAGAAATAGAGGCTGGAGGAGACTTTGATATCCTTGTGCCTATGAATGCTAAGAAGGAACTCCTGTATCTACAGAGAAGCGGCCAGAGAACATGTTTCTCTACTGGAGTAGAAAAGGGACAGAGGTGTTTCTGTAAAGACAGAGCTGGGGGTATGGTGCTCGCAAGGGCAGGGAAAGGACAGATGGATTTACGTGGACAGTGCATGAGAGTCATCTGTTTTATGGCTCTGCAGCATAAGCACACTAGAAGCTGCCCCCTTCCCCTCCCCTCCTCAAAGAGGCAACCTACGAGGTCTACAGGATGAGTGTAAGAGGTTTCTTGCTGCACTTGGCTAGGTCCTATCATTCTCTTTCTGTTTCATGCTCCCCTCATGGAGACTGTAAAGAGAGGCTGCAGAGCCCTCTGCCAGCGGACAGGAGCACTACCTGAGGCCCTGTTCAAACTATCCACGTAGAAACACATACGAATAGAGAAAATCACCGCAGCAGAGCATTTGGTGCGGTCCAGCCTTCTGCTGCTGCAGAAAGGGGCTAGTCCTTCTGCACCACGCAGCTGATGAGCCTTTTGGATTTCCTAGGATATAAGAGATCACGTCAGCCCAAATGTTTGGACTTGGCCATGAGGTACAGAAGGGCAAAGCCTCGCAATCACTTCCGGGAGCTAAGCGCAGCATGGGATAAGTGTGGCGTGTGCCACCAAAACTGCACTGCAGGGACCCTACAGGCATCACACACTCAACAGTTCATAGCACCACCGCAATTCCACAACACTGACAAATATAAAAGGACTTTTGTTGGTTTTTGATATAACTATAGTACAAGGAGCCAAGTGTCCTGTTTATATATTATTTCTCCTTCCTGAAGTAAGAGGTTAGCGGTCTTTGTGTTTGTTCTGTACTGCACTCGTAACTCGTCTTTTCTAAAGTCAATTAACTGGAGACAGAGGATGCGCAGCATCGAGATGAAGCAAAGAATGACCTGATGAGAAGACACAAAAATCAAACACACTTTGTCATAGAAGGATGACATCATGAGCACCGGATATCAATTTGTGCTTGAATATTTACTACCTATGATGTCATTATGCGATGGTGACGTAACAATAATATCAGAATTCAGGTACAATATATCCCTACCAAAACAGAGCTTAGAATCTAAAGTGATACCGCAGGCAACAGGAGATAAACCGCTTTGTCCAAGGTAACAAGACTCAGTGGGTAAGCATATTTTATTTAACTGCCATTTTACAAAATGCTGACCACTGCAGTTGACTATTGACCCAAATGTGTATCGGATTCTTATAGTGATAAAATGGGATAAAGGACTTTCCCCAACCAAAAATATGACTATATATTGAGGGTCAACTTGTATTAAGTAACATAAAATATGACAGCAGATAAAGGCCAAGCGGCCTATGCAGTCTGCCCTTCCATACCAATGATCTACAGTCATTTTTCCCTTAGAGATCTTCTGTGTTTGTCCCATGCTTTCTTGAATTCAGATACTGTCCTGGTCTCTACTACCTCCACTGGGAGACTGTTCCATGCATCTACCACTCTTTCTGTAAGGAAATATTTCCACATTTTACTCCTGTCTCCTTTCACCTTCATTCTCTGCTCCCTCATTTCAGAGCTTTCTTTTAGTTGAAAGAGGCTGTTCTCCTCTTGCAGATTTATGCCCTGGAGGTATTTAAACATCTCTGTTATATAGCTCCCCTCTCCTGCCATTCTTCCAAGGTAGACATATTGAGATCTTTAAGTCTGTCCCCATATGCCTTATGACGAAGCCCACTGGCCATTTTGGTAGCCACCCTCTGCACAAACTCCATCCTGTTCACATCCTTTTGAAGGTGCGGTCACCAGAATTGCACAGAATACTCTAAATGAGGTCTTACCAAAAACTTATACAGAGGCACTATCGTCTCCTTTTTTCTGCTGGCCATTCCTCTCTCTATGCACCCAAGCATCCTTCTGGCTTTCGCCGTTGCCTTTCCTACCTGTTTAGTTAAGATCATCAGACATAATCATGCCCAGGTCCTACTCTTCTTTCACGGACAAAAGAATTTCACCCCCCTATACTGTACTGCTCCCTTGGATTTTTGCAGCACAAATGTATGACTTTGCATTTTTAACATTAAATCTCAGCTGCCAAATTCTCAACCATGCTTCACTAGATCCCTCCTTATGTTATCTACACCTTCCTGGGTGTCTACTCTATTGCAGATTTTTTGCAAAGATGCAAACCTTACCCAACAACCTTTCCGCAATACCACTTTAAAAAAATGTTAAAAAGAATCAGACCAAGGACAGATCGCTAAGCCACACCATTGGTAATGTCCTTCTCTTCAGAGTGAGCTCCATTTACCTGTACTCTCTGTTGCCTCCCACTCAATCAGTTTCTAAGCCACCCAGTCACTTTAGGGTCCATCCCTAGGGCTCTCAATTTATATATAAAAGTCACCTGTGCAAAACACTGTCAAAGGTTATACTGAAATCTAAGTACACCACACCTAGCGCTCTCCCTCAGTCCAACTCTCTGGTCACCCAGTCACAAAAATTAGTCAAATTTGTCTGACAAGACCTCCCTCTAGTAAATCCATGATGCCTCAGTTCCTACAATCCATTGGATTCCAGAAATCTCATTATCCTCTGTTTTAGCATGAATTTACTCATCACAGAGGTCAAACTAACCGGCCTGTAGTTTCTAATCTCTTTACTTCTGCTTTTGGGTAGAGGAACATATGTGCCCTTCTCCAGTCCTCTGGGACCACTCCAGATTCTAAAGAAGCACTGAAAAAGTCAGACAGTGAAGCCACCAGAACTTCCCTACGTTTCTTCAATACTCTCGATGTAATCTTTCTGTCCCCTTTGCTGTGTCTACTTTTAGTTTAGCTAACTCCTCACAAATTGTCTTCTGAAAATTGTTCTAGGTCCACCTCGTTTCTGTTCCTATTTTTGTGCATTTTCTGAGATCCTACTCCCAGCCTTTCATCTGTGAACACAGAACAGAAATATTTGTTAAGCAATTCCACTTTATCCTAATCAGCTTCTACATATTCCTCCTCTTCATCCTTGAGTCTGACAATACCATTTGTGCACTTCCTTCTCTCACCAACATATCTGAAAAATGTTTTGTCCCCCAATTTTACTGCATTGGCTATTTTTTCTTTCATTTATATCTTTGCTTTCCTGATTACTTTCTTAGCTTCTCTTAGCTTTTCGAAATATTGATGCTTATCTTCCTCTTTCTGTGATCTCTTGTATTTTATGAAGGCCTCCCTCTTTTTCCTCATCTTTTCAAGTTACTTATTTTGAAAGCCATAGTGGTCTTCCTTTTCCTCTTACATTTACTCTCCTAACAATTAAACTATCCCCTTTTAGTTTTTCCTACTGCTTTTTTACATCTCACAGCTGCTCCCATCCTGCTAGTGATTCCTTGAGGTATTGTCTCATCTTGACAAAATTAGTTTTCATAAAGTCTAGGACCCTCACTTTTGAATGAACCATCTCCACCTGTGTCCTGATACTGAATCACACCAGCCAGTAATCGGTGAATGAGTTGATCACCCACTATAACATCAGAAACACTCCCCCTATTAATAAGCAGCAGGTCCAGTATGGCCACTCCTGTGTGGATTCTGCTACCAGATGCTAGAATAGTTCTTTCTGTACAGAATCCAGGATCTCCTTACTTCTAGATGACACCACAGTAGGGGTGTCTCAGTCAATACTCAATATATTGAAATCACCTATCAATAGCACGACTTCTTTCATAGCAATGCATTCTCAGCTTTTAAGTGTATTTTTAACTGTTGTCTGCATTTCATAGACGCCCCAAAACTTAAATGAACTTTAAAAATCTATTATCAATCTTCATCAAATAAGATATGAAGAACTTTGGCCATAGGAAATGTAAAAGTACGCTTATGCAACATAAGGCATGTGCAAACGTAAACAACTTACAAGTAAAAAAATATTTATTTAATGTCCTTGGACATTTCAAGCACAGTTAGCTTCCTGCAAATTGCCCAGCTATTTCTTGGTCAGAGAGCTGCAATGCCATCTGGTGGAGAGAAGTTAGAATTACATCTTAAATGATAGAAGAATGGAGAAAGGCAACAAGGGCATAAACTGAGCAGCTTGAGGAGGTGCTTTGATATTATCCAAATGTAGAAAAGAAAGGACTGTTCAGCAGCAACAGCCTCTAATCTCTTATCCACCACCTCCTTTGAAGGTCAAAAGCCAGCACCGATTTTATTTCAGGAAACAGGAATACATAGAGGTAGTATGGGCGAAAGGGACCAGTGAGTCACAGTGCAGCTGACAACCATCACAGTGCCACAGGCCAAAAGCACTAAATAAACCAAGGGAATGGGAAGACATCAGATAATGTCCCAGAGAGCAGCAGAGAAGGGGAATCTCTGGTCCTGCACCTCCTTGGCGTAAGCAACCTGGCTCAGGTTTCAGAGACAGGCAGTGTTTCACTTGTTTGAAAGACAGCAAGGAGCCACACTTCCACAGGCAATGCTTGTCGAGTCCTTTCTTGTATAAGTTTGATGTTGACCCCTTAAAACTCATTTTGTTTAGCCAGTGCTTTCATTAAGGATAGGGATGAATTTACAACTTCAGCAAATCGGGAATGGGCACCGTCACTTCTTACCAACATGGAATTACCTTGCAGATGAACTCAGCAAGTAACCTCAAGAAAGCGGCTTCTAATCAGCAACACAAACACTAAAAGCCCGATTCCATGCCGGATATACATGCCCTCTGTACGTCCGGTCTGAACCAGAAGTAAAGAGAGTGTCATGATTCTGATCCCATGGGGCATGTTTAGCGCCATGGGATCAGAATCACGATCAGGCCCGTATGTGCAGGCTGGGACTGCGATTTAGCCTGGCCTGCACGTACAGGCCTAGCCTGACTAACTCATTCAGAGCATTTAAATGGAGCCACGGCACCATGGCATCCGGTTGCCATGGCACCGCAGTTCCATTTAAAAGCCGTGATCCCCGGCTCTGGCTCCTGCAGCTAATTCCCTGCAGCCTGACCCTCGATCTGGCCTTCCAGGGCCAGGGTTGGGCTGTGGGAAATACCTGATTCTACAGGATCGGTGAGAAAGGGTGGCAGGGGCAGAGGGTAAGTTATTCCACCTCAGTGGTGGAATAACTTCCTCATTCAAGTTGCCGGCCCCAGACGTACAGGACCGACATTAGAATCAGCCCTATATGTCTGGGGCTGGTAATCACCCACTGCCCACCCTAACGCCACCCCCAATCCTCCCCTTTCCCACCCCTGTCTAACTTCCCCGTACAACCGGCGGGGAGGTTGGACGCCGGCGGGAAGGGGCACAAATAGTGGGGGATGGACTTCCCAGTTCGTGGCTTGGAATGAGCCTATCAGTGAAATTTGAACATATGATTTGCCATTTAATGAATGCCTTGACTCGTCACTGGCTGTTCAGTTAGAAGTAGCATTTCTAAAGTCATTGTTCCTGCGGGTACATAATTCGGAATCCCCAAGCTTGAAAAACATTTCTACCTGCGAAGCTGCAAAACAACCAGAAGGAATGTCACTGTTGGCTTCTCCATTTTTAAGACAGCAGCGGTCATTCTCTGGGTTCTGTAGATCTCTGAGATCCTCACGTGCGTGTTAATGATTCGTCAGCCCACTAGGGCAGTGCAGGGCTAGGACAGCTTCCTGTCTAACCAAAGACAAAATGATCTCTCTCAGCTACCCTCTGCAGCACCGAGGATCCAGTGAGCTTGAAAGTACAAGTGATTGACCCTTCACCATATTCTCCATCTTTCTTCACCTCTGGTTTTTCGTGCCTGCTGAGGCTCCAGACCGGACCAGTAGGTGGCCCCAGGGCTCTGTAGAAATAAATCTCATTCTCCACTCCACTTCTTTACCTCCAGAAAAGTGAAAATTCAATGGCAAGTTGGGAGTGATGGGAAGCCCATGAAACTCTGCACGGTCAGTCTGTCTGTCCAAAGGCCCCTGAGCCTCTCCCCATAGCTAAGTAACAGAAAGACCTCTCTTACATGAGAGATTAAGCCCTTCCTGGCCTGTGGGATGTGGAAGCAATAAAAAAATAGCATCTAATAGCAGAACTTCAAAATTCACTCCAATAAGTTACAAGTCACTCTGCCATCCATACCCATTGACAGGACTGTTGAAAACAGACCTACAATTCTGTTTGGCCAATCTCCCTAACCATTCCAATGTGGCCCCTTCTTCCTACAGTCCGGTTCATTCCGTTCAAACCCATATGTGCTCCATGCACCATTTCTCTCTGTGTTTGCACATACAGGAGGTGTGGCCACAGTAGAGGCGGGGTCAGAGTTGCTACCTGCCACCTTGTGGGATTACGTTGGGCAGATCCCAGCATCCAGCACTGACTCCATTGCAAGCTCTGTAGAAATTTCACTCAGAACCTTTGTTTTTCACATTTTTCTGCTTCCAAATGTTTGACAAACGAAATTTGGGTTTCTTCTTGGGGCTCTCTGGATTGTCTCGTTGCAGATCTGTTAAAATGAAAGCACAGACTTTAAGGCCCTGATATTCCAAAGACCTAGGCACTGAATTCTAAGGGTTAGTTACCTGGGTCATCCTTTTTCAAAATATTCTGGGCTCAGGGCTTAACTTTAGGCACCTTAATTCACAAGCCACCTAAACGTAAGAGCCCAAAAAGCGTGCAGAGACAGGTGAGGGGAGTGAAGTTAAGCTCTCAGCGCTAATTTCCGGTGCTGGGAAGCTCTGCTTTAAGGCTCTTAACTTTGGCTTTAGGAGTCCATTTTCAGCTAAAATAAGGCTCTCAAGATGCTCAAATAGAGACACTGAGCCCTCTTTGAATATCAGGCTATAAATCTCCTAGTGAACGACAAGAATGCAAGTTCCCATTGCTGGAAGGACGGACTCTTACCCAGCCTTTGAATCATCGCCTCCACCATCTGATCCTCCTCCTTCTCCCTGTGAACAAACAGAAATCGGCTCAATTAGAGAGCGCAGAAAAACACACAAGGAGTGAGGGCAAAGCTGCTCTCCACAAGGGGGCGCAGTGTTTTACTTTCTCTCTCATTTTCTTTGTGTTTATTTGTTTCGTTTCATTTATCTGAAACTAAACAAATGGAGGAAAAAACGACAAAAGAAAAAAGAAAACACAGGAGCCAGGATATCCCTCCTCTCTCCCCCCACCCAAAAAATAGTGCTGCCCTTCCTCTCCGTCCAAAACCATTTACAAATTGAAGCCCTCCCAGACGTCATCTCACCCCTCCCCCTGCCCCATCTTACCCCATCCATTGGGTTCACAAGTCTAAATGGGACAGAAGTGATCCCCAGTCACGGTATTTCCATACAACAAAGTGGTGCCCGTCTCAGGGTCTGCCAGCGCCATTTCTGGTGGAGCAGGAATAACCCTGCTTTATTTGAACTGATGGACCACACGGATAGGGTAAGATAGGTCCGAGGGTGGGGAAAGGCCTAGGGGGGATTCTGTTTTTAAATACCGGGGTATTAATGTTATCTTTCAATGCAGGGGGAGTTGGCCCTGGGGCTTGTGGCGGCTTTATTGAAAATGAAATGACAATGAACATAATTTCATTCCCCTTCCTTTCATTTCATTTTTGTTTCAAGCAAAAGCCCATCCCTGCTTTCCCCCTAATTCCTATTGCGAAGAAAGGAGGGGACTGTGCTTCAAGTCCTGTGTTTGACTAACCAAACCAGGACAAAGTGCTGTGTACTAAGAACACCTCTGAGGTCTACGGCACTTACACAGCACAGACGCTTCCAGCTGCAGAGACGGGAGAGATTATTGTACGATTATCTCCTAGCCACAAGTGAGCAGGACAGAGAAAGGCTTGTGTACACAGAACACTAAAGCCAAAGTCAAAAATCTATGTCCTGCCTCCCAGCCCTGTGCTCTAACTGCTACACTCCTCCTCCCCCAACCTGAAAAAGCTTTCGTGTTGCACCTTTCAGCTGCAATGTGACGTCACCCAGGCTAGGGCAGCCGGTTCAGCCTGCACAGTGAGAGATGCCTGGTCAGAAGGGTGAGGCAGTCACATGCCCTGCACTAACTTACTGGCCTTTTTGCAGGAAGTGGGAGCGCTAACAGGACGCAGCGGACAGTGCCTACAGCCTCACCAGCCCACTGGAGCCTGCCGCGGTCTAGAAAGCTTTTACCAAAGTTCAAGTATGTTTCTATAAAACAAAGCACACTCACAAAACCGACAACCCATGACATAAGACCAGAAGAAATGCTGTGAGGGGTCAGATCTAAAGGTCCGTTAACTTGAGCATCCTGACTCTAACAGTGGCCAGTCTGAGCTACTAGACAACACTCAGCAGATCCCAAGAAGTAGATCCGTGATGGTTGCAACCAAGGGGGAAGTTTTGTTGCTGAGCACATGTGGAAAGTGGTTTTGATCAGACGCCTAAGGAACAAATTGTCAAACCATGAGAATAAGTGCAAATTGCACAGGCTTTGCACCGGTTCTGGAAGGAGATCAGCGCATAGACTTTCTGCCCATAGAGATGTGAACCTGCTTTTGCTCTGGATACTTTTATCCTAGAAAAGCAAACCTAAGTGTGACGTTACCTCTCCCCTCCCTCCTGCCCCCATCTCCGAGTCTGCCCTTTCTCCCTATACCCTCGTTTAACTCCACACAGTGTGGGCAGTTTTCCGGGTAAATTAATTTTGTAATGGTTCTCCCCATGTAATTAGAATTTAGACAATGAGTTGGGCTCTAAAAGAGAAAGGCATGAAATCTTACAGGAATAAGAAGGTTTTCACAACACCTTTCTGTCAGCTTCTCTGCAACATCACTTCACAAATCAGGTCCACAATTTCCAAAAATGAATCAGCAACATCCAAAAGCCTTTTGAGTAAATGCCACTAGTTCTAGCTGAACCAAAGATCTGTAGGCTGGGGTCCCCAGGTTCTCAGAACAAGATTTCCAGCTGTCCTGCAAACCAGGGGTTCCCAAACCTGTCCCGGGGAACCCTCAGCCAATCAGGTTTTCAGGATTTCCTTGATGAATATGCACGATATTTCCTCCATCACATGCAAATCTATCTCATGCATAGCCTGAAAGCCCGACTGGCTTGGGTGGCCAGACTCGGAGGTGGGGTTAGGTTGAGAAACATAGCGGCACACATACGTTTGCATTTCCAAAACTTTGCATGTTGCTTTTCAGGATAAAAATTGAAAAAGCAGGGCAGGTTTGAGAACCACTGTTGTATATTTTTTATCTATTCAGGAAGACTGAAAAATCTAATAAAATCTCTGTCATTCAAAACAATATATATACCACTATTGAGTATTTTGCAGAATGCTGAATAACTGCGTGTGCACCAGGGGTAATGAACTGTCACAAGATGGCCCAGAGATGACTGAATCTTATATAACACAAAAAACCCACTATAAACAGTGGCAGATAACAACCAAACTGGCCCAGGCAGTCCACCAAATTGAGATTCTTCGACTCTGGAAAGATAAATATACCGATTTGCACTTGCACCCCAACAGTGACTTTTCTCTGTCTCCAAGCTGTGACGAGGTGGATGGAGAAGCTCTCCCCATAAGCACAAACGCCTCCTACCTGAGACGGTCTTCATCCAGGCAATCCACAATCTCACTTCTGTCATTGATGATGTTCAAGTACTTCTGCATTAGCTCACTCTCACGAGCTTTCTCCTGAGACGACTTCAACTCATCTGCAAGGAAAAAGCACCAAAAGCATTATCACCTCGACTGGCACAACTACACTGCACACCTCTATGCAGAGCCGAGCAAAATCAGGTTCTTTAGCGAGAGGATTTATGGGATGATTTTTAAACAGCCTACATTAATGGTGAGCCCTCGGGCACCTTTCAGTCATGCACTTTGCAGCGGTTCTGAAAGGGAAAGTACGTGTAGACTTTCCCTTCGAGAACCGCCCCAGAAAAAAGTAACTGCAAATATTTGTGCCTGCTTTTCCTATGGACACTTTTTCCAAAGACGAGAGTGCTCTTAAATTTGAAATCCAATCTGCATGTGTTTTTTCATCGTCTGCTCTAAGTGAGCCCCCTCCAATGCAGTAAAAGTTCATGTCGCAAGGAATGACATGCAGACTTCTAGCCGTGAAAAGAGCAATGTTCAGAGAACCTCTTACCTGGGTGAACAGCTTTTGAGAACTGTCTTCCCCGATGAGTGTTCATAGAGATGGGGGGGGGGGGAGACATCATGGTAAAACAGCCTTATAAATGGCTCAAGCAGACAGTTTCCAAAGCTACCGGATTTACTGTATCCAGAGAAACAACCTGCCTGAAAACATCCTTCCTTGATTGGGTTAACAGACCATATAAGTTTCACAGTGGGCAAACTCATGGCTACATAGTAAGTTGCTATTCCTAAGGGCTCAGAAAATAGCACACATAGATCTGATTTTCAAAACTACAGAAGTTGCTTTGCCCCCATGTTGCACGACTGAATATCAGGTGCAAAACATGCAGAGGGTGCATGGAGGGACTTTTATAGCAGGTCGCCTATATGTGTAGATGCCTATTCTCAGCCTATTTTATAAAGACACGCAGGCACCTATCAGCCTACCAGCATCGGCTGGGTAGAAAGAGTGGATAGACTGAAGCTGTGGACATTTACAGCCTTAGCATGTAAACGACACACATACATGTGCATTTTATAAACTACATAAATCAACCACGCATCTACCCATGCTCCACCAAAATGTCTTCCCTGACCAAAAGTCATCGATGAGTACATTCTTAATCGCTGGCAGACAGACGTCAATACTCCTTTCTAAAACGACCATCTTAATCCACATACTTTGAAATTCATGTTAAACGAGTAGTTTCCCTTCGACAATTTTCTACCAGATATCTGGATACAAGACACCCGCAAGCACTTGCAGCAATATGAGCTATTGAAAACTGCACTATACAGGACAACTGGGATAAGTGGTGGGGGAGGGGGAAGAGAGACCTCAAAATGTAACCTTACGGAATATCAGCTCTCTGCTACACCCAAGTGAAAGGTAGACTATTCTGGTCACATAAAGGATTTTTTCCAACCCAAACAATATTTGGACCAATATTCAAACTAAGTTATGCATTCACAGGCAGCTGGTGAGTGTATAACTTTGCTATCTGTGGATTTTCATCTTCTATGTAGATAGTGGCAGGCTGAGAATCTGCCTATCCATACAGTGGTAGGACAGAGTTAGGGTGCTGTGAGATTGGCAATCCAACACCATCCATGTAACAGCAACATTCAGTCGCTATATAGATGAAGGGGCCAATATGAACCCTTAGCCGGCTGGCTAGATAAGGGTGCTGACTGCGATATTCAGCGGAAAGATCCAGAGAGTGCCTGGCACTGTCTGGTTAGTGCAGGGGAGGTCTGCGGGCAGAGGGCAGCGCTTGCACTATCTGAATAAGTGCCAACTTTATCTGCTTAGCGTGATTTCCAGATACCGCTTATCTGGATAACTCAGATCGCACGAAAAGCGGGTTTACGCTGAATCCAGATAAGCACTGGCTGAATATGATGATAACCGGATAAGTGCCAGCATTTATTCGGCAAGCGTTCCTCAGCCCAGATATTGAGGGGCAGCTCCCATTCAGATACTGCCGCGGAATGTCCTGCCAGTATTTAAGCACCATGGCTTTTGAATATTGGCCTCTTTGGAAATTGGGCCCTCTAAATGGAAGGGACATCAAGGAAACATCTGGGACGTCCAGAGCAGAATGTCCTAGAACCACGGAAGTGGCTGCAGCGCTTTCTGAGATCGCTCTGTCTCCACCCAGAAAAATGAACGTCCCTGTAACCGGTTATGGAGACTGCAAGGCTGCATCCGTGCATGGGTGTAGGCCATTTCATAAATGCGGACTTTCCCAGTTTGCACAGCCTCAGAACCGGGTATTTGGACGTGCCGGCAAGGTTATTCTAGAAGGGGGAAGGGAGGTGTTTATGCCCTTTTAAATACTCCACCACGCAGCAGCGAGCCAATAAAATATTTGGAATATGGATTTACACTCAGGCAGGAAATAATAACTGTGTAAGTGTATCCTGTGCTCCCCTTTATTCATGGCCAGGAGCAGGTAGCGACATGGACGTCTCATCAACCAGTGCCACGCAGACCACGCCTCCTCCATGCTCCCTGCTACATGGACGTCTCACCAACCAGTGCCACCGCAACGTGCATCTCCCTGGCTCCACCCAGAACACGCCTCCTCCATGCTCCCTGCTACATGGACGTATCATCAACCAGTGCTACCGCAACGTGCATCTCTCTGGCTCCACCCAGACCACGCCTCCTCCATGCTCCCTGCTAC
Organism: Ichthyophis bannanicus; assembly: GCA_033557465.1. Lineage (NCBI taxonomy): Eukaryota > Metazoa > Chordata > Amphibia > Gymnophiona > Ichthyophiidae > Ichthyophis > Ichthyophis bannanicus. The sequence continues at coordinate 34,046,753 of CM066044.1, forward strand.
ATGGACGTCTCACCAACCAGTGCTACCACAATGTGCATCTCTCTGGCTCCACCCAGACCACGCCTCCTCCATGCTCCCTAAGTGCCCATTTTTGGCCAATGAACTCACAATTAGGGCTTCTAAAATGCCCCCCCCCCCTTATATTTTTAGTTTAGGCCTAAAGTGAACAGGCGGTGATAGTGGTGGTCAGTGGCAAATACATATAGTCTGCCTTGCTGATTTTACATATTAATTTAAATGCTGCGGCCACCTTTTGATAAGTGACAACCACTGCTGAAAATCTGTCCCATTGTAAATATGTGCAATTATGTTTTCTTTTTGTTTTAAGTTCAACTTGTTTAATTTTATTCAACTTAACATATGAAATTGAAACAACAACTTGCAACCTGCATACGTCACCCCTTAAACCAGCTGTTTTCTAATCTCTAGAGGGATGTTACTGACAGTTGTGGTCAGGTGAGAAGAGACCCACTCACTTGCTAGGCAGAGGTTATGAGACGGAAGCACACACAGAGAAGCCTGGGCCCTGATGAACCCAGTTACTGTGAGAAAACACAGGGCGCAAAGCACATGACCACCACATACAGCTGAAGTATGGGAAACAGCTCCTGGCATCCGGAGGATGGACAAATATACCACCAACCAGGTCCTGTACGCCAGGCCCACAGTGAGCATAGAATCCTGCAGGTAGAGGCCAAGCTCCATTTAAACATGACATTCACGCCCCAAAATCCCTTTTCTATCAGCCTCATAAACAGCCTTCAGGACACAGCAGAGAGACAGAGGAGTCAGAACAAGGCAGGAGGGCACAGAGCGGCACAGTGCACTGGTAGTAGACTGAAAGGTCCGTGCCCCAAGCGGCAGAGGGTCCCTCCTTCTGATCTGAAGTACAAGAAGCCTGCCTTCAATCTCTCTGCTGTATGACGTTACAATAACGCAGTACATGAGGAAAGAAAAAGGCCAACCAGTTCATCCAGTCTGCTAGTTATTCTTGATACATCCTAGCTGCGGCCATAAGATCTCTCTCCTTATCCAATTCACACTTCATTGCTCATAGTCCTCATTTGCAAGCCACCATATTGGGTAATAAGCATACAGTACATCACCTCCCTTCCCATGTCTAACCATAGTGCTAAATAAAGGTATCCATACTGCAAGCCCACTTCTTCAAACTTCCAGCCTCTAGGTTCCCTGACAGACCTGACTAGGCGAGTACCTATGTTTCTTCCAGAACCTCTAGCCATTACTGTACAGACAGGTCCAGCTTCAGATCAGGACCTCTCTGTACAAAGGACAGGGGAGGAAGGGGTACAGGGGATGAGACTTGAGATGGGGAATTCCTTAAACTTATCAAGAGCTGGCAGAATGAATTCACGCACCTGGTTTACTCATTAAGTTTCGAAGCTCATTTTCCACACCAAGTTGTTGATCTTCCAGTGCCTGCTGTTTGGATCTGTAGGAGGAACAAATGCAGTCGTGACCTCCATCTATTATCTTGCTTTAATACTTAAAAGATGTCTCTGCTTATTGTTTTTCTTTAATATATTTACTGTTCAATGTAAATAGTTGATTTCTATTGTTCTATGTACAATGTTCAATGTAAATAGTTGATTTCTATTGTTCTATGTAAAATGTATACAATCTGTGTACAAGACTGTTAACCTGTTATATGTAAACCGCCCTTGATCTCTGGAAGGGGCGGTATAAAAGAAATAGTTAAATAAATAAAAAAAAAAAAATCTTAATACTAAGGATGTTGCTGGCTGAAATACAAACCTTTGCCTGCTTGATCCCTCACTAACCAGACACCAGAGTTGCCGAGGACATCTCATCCCACAGCCCAGCTAAGAACACAGTGTAATACATTACTTTACAACCTTAGCAAGTTCTAAGTTATTCCGCTCTGCTAATCACACAAAATGTGCACATGTTTTGCAGACGTATAAGGTCCCACTTTCATTCTAGAAATGCAGAGTGCTAAAATCCCTTTTCACAAGTTGAATCTCTCATCCTTTGTACCTGCATCCTCTTGGCTCCAAACCAAGCCCTCCAGTACTGACCTACCATAGCTGAACTAGAACAAGAGGCTTCTCTAATTTAGCCTGGTTTCTTGTGCCCCTCCCTTATTATATCACCCTACACCAGTGGCTTTCACTCCAGTCCTCAGGACACAGCCAGCCAACCAGTCAGGTTTGCAGGATATATGCAATGACTAATGCATGCAAATTCATCTCATGTATATTCCTTTGAAGATATCCTGAAAGCCAAACTGCTCGACTGTGTCCCCCAGGCTGGAGTGAGATACACTGACCTACATTGTACATAATTCCATGTAAACATAATCTCCCAGAACCTATACTCAAAGCTCTTAAGGAGGTGGATCGTGATAATCCATAGCGCTTTGCAGAAAGGGCCGCCGAGTATTTCCACGGACCTCTCTGACACTCTGGTTAGTGCAGGGACAGTCTGTGGGCAGAGCGGGAGTGGTACCACTACTAACCGAGTAAGGGCTGACACTTAACCCGGTTAGCGTGTTTTTCAGTAGCCACTGTCCGGAAAACTTCTGCCATATGAAAAGCAGGCCTGAGTGCAATCCGGGCAAGCACCGGCTGAAAATCCTGCTAACCGGGTAAATACAGTTAGCACCACTCAGCCCAGATATTCAGAGGAAGCTCCTATCTGAATACTGCAGAGGGGTCAGCGGTCTTCGCTATAAACCATATGGGGAAAGACATAAAGATCTCAATATGTATACGTTAGAGGAAAGGCGGGATAGAGGTGATATGATTGAGATGTTTAAATACCTCCATGGCATAAATGTTCAGGGAGAGAGCCTCTTTCGAATGAAAGCAAGTTCTGCTACGAGGGGACATGGGATGAAGGTGAAGGGGGATAGATTCAGGAGTGATTTGCGGAAATATTTCTTTACGGAAAGAGTGGTGGATCCGTGGAATAGTCTCCCAGTGGAGGTGGTAGAGATGAGGAATTCAAAGAAGCATGGGACAAGCACAGAGGATCTCTAAAGGTAAAAAGGAGACTGTTGTAGTGGTTGATATGGAAGGACAGACTAGGTAGGCCATGTGGTCTGTTTCTGCCGTCATATTTCTATGGTTCTATGCTTCTATGTATTTAAGTTCCTCGGCTGACCTCTGGGACGTTTGAATATTGGAAATCTTGAAATTAGACTCTCTCTATATATTTCTAAGCAAAATTTGACAGAAACTGTGGGGAGCACTGTCAGCAGCATCGGCCATCATCGCTTTCATTTTAACCCGGATATTCAATGCCAGAGCCATGTCCATCCTCCAGCACTGAATATCCAGGTTGCCCAGTCAGCCAATTAGTCGGTCAGCAGCGATATTCAGTCGCTGGCCTGATAGCTAAACCAGCTCAATATCGCTGCTGACCGGCTATCCCCCGGTGCCACCATCACTCCGCCCCCCAGAATGCCCTGACACTTGCCGGTTTAGTGCTCACAATTTAACCAGTTAGCGGTCTGCTCGCTGGTTAAATCGCTTTGAATATTCCCCCATTTACATGCACAGAAGAAACTGAGAAAACAAGTCCTGTGCTGTACCCGCATTTCAGTCTGCTCGTCATTGGCGCTAGTGGAAAACGGAGTTGAGTAGATTGAGTGCACTCACTTGTACATCAGTTCCGACTCCTGTCTTAGCAGAAGCTGCTTCTCATGGATCAACTTGAACCACTCCACCATGAGGGTATCTTCCAGCTCATCTGTGCATAAGACAGGATTTCGTACCATTACAACAGCATTCACTGTAGCCACACCACCCAAGTCCATGCTTTCCGAGCTGGTATCCATCCCCATACCCAACAAGTTTCACAGCCAACAAGTTTCACAGCGTGACTCATATAGTCTAACAGAAGATCTGCCTTATACATTGAGAAAGTTCCTGTTTTCCTCGTAACTGAATTCTAGGTCATCTTCTGAGCAATTCCAGTCTGGGAAGGATGATGACATGACCAGAGCCCAGGGTGAAGGGCAGTGTTCCAGGGAATCAAGTGAGACTTAGGGGCTTGTTTACAAAGCCGCGGTAGTGGTTCGCGATCGCGATCGCAACCGCGGCCCCATTGAAATCAATGGGGCCGCGGCTCCGATTACGATCGCAAACCGCTACCGCGGCTTTGTAAACAAGCCCCTTAGAAACATATTTGATAAGGCTTCGGGAGTTTGCTTCTGCATGGCTACAAAGCATGGAGGGTTCAGCCAAGAGACACCATTCGATGCTTGCAATTCAAGGAACTGTATCTTTAAAATTTATTAACATCTTCACAGTGCCCAGCATGGCATGAAATGAGAACTGCCAAAGAGTTATAAAAACATCCTGCCAAACCTTTGTCACATGCTGATGACATGACTTTTTATGCTTTCATGTTCTTACGTTTGAACAATGACTTTATCAGCCGTGTGGTTATCGTTCCATTAAGATGTAATAAATCATTATTAATAGGTAACTTGTTCTGTACGAAGTGATCATTCAAAAACAAAGGTTCTCATGTTAGAGGAGCCCATAAGCAAAATATAAAACAGAGGGGCGTCAAACACAGGCTACTGGCCAAACATGCTGTCCATCTTCCCTCCAGAAACAGACACAGAGCGACTCACCTCCCTCGCAACTGCGAAGCTCTTTCTCCAGGTCGACTCCTTGGAGTTCCAGCTCATCCAATTGCTTCTCGATGTCAAACAGCTGCTGTTGGATTTCCTCTTCAGGAACATAGTCTGGGCGAAGCTGTAAAGACCCAAGGAAAGCAGAGGAAATGTGATCTGTCTGCAATCAGAAGTGCGACACCTGCAGGTCTTTAGCTGCACCTATTCCTACTTGTGCCCTTCGCCATGACCAGATGTACACTCTGCATCCCTTTACCTATTCACTAACCTCAGTCTATTCTGATATATACATTTTGTGTGGGGGTGTTTCAATAAATAAACCAAATTTGAAGTGGAAAACATTTAACTACAAACCATGCTACAATTATGGCATGCTGGGATTATTATACCAAACATATTCAACATATTATCACCATCCCTGCTGTAGTTGAAAACTATTTTTCTATGCACATTAGAAATCAAATTGTTCTTCAACGAATAAAATTCATCACTTATCTTTGAATAGCGCGTCCACATGTGTTACTTCTTCCAAACTTTATGTGTGACTCATCCCAACTGCTGGGCAAAGGATGGGAAAGATGGAGAGAGAAGATGCTGTACAGGGGGCAGGGGAGTGCAGAGATGATGGACAGAGGAAGGAAGAGAAAGAGGAGGTGTTGGATGGAAAGAAGAGGAGAGAGAAGAGAGAGTTAGTAAAAGACTTGGGAATAAGAGGATGGAGAATGAGAGAGCTGAGGTGATGGAAAGAGATGCAAAGCTGGAGGTAGATGCAGGAAAAGAGGGAGATTGAGTACTGGATAGTAAGAAGGAGTGAAATCTGAGTGGAAAGAGAGGTAGAAAAATAAATATAAGAAAGCTGAAAGGAAGCAATCAGTGTCAGAAATGGATGTAGGAGAGGACATGAAGACAAGAGGAAACAAGATGGACTGAAGACCCTGGAAGAGAGTTAAGAGAAGACAGAAGAAACCAGAAACCAGAGAGTAGCACCAACAAGATTAGAAAAATAAAATGGCCAGACAATAAAGGTAGTAAAAAGAATTGTATTTTTAATTTAGTGACTGGAACATGTCAGTTTGGAGTATTTTCTATTTTTCTAGCGTTTGTGGTTTCACTAATTTTTGTCTACAGATTTCTATTCTACGGTTGTGATCACTTATTCTGTATTTGATGAGGGTCTATTTGTGTTGTGTGTGTGCGAATGAGTCCAGGTGTTCTGTTAGCATGGAGCTTCTATGTAGGGATATGTAGTAATCTAGCTTGTTCAATATCCTAATAGATGTCCTGAGGCGCACTGCAATATTCAAGTAGGCTCTTTTCGTGTGACTTCAGTGTTAGTGCTGGAATGGAAGATTTTCTGTACAGATCCTGAGCAACCTTTGTAGTATTTTGTATTACTTCACAATACGCAATAGTATGGAGGAGGATTTGTATTCCAGTTATTGAGATTACACCAAAATCCAATATATTTTGTGTTTATGGTGAGTTCTATGGAGAAATGACCTAGTTCTGCTTTGCACCCATTATTAGAGGGGCCACAGAGATTTCAATGGGTGCAGAATATATGTTTACACTTAACATCATGGTGGTCCAATGTACAGTGTCAGGGGTCAGTATTTTTTTATATCAGAATCCTAGGCTACATAATTAAACTGCTATTATTTTTGCTGAGTATAACCAGGCTGGTGTTGTGAATGAGGGATCCTCTCCTAGTCCCACCCTTTATTGGATGCCTTGGAGGGGTGCCATCTCATCCCGCAATTGCCTTGAGCTGCCCCCAATAGCCTGCATCATTTTTAAATAGCCAAGAAATCCATTTTCTAAAGTAATTTTTCACATGTATGTGGCCACACACCCCTGTAAATGTCCCCTTATAAAATACCAAGTGGTGTAAAAGTACGCACATTGGCATGAACACGCAGACTCTGCCTATACAAGTAGCCAGGGATGTGGTCTAGGCAGAGTCAATTAGGAAATATCTTAATTTAAGCACATTCGCTCACACCAGCTGTTAAGCAAGTGTAAATGCCCATGTCTGCAGTTAAGGTGCAATCTCCGCTTCTTGGGACATTTCAAAAAGGCGTCTGTGTGTCTTTATAATACAGCCCAAAGAACCAGAAAAGGAAAGGGCGAGAGACCACGGCAATGGGAATCAGATATTCTTCAATGGAGATAGGCCGATCTTAATTATGGCAAGCCATAATAGGTCTCAAAAGGGAATCAATACGGCCAATAGCACAGGCTCACTACCAGAATCACAAGCGAAGATACTGTAGTGTCTCCTCAAACAACAAATATGCCTTGCAGTCTTAAATGGGAAAGTATAGGGAGGAAGGACTCTCGTCTATCGTGATTGACATTATATGCAAATTTCCAGACACGCTTGCTGAAACCCGGCCGAAAAATAACTCTCCATCTGATTCTCACTGCCGTGGGTCTCTCTCCGTTCCCTTTTCTTGTTCTTTGGACTGATCCACTGCGGAGATTCCTTTGTGTTCTTTGTTTCTTTTTAAAATAGAGCTAAAGTAGGTGCCTACTTTCACTCTTAAACTAGGCACCCCATATAAAATTACCCTCTTAAAATTATATGCATATTTTCAGCGGCTGCTGAAAGTAGATATAACTCTAAACTTGTTTTTTATGTTTAAAGTTATATGGTGGTTGTACCGCTAGAGATGTTTTGTATTCCTTCTAGAAAAAGAGCTAAGTTGTCAAAGAGTAGGGCGCTGCTATTTTCTTGTGCAGTTCCTTGTTTGTGGACTACTCTGCCTCGGGATATATTTGTTCTGGACAGTGCATTTGTCCTAGCGGAAAAGGTGTCGTCCTCATATGCAAGGTTCTTTCGTTAATACATGAGGACCATAGGACAATTCTAGCAGGCAATGAAAAAGGTGTCAGTACTCCATAGCACCACACACTCCCTCGGAAACGGGCCTGGTTCTGGGTTATCAGACTGTACGTGTCTATTGAAGATACATTGTTATAGGTTTTCAGAGGTATTTTCCTCTTTATGTGTAACATAGGCTGAGAGTAGGGTGGTCACAAGGCTCGGTGAGCTTTGCATGAATTTTTCATAGGCCATTTAAGAATTTATGATTGGTTCTGATTTATAATCTCTGCCTGTGCATATGTTCTGATTTTTGTTTAAGTATTTCATTTTCATTTTCCTTTACCTTTGTTGGTTTGTTTTTAGTATTGTAAAACTGTTAACTGTTTTATTAGACAGAGGTTCTGCAGTATATGTTGTTGTTATTTTTATGTGTGATTTGTATTTGAATCTTGAAGCAAAGATGGATTATAAAAATGAGAAAAGAAAGAAATAGAGTTTTGATGCTGTACTTAAAAATTCACCTAATTCACTGACTTCCCCTACTGTTCAAGGTTTGATATTACAAATATTTCTGTTGGGGATGAATTTACAGTGGTTTCCAAATAACCCAATTCCATAAAGACTTATAAAGACAATGGTGGATTAATTAAAGAAACAAAACCAATTTCGCTTCTGTGTCCATTGTGCATACACAGTGACACACCAAGCCTAGCGGGAAGAAAACAACATTTGCAGATTGGTTTAACTCATACCTTGATGGGAGTTTCCTGGGGCCTTTGTGGATTCAAAGGTTGAACTAGAAAAGTGAAAAAAGATATATAATATTTTTTGGCAAAGATGGATAATCTCATTCAAGATGTGACACAATCCTTCCTTTCAAACCTGTGTTCACACGATGCAGAAAAACAGCAAAACTCGGCATCTGCTCTGAGAAACTGCATGCAACACCCAACAAGCACCTCTTTTCCATTTACGGTCATGTACAAAAGTTTATCATGACCATAGAAAGTCACTTCTTCCATTCAGATGGGTCGTTCAAAATCATCTTTTAATCACTAAACAAAGCTGGCCTCCTTCTCAAGAGCCCTGCATTTCCTCTTGCAAAAAACAGGACAAGAAGGGGAGGGGGGAGGGGGGAAATGAAATGCTAAATGAACACTTTCTGCTGAACTCTGGACATATCAGGACATAAAAACTGTGATTTTCTAATTTCTTGCACAGTTCACACGCATTTACAAGCACGTATGTGGGACCTATTTTATAAAGTGACGTATGCGCGTACTTTACAACATAGGGGCGTAATGACGTGCTATGACCTAGTCGCGGCAGTTATGCCTGCTCTAGAGTACATGTAAATGTCTGCGCCTAGATCCTTCAGAAATGCACATAATATTTTATAATTTACATGTGCACATTTAGGTCTGCCAAATCTCGAACCCTGTGCGCACCCAAACTGAAAAGTATGCACGATGGGATTTACACGTGGGTTTACAGAATAGTAACTGCCTAAAATATATGCATAAGTGCCCTTTCCTTTAAACAAGAGATTTAACGTGCGTTATTACTTTACTTTACTTTATTACACACTTGATAGACCGCTTACGTCAAAAACATTAAAGCGGTGTACAAATAAAAATAAAAAGGCAGCACTGCAAACTACGGAAAAAGGAACGCCAAAAATAATAGGAAAGAAAGAAAAGAAGAGCAAAACTTTACAAACAATAAGTAAAAGTCAACAACCAAACACAGGTAAAAGACAATAAACAAAACCAGCAAAACAGACAGGGGGTAACAGGACCAAACTAAGGTAAGACAAGACAACAACCTGGGGAAGCATCATGGAGGGCAAACAGGGGGGAGATCAAACACTTTCTGAAACAGATGGGTTTTAAGTGAGGATTTGAACTGCGAATAGGAGGCTTCTAAACGGAGGGACGGGAGCAAGGCATTCCATAACCGGGGTCCAAGAAAGAAAAAGGCAGTGTGGCGGGTTTTTTCAAGATGTGCGTGAGACGGGGATGGTAAGACCAGACGATTAGCGTGACGATTAGATGTAACTTTCCACATGCCCCTTATAAAATGAGCTCCTATGAGTGGGCTTTTAAACTCTGCCCTGGGTAGGATAAACGGATAAGCAATGTGACCAAACAAAAAGTCACTTCCGGAAGCAAATCTAGTGTGGAAATGAATGGGAGAAGACTAGTATTTGCAGCAGGAACGATTTGTGGTATACCATATTAAATCATTGCCAGTCCTTTTTCTTTGCTTTGCCCTTAGACAGTTCTGCACAAAACCAGCCCAGTCTTTGAAAAAGCAAAACTTCCAACATCTGTACAGCTAGTGAAACTGCTGATTTTGAAGGCAATTTCTAAAGTGATCTGCATGGGTAACTAGTAATTCGGTGGAGTAAATTGGCTATCTGAAAACGGTTCTCCTTTCATACTGCTCAAAGCATGTCTGGTGTTCCAGAATGGCTGCACGTTCAGCCTCGTTTGACGGGGTTGTTCCAAGTAAGATCAGAAAATAAAGAGCAAAGATTGTCTTTTCAAACCTATGCAGATTACTTTCCAGAAAAATCTACACACACGACAAGCCAGTGTGCAGATGTATAAGTGCTTTTGACTCAACGGTAGTTTTGAGAGGAAACGTACCAGCGATTCCCTTTCAGATTTGAAATTGCTCTCTCAGTGCTTTAAGCGGAGACATGAAATATTCAGAAAAGGTTTGAAAAAATGTAAGCTTAAAATGTAATCTTTAAGCACAACACTTTAAGGCAGCTGAAAGCCTGAAAATAAAATGTAAACTCAGGTGGGCTATAAACTGGTTTACGTCTGCATTTAATGGGTAACAGCGGCAGCAATGGACGCTGGAGGGGGGGCACAAGGGATGAGGTTTGCCTAAGGCGCCTTCCTTTTGCCTGTCTGGATCCCAGATGTCTTTACTTTTGAGCGTGGAATTCCCTTTATCACAGAAGAGGAACAAACCACCCAGTTGAACAGGATAACTTCATGCAGGAGGGGTTAAAGGTTGTAGTAACCAAAGCCCAGCTGCACTGAATTCTGCTGTGGTGAACCTCAAGCCAGAGAGCAGACGAAAATGACCTGTGGTCCACAGACAAGCATGCTCTGGTTAATATTACCACCATGTTACGTGGGAGTCCTCCGGCCACACTGCTGCCAGTAGGGGGAGGTGTTTCAATATCGTGTTTTTAAATTACGAGGAGCAGGCAGCGTGCCCTTCATGGAAAATTATTTCCAACGGAGTGCACCATAAGAATAACTCAAAGTGAGGAGTCTAGGAGGACTTCACATTATTACTGTTACTGTTTTCCATCCGACAATTCGCTTTTACATTAGTGATGCCCTGGGAGGGTAATCCAAAGCTGCATGTCACTACCCTAAGCCCGAACCAGAACCAGCATTTTTCTATCAAGCAGCGAAAAGATGTCTTTTACCATTCCACAGCTGTAGTTTCTACCTCTCACCACTAGAGGAAGCTATTCATACTCTATGCTTCCAACTGAATGGGTGCATTTTAGAGCTACTTGTTATCTCACTTCTAGCAAGGTTACATAGCTCAACTCCTTCCAATGTTACTAACACATAGCCATATCCCTACCCCACGTGAACTATACAGATCCCCAAACAACTTGTGAAGCACCTTGATGTATAGTGAGACATTTTTCACCTAGAAAACCATACACACGACTGGTAAAACATTGGCCTAGGCAGGGGTTCTCAACCTAGACTTCTATACAATGGAGGCAGTACATACAGATCTATCTCATGCATATTCATTGTGGTTAACTTGAAAACTTAACTGGCTAGATATTTCCCAAGGGCTGGGTTGAAAACCCCTGCCCTATGGTAAGAGCTAGTAACTCCAGCTCAGTCTACTCTAGAGCCTCAAACAGGCCTGGTTTTTACGATAACCAAAATACATTAAGCAGCTAGATTTTTACAGAAAAAAAGCCACTTTTAAAATAGATCTTGCCACATTAACATGGACTAAGACAGCTAGATGGGGCCATTTGAAAATGGCCCAGTAGTGCACAACATTGGCCCATGCAAAGAACAGGCCTGGAGTCAAGGCATAGGGAGGCAAGCGGAAAGAGCGTCCAATGATTTCATTTTGAAATCCCTGTTTGCAATTTACTGCAATGCTCTGCTCCTGCTGAAAAGTAGATGGGTATAAAAAATACCTGCGTTCCCTGCCAACCCCAAATTATTAAAGGGAAATGGCACAACAAGGGTGTGCTCAGAAAATACTTATTTTTTTGTTTTCTATTTTATTTTTCCCTGGATTTCATTTTCCCCTTTTAGTGCAGTTCATTTGTTTTTTGCATTTTGCTTAAATATTTTGTGCATAATTCTTTACAATCTACATATTTCTGAGACTAGCACAAGCTAAAATGCCCCAAAAAAATATTTTATTATTTTATAAGAAAAATTGCTGATGTTTTTCTGTTGTTGTTATTATTATTATTACTACAATTTAGCTCACATCTTTTCTGGGAGTAAGTCAAGGCGAGTGACATTCAGGGATAGTGGGTATTTTCCTGTCTCTAAGGGCTTACAATCTAAGTTTGTACCTGAAGCAGAGTTAAGTGACTTGCCCAAGGTCACAAGGAACTTCAATGGATTTGAACCCCGACTTCCCCGGTTTCCAGCCCACTAGTCCAGCCACTAGCCTACTCCTCCACAGCAATCCCTAGCCACAGACCTGTAAGCGACCTGAGGAGTCCGACAATTGCCCCCAAAATGCATGCAAAATATATTTGTTGAATGTTGATTGTGGATATATGGCAAACCAAACTTATTTCTGTCTCTGAAGAAGTGGAGCTGCTCACCTACATGTCAGCTCTGGACCCAGAGGAAATGAAATCAGGAAAAGGTGAGATGGATATTTCACCCTGAAAAGTCAGATGCCAAGTCAAAGAACACAGTGCACGTCAAATCTCTTTGTCTTACATTCATACCATTGTGCATTGTGTGTATTTGTTTAGAAATCCCTATAGCGTCAAGAGGGATTCTGAGCCATCTAGTCGCGGCTCTGACTTTTCATAAACACTCGGAAGAATATGTATGCAAAAAAACACAGCACTGAATGCGGTAAAAATGCTAACAAAGGACTTATAAATAACAACCTAGGGAGAGAACTGTTTGCTCAAAGGGGGGCAGAAAGGAAGGCTCTGGAAGAGTAAGGAAGGCAGAACGAAATCTGGCGAGGAAGAAACAAAGCGAGATCAAAGGCAGATTAAGTCTACTTCTTGCAGTGGGGCAGTAGTAGTTCTGCATTACACCAGCTGGTGGCTAAATGTCATTGTACAGCTGTCTAAATAGCCGGCAGTGGACTGGCTGTTCTGCAGGTGTGACTGTGAGCCTCAGTACGGATGTTCCAGAGTTCAGGTGTTCTTAAGGCAAGTAGGCGGGGGAGGAGGGTAAATATGTTTGCTTGGCACTGCAGCAAAGGGAGAATGGGATGAGGGGAACACAGATGGCTTCCATTTTCATTACTGTATTATCTGAACTGAGCTATGCTAAACATAGACCGTGCAAAAGATAAGCAACCAGATTTCCTATGTCTACGATAAGAAAAGCAAACATATCCTCACCAGCTGCCCACTTTGACTGGACAGACTCCTCTCTCTGCCCAGAAATGTTGGCATCTTGCCAGTTCTGCTCACATGCCGGCCAATCAATGGAGATATCCAAGTTAGCAACCAGGAGTTTCTTCCGTTGAGGATGGTCTCCAGATGGACCTGCGCAAAACCACAGTCAAGAAAAAAACATTTCACCAACCCATCAGCCTAGATCTCATTGCGCCCTTCAGATGCCGCTGTTAAACCTCTTTCCTCCCATTTCATGTCTAATGGCTAACCCTTCCATTTATGGTAGTCCTAGTCTATAACCTAAAAATGCACTGACAATTTAATTCCTTAACCACGTCCTTATTCTAGTACTACTACCGATCATTTATATAGTCCTACAAGGAATTTGCAATGCTGTACAGACATATAAAAGACGGTCCCTGTTCATTAGAGCTTACAATCTAGTCAAGACAGACACATAGCAGCTGAGGGCCAGGATATATCTAGGGGAATGGTAAGGAAACACACAGGAGACTAAGAGGAACAGGATCCAAAAGCGACTTTGAAGAGGTGAATTTTCAGCCTGGATTTGAAAAGGGCCAGAGATGAAGCCCCACACACAGACTCAGGTAGTTTGTTGCAGGCATAAAGAGCAGCAAGGTGGAAGGATCAAAGTCTGGAGTTGGCAGTAGAAGGGAGCAGATAGAAGGGATCTTCCAGAAGAGCAGAGCTCCTGAGGAGGGGTGTCTCATACTGAAAGTGGACATGGTGAAGTTAAACATTCCTCTGTGTGTATTTCAATCCCACCTTCAAAAGATAAGGCCCCCTGGAATTCAACAAATTAGCAAAAGCAGCAAGTAGAGTCTCTACAAGGAAAGGCTCTAGAGCCCAGGGCTGAATCTTCAGATTAGGCAAAGTTCTATCAGCAAAAGAGGCAAAGGAATCACAAAGATGAAATGAATAGAGAAAGCGAGAGGCTGGACTGAGCAGGTCAAGAGGAGGGCGTTGCTATCAAGTATGGATCACGCATATGGGTAGAAGACACTATCAGACAAACTCCCTGCCTATGTGTTTCTAGACATTATACAAAAATGATAAAGGCAGGTGACCAATTCAATGAGAAGTGCTTTCAAGGAAAAGAGTCCACATTACCAGATACATCTTGAAGAAGTGGACTCTTGCCTTCAAAAGCTCATGTCTCAATAAAAGGGTTAGTCTAGAGGTTTCCAACCTTTTGGTTATATTGACCCCTTATTAACCTCCAGAAAAGTTCAGGGACCCCTGGGTCAGCGCCTCTCCCCCCCCCCCCCCAGCCTCCAGGTCCCCCTCCACCAAATTTATCTCTCTTCCCCTTCCTATCTCCACAATCTTTCTCTCCTACACTTCCCAGCAGCCTCTATCAATCTCTCTCTTTCTTCCCCTTCCACCAGTCCCCACCAGTCTCTCTCGCTCTTTCTGCCAGTCCCCACCAGTTTCTCTCTTTCTCCGACAGTCCCCATCAGTCTCACTCTCTCTTTCTTCCCCTTCTGCCAGTCCCCACCAGCTGCAGCAGAGTAAATGTCTGCCCTGTGTATCACAAGCAGGGAAGATGCTTTGCATGTCACCTGTGTTTACCGCACAGGATTTGCAAACACTTACCGCACTTTAGTAAAAGGGCCGTATTTCTTCAGAAAGATCAAAGCTACAACACCCTGTTGCCCTGATTAATTTAAGACTCCTTTTGTGAGAACATTAAATCTCTGTAATCGTGTGTCTTGTTTTCTGGTGGACTTGCTTTCTAATATGTCTCAAAGAATAGTAAGAATAATTAAATAACCCACCAGTTAACATTTTAATCTCATGTTGGCTTTCTGCCTCTATAGGTGATAAGCAAACAAGTGCACATTGGCCAAATAAAATTCCAACGTCTAATTTCATTAGTTGAAGTAGAGAGAGGGGCATAAAATAGATAAAGCAAAATAAAAATATTGGATAACACTAGAAAACTATAAACCTATAACAAATTAATATGTGTATGCACAGACACCAAAAACATCCAAACAAAACTATATTCCTACAGAACCCTATATGCGAGTTCAATACGCGTAAAAATTCACAGAAAATTAGTTCTTACAAATTCATATACATCTCCACTGCCCTCCAAGAAACTTACTGAAGCCTAAATTGTTGTAACACTACAGAAACAACTAATTCCAGGGGTAGGGGTGGGGCAAGATATTTAATTTTATTTCAGTATCAAGCTCTGTAGTAATAGCTCTGGAGTAGAGGAGTAGCCTAATGGTTAGCACTGGCTTGGGAACCAAAAGATCAGCGTTCGATTCCCACTAGCACTCCTTGTGGCTTTGGGCAAGTCACTTAACCCTCCATTGCCTCATAAAAAAATCCAAGTTATCAATGTCCGTCTTTAAGTTTGAGTTACAATGTAAACCGCTTTGATTGGCATCCATCTGTCCAAGAAAGGTCAACGCATCTTCAGTAGTAGACTGGCTAATCTACTGAAGAGGGCTTTAAACTAGATTTGTTGGGGATGGGTGAAGAAATCCCCCAGGTAAGTGAAAGCCCCCAGGTAGGTGATACCCCTGTTACCAATTTCCATAAAGGTATTTAATGTAACATACGGAAAACAGTGTGTATTAATGCCCATAGCATGGGAAATAAGATCCCTGAAGATGAAGCTTTGGTGGGAGTGGCTGACTTGGATTTAGTGGCAGTTACAGAAACATGGTTCACAGAAAACCATGACTGGGATGTAACTATACCTGGCTATACTTTATTCAGAAAGGACAGGGTAGGAAGAAGGGGAGGAGGAGTGGCACTATATGTAAAAACTACTATTAAAGCTTTGGAATTACAGAGCTTAAAAGGGAGAGAGGAGGCATTCTGGGTTAAACTAGAAAGAGGGAAAGAGAAATCTATTTGCATTGGTGTGATATACAGACCTCCCTCACAAGAGGACGAGGTGGACAGCGAGTTAATTGAAGACATACGCAGCATTGCTAGGAAAGGGGAAGTGCTACTGATAGGAGATTTCAATATGCCAGATGTTGATTGGCACATTCCTGCTACAGTATCATCTAGAAGTAAGGAGATCCTGGATTCTCTACAGGGAGAACTATTCAGGCAATTGGTAACAGACCCCACACGTGAAGGGGCCATACTGGACTTGGTGCTTACCAATGGTGGAAGTGTTTCTGATGGTGTAGTGGGAGATCATTTTGCATCCAGTGATCACCAGATGGTGTGGTTCAGTATTAGGACTAGGGCTGTTAGAATCCATTCCAAGGTGAGGATCTTAGACTTTAGGAAGATTAACTTTGCGAAGATGGGCCAATACCTCAGGGAGTCATTAGTGGGATGGGAACAGCTGGGGGATGTAGAAAAACAGTGGGCAAAACTGAAAGGGGGTATTTTAAGGGCAACCAACCTTTTTGTTAAAATGGTAAATAAAGGCAAAAGGAACAGGAGACCGCTATGGTTTTCGAAGGAAGTAGCTGAAAAAGTGAAGAAAAAGAGGGAGGCCTTCATGAAATACAAGAGATCACAGAGAGAGGAAGACAGGCATCTGTATTTGGAAAAACTTAGAGAAGCTAGCAAAGTAGTCAAGAAGGCAAAGATTCAAAAGGAGGAGGAAATAGCCAATGCAATAAAAATGGGGGGATAAGACATTTTTCAGATATATTAGTGAGAAGAGGAAGGGCAAAAGTGGTATTGTCAGACTCAAAGGTGCAGGGGAGGAATATGTAGAAGCTGATAAGGATAAAGCGGAATTGCTTAACAAATATTTTTGTTCTGTGTTCACAGATGAAGAACCAGGAGCAGGACCTCAGAAAACACCCACAAATAAGAACAGAAGCGAGGGACATCTTGAACAATTTTCAGAAGACTGTGTTCGTGAGAAACTAGCTTAACTTAAAGTAGACAAAGCGATGGGACCGGATGGGATACACCCTAGAATACTGAGGGAACTTGGGGACGTTCTAGCAACTCCACTGACTGACCGTTTCAATGCCTCGTTGGAGTCAGGAGTGGTGCCAAAGGACTGGAGAGAGGCTCATGTGGTGCCTTTACACAAAAGCGGAAGTAAGGATGTAGTTGAAAACTACAGGCCGGTTAGTTTAACTTCGGTGGTGAGTAAATTATTGGAAACGCTGCTGAAAGAGAAAATAGTGAGGTTTCTGGAGTCCAGCGGATTACAGGATCCGAGGCAGCATGGATTCACCAGAGGCAGGTCTTGTCAGACAAATCTGATTGATTTCTTTGACTGGGTGACCAGGGAATTGGACCGAGGGAGAGCTCTAGATGTGGTGTATTTAGATTTCAGTAAAGCCTTTGACACTGTTCCTCACAGGCGACTTATAAACAAACTGAGCACCCTAGGGATGGACCCTAAAGTTACTGCTTGGGTTAGAAATTGGTTGGGTGGGAGGCGACAAAGAGTACAAGTAAATGGAGCTCACTCTGAGGAGAAGGATGCTACCAGTGGTGTGCCCCAGGGATCTGTCCTTGGTCCGATTCTTTTTAACATCTTTGTTAGTGATATAGCGGAAGGGCTGTCGGGTAAGGTTTGCCTCTTTGCAGATGATACCAAAATCTGCAATAGAGTAGACACCCAGGAAGGTGTAGATAACATGAGGAGGGATCTAGCTAAGCTTGAAGAATGGTCTAGAATTTGGCAGCTGGGATTTAATGTTAAAAAATGTAAGGTCATGCATTTGGGCTGCAGCAATCCAAGGGAGCAATACAGTATAGGAGGTGAAGTACTTTTGTCCACTAAAGAAGAGCGGGACCTAGGCGTGGTTGTGTCTGATGATCTTAAAGTAGCTAAACAGGTAGAAAAGGCGACGGCAAAAGCTAGAAGGATGCTTGGGTGCATACGGAGAGGAATGGCTAGCAGAAAAAAGGAGGTGATAATGCCTCTGTATAAGTCTTCGGTGCGACCTCATTTGGAGTATGGTGTGCAATTCTGGAGACCGCACCTTCAAAAGGATGTGAACAGGATGGAGTCGGTGCAGAGGGTTGCTACTAAAATGATTAATGGGCTTCATTATAAAGCATATGAGGACAGACTTAAGGATCTTAATATGTACACCTTAGAGGAAAGGCGGGATAGAGGTGATATGATTGAGATGTTTAAATACCTCCGTGGCATAAATGTTCAGGGAGAGAGCCTCTTTAAATTGAAAGCAAGTTCTGCTACGAGGGGACATGGGATGAGGGTGAAGGGAGATCGATTCAGGAGTGATATGCGGAAATATTTCTTTACAGAAAGCGTAGTGGATCCATGGAATAGTCTCCCAGTGGAGGTGGTAGAGATGAGGACAGTAACTGAATTCAAAAAAGCATGGGATCAACACAGAGGATCTCTAAAGGTAGAAAGTGGACTGTTTGTAGTTGTTATGGAAGGACAGACTAGATAGGCCATGTGGTCTTTTTCTGTCATCATGTTTCTATGTTTCTATAAAAATCCTGATAAATAATAAAACAAAAGTTAGCGTCTCCCATCTTAAACCACACCCAGCTTCAAGCCAGTACCTGCAATTTATTCCGTTTATCAGAGGAAGGTATTTCTTCTTGAGAAATCATGCATGTTACTAGAGCCAAAATAATGCAGAATCTTGCACAATGCAAAGAGAACTCTTTGAAGGTAAAATGCCTAAAGGCACAAGTGGAGGCCAGGCAGCGAGTTCACCAGCTGGCACCAGAATATATGCCCATTGATGGTTCATTTATAGGAAAGGCTTAGATGAGACTCACAGGCATGTGGGAGACCGAAAATGTTTGCAGAAACAAAATCTGATAAAGTATAATACGAGTGTTCTGATGAATAAAACAACTCCTACATTGGAGTTCAACGTGGGGCCTGTAAGTCCTCCTGCACTGACAGGGCCCTGCAGTGCTCCACCCCTTCATTCATACACGCTTCCTGTCACTATGGCAACCTGTGCAAGTGGCGATGGCAGGACACCACAGGACCTGTCAGCATGGGAGAGTTTGCAGGCCCCATGCTGAATTCCAGTGTAGGAGATGTGCTTCTGCTTGGGACCGACCACTGCTGGAGGCATAAAGGCAGCAGCGACGCTCCAGTATCTATGAAAATTTGGCAGCAGAAGCAGTTACCTATTTTGCCTACACCCAAGTCTGGCCTGGTAAAATGTACAAAATCGGATTTGGTAGCACTGAACTGGAAACGGGTACACATCTGACCTGCTTCCCTAGAACACTTGTCTTTCGGATATTGCTAATTGGTGTTCGGATAACTTTCTGCATCTTAACCCTTCTAAAATGGCTGCCATCTGGTTCTCTTTTTCTGATTCCCCTCCCCTGCTGACTCCCGCACTTCCCTCCAGTCTGATACCTGCGGTGGATAACCTCCGCGACCTTGGAGTAATCCCCGACGCCTTCCTTACTTCTCATCCATCCTATTTTTTTCTCTTTGCCACATCCATACAGCCCCGCCCCTTTTTGTCTCCTTCCTTTCTCGCCACCCTTCTCTTGACCCTGGTAATAGTCAAACTTGACTACTGCAATATTATCCTCCTCGGCCTCCCACAATATTCATGCATCATTTACAACTCATCCAGAATACCGCTGCCTGTCCTGCCACACACGCCACCCACTTAGACCATGTTACCCCCCTTCTGATTCATCTCCACAGGCTTCCCCTCTAATATCGCTCCCAATATATGCTTCTGATACTGGTCCGCAAGGCAGGTCACAATGGTACTCCCACTTATCTGTCTGATGTCCTCCACCTTCACGCTCCTCCCTCCCCCCGGGCTCCCCACGCATTTAATGCCAGTCACCTTCATTTGCCCTCTGCCTCACTCACCCATCTTGAATCTACACATTCATCTGCCTTATACTTTCTTGGTCAAGACACACCTATTCTGCACCACTTTTGACCTCTCAACCAGACTCCTAATTCTGTCCTCCTGCCACTGGTATGAAAGTATAATTTTCCTTTTCAGAAATGGCTTTCCTTTCCTGTCTGAATTTCTTGGTACTGAATTGTACACCGCCCTGTTGTGTCGAAGGTTGCGGTATATCAAGTAACAATAACTATAAACATAGACATCTTGTCACTGGGTGTGACGTGCTAATATCAGAAAGCCTGAATACAGAGAGGTACAAGAAGGCGGCAGATCTCATTCATTGGGGGTTCTGTAAACTATAACATGGCTGTTCCAGAACAAATATGAGATCAGAACATTAATAGAAGTGTGGAGAACCAAGAAGCTGTGTTCACCTGGGACATACTCATTCCTGCCAATAAGAAGTTCAGAGCAATGGTAAAAGAGAAAAGCACATGAACGGTATTATTAATAGATATGTTGGTATCAAGCTACTACTCTGCACTACATGTGGGGAAGAAGAAGCTCCTCAAGTACAGACAGATGCACGGATATGTGGTGGAAAGATAAAGAAATTGTTCCAATGACTGGATTAATGCTTGGCAGTTACGATTTAATGCAAAGAAGTGCAGATTGATGCATTTGGGATGCAGAAATCCATAGAAGCTGTATGCAATAAGAGGCGACGGACCAGGAGAAGAACCTTGGAGTGCTAGTGTCTGAGGATCTCAAGGTGGCAAAACAATGTGGCAAGGCGGTGGCCAAAGCCAGAAGGGTGTTAGGCTGCATCCTAACAGAGAGGAATAACCAGCAGGAAGCAGGAGGTATTAATGCCCCTATGCAGGTCATTGCTGAGGCCTCACTTGGGAGTATTGTGTTCAGTTTTGGAGACCATATCTCACAAAGGATGTTAAAAGGCTTGAAACGGTTCAGAGGAAGGCAACAAAAATGATTTGGAGCCTGCCCAAGAAGATGTATGAGAAGAGACTTGAAGACCTAAATATGTATAATCTAGAGGAGAGGAGGGACAGGGGAGATATGATGCAAACCTTTAACTACTTAAAGGGTATTAATGAACAAACAAACCTTTTTCAAAGCAAAGCAAGCTGTAAAACTAGAGAACATGAAATGAAGCTGCAAGGAGGTAAACTTAAAAGTAACGTCAGTAATGCTTTTTTCACAGAAAGGGTGGTGGGTGCCTGGAATGCCCTCCTGATGGAGGTGGGAAGGGCAAAAACAGTGACGGAATTCAAAAGGCATAGAATAGAAACAAAGGATCTCAATATAGCAAGAGGATGGAATCAAAACAAATGTAAATAACTTTTACACTTCAACAAATAGAGGGAGTGACCTGCTCGGAGCAGTGGGTCCAATTCTAGCCACCTTACGGGGCAGACTAGATGGACCATACTGGTCCTTTATCTGCCGTCCTTTACTGTATTACTGTGTAGTTGTATTGGGTACTCTCAACCTAATTAACAAGAATTTCCAAGTGTAGCTTGATATGCTGCCTACAAATAACACCTTATGAACGGCAGGAGGTGGCTGTCTTTGAATCTGAGAGATCATCTCCGACGTACCCTGGCACGCGGGTGAGTTGAATTGCTGTCATAACGAGGATACGTTTATAACTGGGCAGCAGGGTTAAGTGCCCGTTTTTAGATTATTTTATGAGGACGCATAGGCACTAGTACAACTCCACTGGCAATAGCACCTACGTTGAACATCCGGAGGGACTGGGATTTCTTGTGGTCTTGGGCAAGCCACTTAACCCTCCATTGCCCATGTTCCCTGTAAGTATGAGCGTATGTGTCTCATATCCCCTCGTGTTAAATGTATCCCCCAATTGACCGCTTTGACCCGGTGAAAAGCGGGATATAAATACAGCTAAATAAATAATAAATAATATTGCGCTTGCTTGAGAACAGGTGTAAATTTCCGTATGTAAAGTACGTAAGCTCACAAAGAAATTAAGATATCTTATAACCAAAGCACGTACTTCATGACTTCAGCCATTCTCTGCCCAGAATGGACCCCTGGCAACGCTTACAATAAATTTCCTGTGGTCATGACAATCTCATGCACTTTCATACCTGCTGTAATTTTATTCGCATATATGACCACATGCGTGCTATAATGACTTTATAACATTACACCCCGATATGCAGAAAACTAATCCATTTAGACATATTAACCCAGGTGAAATCCGGGCCCTTGAAGAAGCAGTCACACAAACAGCTTTTAAGTGACACCCAGAGAAGATGGGAAGGATTTAGATTTGGTATTAAACTTCCCATTTCCTTTCAACTTCAATTTAAAATTCTGGTTTTAGTCCACAAAGCTCTGCAGCCCAACTCTTAATCATAGCTGTCATCCTTCCATCTCCCTTATGCCCGTCTGTGCCCTCCGTTCCGCACAAGAAAATCTCTCTCTGCTTGCCCTCAGCGTCTTAGACTAGATTGAATCCACAAGAACAGCAGGATTTTACTTTACTGCTCCCACTCGTATCATCATTTTACACCAAAGGCTCTTATCAGAGAACTCGCCTCTTGCACTCGGCATTGGCACTCCGATCAGGGAACAGCAGACATACCTGCTCTCCTGTGCTGTTCTGTCTTTCTTTCGGTACTACCTGATCTCCTTTTCTTTCCCCTTATTCTACCCCTGCTTCTACTTTCTGTGTTTTGTCTTAACTAGATTGTAAGCTCTGATGAGCAGGGATCGTCTCTTACATGTCTGTGCAGCGCTGCAGTCGACTGCTAGCGCTATACAAATGCTCAGTAGTAGTAATACTAGTTTGGAGTTCCTTTCCCTATGACCATATTTTCTGTTAACCACTTTGGTAAATCTGTTTGAAAGGCAGAATCTCAAACACATGGAGCCCAATCCCAGTTGGGGCTCGTCCAGGTAGTCCGGACAGCTCTGATCAGGACAGGCCCCTCAGCGCCTAATTCTGCACCACAGGAGCAAGACGGCCCCGTGGGCCCCTGTGAGAGACAGCCCAGCATGCCCCTGCATTGCCACAGGGACATCCTTTCTGCAGCACAACCTGCCCGCTGCCTTAAAGCCCCCATTTCCCTGCCACCCAGCCCCGATGGCAGCAGCCAGGGCCTGGATTGAGTGGAGGGGACTCACCCTGCTCACCGCCGTCACTACTGGGGGGCTGGCTGGCTGATCCAGAGGGGTGGCCAGTGCTTATTCCACCTCTGAGGTGAAATAAGCTGGCCATCCCCCCGGCGACCCCCAGATGTACAGTGCCGTGACCAAAATTGGCCCTGTATGTTTGGAGGTTGGTCCCGCCCACACTGCCCACTCTCCGCCCCATGCCACCCCCATTCCCCACAGCATGCATAGTAGTTCTGTGAATGCAGGGGGGCTCAGAGGTGGCATGTGGTTCAGGAGACTAGCGGAGCTGGACATCCCGCCGGGACATACAGCCCCGCTAGTCACCTTGCTGAACCGGGCCCTTAATAAAGATAAAGAAATTATGGAAATAGATTATTACAATGGCAGCAATCACCATGATATGGTTGAAAACCAGCACCAGGAGGCATTAGAGACATCAGCATTTCCAGCTCACCAGCAACATTCCTGCATAGTTGCATGGGAGTCCTCCACCATCGCTGCCATTGATATGGGGCACTGCTGTCATTATCACATTTTTAGACATGAGGAGTAGACAGTGCAATATCACAGTACCTCCTACCAGCAGTGGTACAAGCAGAAGACTCCCACGCAGCTTCATGGGAAGCCTGCACACCAGCGGCTACAAGTGGAGCATATTTCTGGTTCTTTTTAGGAAACAGGAATTGCAGTACTCCAAAAATATAATTTAATGAACTGACAACACGGTGGACCCTCCAGGCAGGTATGCGATCAAGCAGCAAAGAAAGCCCAGGACTGAATGCAAAACTGCTCTCTATCTCTAGAAGGCGCTGTCCACACCAAGCTGAACTGAAGTGTAACGCTAATCATGACTCATTTCATGCACTACAAACACATTCCCCAGTGGCACTTCCGATTCATTTCCTAACCAATGTATCGTCTTACCTGTTCCTGAGGTAGTTTGCTCTGCTGGAGATGTGCTGGACTGGGTTGGTTTGTTCTCCCTTGATGGAGTATTGTGACTACTTGCAGATATGGTGGAGTGGCCCATTTTGTTCTCCTTCCAAGCAGTAGTGTGACTAGCAGAAGATGTAGCCAATTGAGCTGGCCTGTTCTCCTTCCATCCTGTATTATTACCAGCTTCAGGGGTGCCAAACTGGTCTATTTTTTTCTCTTGCTGTGCAGTGTTTTTATTGGCTACAGATGTGCCCGACTCTGTTGGCATGTTCTCTTTCCATGCACTGCTGTGATTGGCTGAAGATGTGCCAGAGTGAGTTGGCTTGTTGTCCTTCCATGCACTGCTGTGATTGGCTGAAGATGTGCCAGACTGGGTTGGCTTGTTGTCCTTCCATGCACTGCTGTGATTGGCTGAAGATGTGCCAGAGTGAGTTGGCTTGTTGTCCTTCCATGCACTGCTGTGATTGGCTGAAGATGTGCCAGACTGGGTTGGCTTGCTCTCTTTCAATGCACTGTTGTGACTGGCTGTAGATTTGCCAGACTGGGTTTGTTTATTCTCCTGGGCACTGCTGTTATTGGCTGCAGATGTGCCAGATGGGCTTGGCTTGCTTTCCTTACGTGTACTCTCATAGGCTGCAGATATGCTAGACTGGGTTGATTTATCGTTCTTCCATGCACTGTCATCTGTGGCCGCAGATATGATGGACTGGGTTGGCTTGTTCTTCCATGTAATGCCATGACTGGCTTCAGATGTACTAGACTGGGTTGGGTTATTTTCCTTCCAAGCATGGCTGTGATTAGCTGCAGATATGCTGGGCAGGGCTGGTTTGTTCTCCTTCCATGCACTGCTGTAGCTGGCTGCAGATGTGTTGGACTGGGATGGTTTATCCTCCTTCCAGCCATCATTTCTACTAGATGCAGATGTTCCAGACTCAATCAGCTTGCTTTCCTTCCATGCCCCAGTATATCTTCCTGGGCACATGCTGGGCTGGGTTGCTTTGTTTTCTTTTCCTGAAATACTTAAGTTGATATTCACAATATCTGTGGAGCCAGTAATAGGTGTCTTTGGAATTTCAGGACTTATCTGAGCAGCTGGAGGCCATTTCTCTTTCAAGTCAGGAACCCTACTGGTAGAGGAAAGTTCCGCTTGTAAATCATTGTATATCTCCATATAGATACAAAGGACATCTGAATATTTTGCATACTTATAAATTTACATGATCCAAATAAAAAGTGAACTAGTGGCTAGTGAATAATGCAACCATCAATCAAGCAATAGTTGACGTGATGACATAAAATGTCCTTTAGTGCAGTCTGTTAAAACACCATCCTAAAGTGAACAGACTGGTAGACTCATTCAGCTGAAGAAAAAACTAATGACCTGTGGGTACAGAATTGTGATCTCAGGTTTTCATGTGTACACCCTTCCTTCCCGTAGGTCATTATTTTTCCTTATTGACGTCCTCGGCACTTCATATTTGCCATATCCATACAACATATCTGTGTAGGTCAAATGGTCACAAAACTGCACGGGAGCCCTCCACCCATGCTGCCACCTGTAGAGTTAGGTGCTGTGCTATTGCATTTTTAGTCAAGAGGGAAGCAGGTACTTTCCTTAGCGGCGGCAGCAGGTGGATGTTGTTGTGCATATGCAAATAGAAGCTTGACCAGCCTCTAATACATGTTTTGTTTTCCAGTGGTTTATTTTCAATTCGCTTTACTGCTTATCCTGTCTGAAGACTAAATTCCAAACACTGCTCCTTGTCCTTGCTCATCATTTCTTTAAACAAGCAGAGGTTCAAAATCCATGTTTACAACACATACGGGAGACAGGAAAGAGAGAGAGAAAAACTACCCGTCTTGCTAAAGGATTCACCTTCCGGGTTCTCCAGCTTCACACAGAGTTTACAAACCTTGAGAATTAGATGCGCTGCATGTATAGATTTCTTTAAATGGGCCTAGCTGTTTGCTAATAGGATATAATTTGTTTTTCTTTAATAATTGTGTTTCCTATTCCTCCTTCCTATTGGGTCTTGGGTGGTGTAAGTCTATTTGCACCTAGATTCGTTTCTGTTTGCTTTTATGATTCTTTACTTTTCATGTTGAGTAGACTTTCTTGGATGTATACTTTAAATTTAATATATAGGCAAGAATAATAAAAAATAAATAAATAAATATGTTAGTGCAGTGTTCGAGTACATGGCTGCCTGTCTCTAGTGAGAGTGGGAATGCAGTTCAGACCACACAGCAGGCAGGATTGTTTATGGACTACTATATTTTTTACTTTAGTTGTATACTGTTTTGGGTTCATATTATGCTAGTTTATGTTACCATACCAGTACAGGCAGCTCCGGTGGGGCTCCTGGCTCCGCTCAGACTAAATTATATTCTTGCTTAGGTCAGTCTGTCACCAGCCCCTCTTTAAATAAAGTTACATCTGTGCACACAGACATCAGCCAAATTTGCACAAATGCAAACACAAGTGTGAGCACAAACGCACATCCATGAATATTACACAAATATTGATACAAAAGGGATATATACAAATGGGCCCGATATTCAAGTGGGATGGCTATGTGCTGACCTCTAACCCCGGATATTCAATGCCAGGGTCATATGTGGCCCTGACATTGAATATTCAGAGTCAGTCTCCAACGCCACAAAAGCTAACCGGGTAGCGGCGAGATTGCACTAAACGGTTACCCGGCTAGCTCCCGCGGGTAAAACTAGACCAACCTTTACTTCAGTTTTACCTGCAGGTCGCTATCGCCACATGTTCATACATGTATAGATCAGTCCACAACTATAAACATCTATAACTCCCAAAGACACACACCGCACTCGCTCTCAAAGTTACAAGCAAAGGAGGGCAAATCTGGAGCCAGTTGTTCCAGTCCTGGTTAACCCCCTTGCAGACCGGCACCTGTAATTCTGACTCACAATTGCATTCCCTCTGAAAATCAAGACTACAAGATCCTCCAGGACTGGACTGAAATAAACAAATATTGCTTGTTCAGACAGGCAGAGGACTCGAGTTGATAGCCGGAGGGGGGAGGGGGGCTGGCTGCTGAGGATTTCTGGAAGTATTGGGGGCTGGTGAGGGGGAGATAGTGAGGTTTTACTTGTTCGTAAGGGGTTTTTATGTGGCGGTGGAGGGAGATGGAAATCTGTTTGTGAATCGCCTCGGAATGTACAAGAGAGGCCATACAGAAATTAAAATAAATAAAATAACTCAATCAGATAAATGTGGTGCTAGTTGGCACTCCTATGGAATACTTTTCCCAAAACAGTATCTGGCACTCACCTCTTTGCCGCTGGCCCTTTTTCTACAGGTTTTAACATCGACCTCCAGTCTGCAGGCGACTCAGATTTATCGGGGCTCTTGATTCCTGAAGAGAAAATTGGGCAGATGGTTTTTCAAAAGATACAACTGACAGACAAGCTAGATTGATAGAATATAAATCCCTGAACCCAATGGAACCAAAGTGAAATGGTACAAAAACATGGCTCCCGTTTCAACCAAGCTGGTCCTGCATGTGGGGCTGAGACAGTTTAGCCAATAGTCCTCTCTACCACTGTGAATGTTATAGCCCAGATTTCCTTTCAGGAATGCAACATTCAAACAGTTCTAAAATGAGGCAAGAATGTCCTAGACACACCCAGGCAGATATTTAAAAGCACTTATGCAGCCGGAAGTGAAACCAACCGCATAACTGATTCTTACAGCCAAATTTGTGGCAAATTAAAATATAACTTTGGCCGTTTTAAATGGCTAAACAGCCAGATTTACAATATTATACATTTTAAGAAGGGGTGTGGCACGGGGGACTAGTCAAGGGTGCTGGTTCAGCCACTGAACTAACATCAAATGGATAAGAAATCTTTTTTAAAGTTATACATGGATTTGCAATGGGGCTACTTGTACATTTACTGCTGCTGAAAACCTAGATAACTTTCAGTGTTTGTTCTGGTGGATCCTCCTCTGCTGCTCTCCCGCTCCCAGTTGGTGAACCCCAAGGATCTGTCTTGGGTCTGCTCCTTTCTCTCTATATACTCAGTCCCTTGCTGCGCTCATCTCCTCCCATGGCTTTCAGTACCCGCTTTACACTGATGACGCCCAGCTCTACTTCTCTACACCAGTCCAGGCCTGGATCTCTGCCTGCCTTTCTGACATCGCTGCTTGGATGTCTCACCACCACTTGAAATTGAACATGGCCAAACCTGAGCTGCTTATTTTCCCACCCTAAACCCTCCTCTCCCTTTCCTCGTTTCTCAGTCTCTTTGGATAACTCTCTAATCCTCCCTGTTTCTCAGCTCGCAACCTTGAGGTCGTCTTTGACTCCTCTCTCTCCTTCACACACATCCAACTGATAGCTAAAACCTGCCGTTTCTTTCTCTATAACATCAACAAAATTCACCCATTCCTTTCTGAACACACTACTAAGAAACGTATCCACTCACCTCCCACCTAGACTATTGTAACCTATACCTTGCTGGTCTCCTTCTAAATCATCTCTCTCCCCTTCAATCTGTTCAACACTCTGCTGTGCGGCTAATCTTCTGCCAGCCTCGTCATGCTCATATTACCCCTCTTCTCAAGTCTCTTCATTGGCTCCCTAGCCATTTCTTCATCCAGTTCAAACTTCTCCTGCTGACCTATAAGTGCATTCACTCTGCAGCTCCTCACTACCTTTCCTCTCTTATCTCTCCCTATACCCCTCCATCATAATTCCGCTCTTCTGGCAAATTTCTTCTATCTGTGCCCTTCTCTTCTTTTGCTAACTCCAGACTTTACTCCTTTCACCTTGCTGCTCCTTATGCCTGGAACAAACTACCTGAGTCTGTACATCAGACGCCTTCTCTGGCCCTTTTCAAATCCAGGCTGAAAACTCACCTCTTCGCTGTTGCTTTTGGATCTTGACTCACCTGATCTCCTTTGTGTTCCATTACCATTCCCCCTAGATGTATTCTATATCTACAGCTACTGTGTTGTCTGTCTTGACTAGATTGTAAGCTCTGATGAGCAGGGACTGTCTCTTACATGTGTCTGTGCAGCGCTGCGTACATCTTGTAGCGTTATACAAATGCTCAGTAGTAGAAGTAGTAAATGAATTTCTTATCCACTGGAAGTATGTGACCAGCCCACTGCTGAAGAGTTACCGTATGAAGAAAACACTGTGGGGTAGACACTGACCTCTTGCAGTCAGTGCTTTTATGAATGCTGGCCATCATAGGTAAAAAAACCCCAAAAAACATGTATTTAACGGCAATATCCCGATAGTGGCTGCTGTTGAATATCCGGATTTTGCAGTTAGCACTCTGGCTATCCCAATGGTGGCAATATTCAGGGATGGCCAAAGGGAGCACTTTTTAAATCCATATTCATGCCAAGGAGCAGGCGCAAATTTGATGGATGATTTTCGGCTTACATGTGCATACACTACATGAAATGGAGGGTACATATGTCGATTTTTGCCCTGCCTAGGGCGTGCCGACAACACACCCCCCATCTACTTTGGACATGGTGCGGTTGTCCACATGTAAAATCTCACCCTTTCTAAAATGGTCATATACACGAGGCCACAATTTACATGCGTACATGGCTGCTTAGAATAGGGCTTCTAAAATAACCCCTAAACATTTGGAAGGGGAATTTTAGGAGAAACATCCAAGTACAATCTGGGACATCTACGCCAGAACATCTGAAAAACAAAGTAGGCGTGTCCAGGTGCAGACACACTTTCTCAAACATGGACATGCCCAATATGAACATCTGCAGGGGCGTCTATGTAGACATCCTCATAACTATATTTCAGAACCTGGACATCTACGATAGACTAATGGTTAGAGTAGTGGGCTAGGAACAGGGCAGCCAAGATTCACATCCCACTGCTTCTATCATTGACATAGTTCTGAGTACCTGGGATGACGGAGAGCCTTCTTCTCTACACCCTCTGGATCTTTGCCTGTTTGTGCCTGGAGCAGGTCTAAATTTAGATGCGATGCCAGACATCCATGATGTTTCTGAGATCAGGCGGAGACATCCAGGTTCCTAGGAACACCCCGGCCATGCTTCCAGCATTCCCTCATTCAGACTTGAGCACCCTCACATTGGGGATGACCCCAGAGCCAGCTTCTAAAATGGCTCTAGAGGCATCTCTGTGGATTGGATCTCTCTATGCCCGTTTTCGGACATCGAAAGCATAACTAGAGCTTCCAAAATGACTCACGTAGCTTCTCTGGATGGTGACTGAAAATCACCACTATTGAGCTATTCCTACTGCTTTGCCTTTGCTGCAATATGGATAGTGCTGTGCTGGTTAGACCTACAGTATGTGGAGCTCAGCAATTTTCATATTCCTTTTATATATCTATGGATAAGGAAGTCATTCATTTACCAACTGTTGCTAACTATATAACTTCTGTTGAAAACTAACCCAAAGCTTTTTCACTATCTCAGAGTTTCCGTGACATCGGACTCCAAAGCTTTTCACAATGACAACTCAACAGGTACTTTAGTCCATTAGCTAATTGCAAGATGTTTTTTCCAACCCTAATATCAGTACTATGGCTAAATCAGGTTTCCAAGAAGGCCAGAATAACCTGCTTGAAGTAGCACTGTGATAAAGCTACTAGCAATGAGCATGGGGTGGCCAGATGTTTGGACAACAGCCCATGAGTTTGGATCATGGCAAAGCTCGATTGTAAGACATGGGAGGGGTTATGGATTCAGTAGGGAATGTTGGATCCAAAGAGGAAGACGCCAGGGTCTGAAATAGTCTACAATGAAGATGATGGATGGAGATCAGCACTGGAATGGAATTTAAGCAATCTTGGTAGAGAAAGAGAAGGCAGTACAGGAGCTGGTGTTGATTTAAAAATAGGAATTTATAGACTCATCTACCCAAAGTGATAGAGAATCAGAAAAGAAGACAACCAGATATACTGAATGGGCCAGTTCATCCTTATCTGCCTTCATCTACTATGTTGCTATTCATTCGTTTATTTATTTATTATATTTATTACAGACATGATTGACATATGCTCCAAGCATCATACAGTATTAAAGCTTCCTTTACAGGAAATACAAAAAATACAATATAAAAGTTCCTAAACAAAGATAGCAAAAACTTCTCCTCAGGCAATTATAAACACAATAAACAAAAACATGCATTATACATTTACAAATAGAAAACCAATCCACTTAACAAGTAACCAAGGACAAAAATACCAATAGATCTCTTAGGGTCAATACGAAAAGTGCACAAAGCGGAATGACCAGCCAACAGACTAATGCAAGAAAAAAAACACCAGACATAGATCTCATGGCTAATACATCTTGCAGAAAGATGCATAATCTTTTTGGGAACCTAAGAGAGCTGAAGGCAGAGAATCAGAACGCAATAAAAAAAATTGCTAACAAAATGCAGATGTAGCCCCTGCTCCACTCGTTAATTGGACAAAGGGCCCCTTGGGTGAGATCAGGGGTTAGTACACAACTGATACGTCACGAGAGTACAGATAGTCTTTCAAGGTTCTTAGGTTTGTGGGAAATCCTCTTTCCAAGTCTCTGCAGACCAACAAAATACACAATTACTCCGGATGAGGTTGTTCCAAATTAAACAGTTTACTGAGGCACTTGATGCAGATAAAATATTTGGCAAACAGTGCCTTTATCTCTACTGCAATCCATGCAAAAAAAAAATCAAATTCATACAGCCCATATAGTCACTGGAAAAAAATCTGCATACCCTAGGGCAGTGTTTTTCAAACTTTGACCCATATGACCCCAATTTAACAAACAAAAATTCACGTGACCCCACAGCAGGTCTACAGCCTCCTACCCCTCTCCACTCATCTCAAACAGGAAGGCAGCTGCAGTCATCTTGTGTCAGAGTGCAGTGTGCGCTTACAGACCCCAGTACTCAGCATGGGTTTCCAATCCAACAGGAAGCTTACCCAGAAGATGGGAAAGACTGGCTCACAGACCACATGCTACTACCACTACTTGGCATAGGTCATATAGTGAAAGTCCTGAGAGATGGAAATGCCATGTTTCTGTAACCCCATTCACTGATGATGTGACCCCATTTGGAGTCGACCCCAAGTTCAGGAACCATAACCCTAGGGATTTCTTCAGAAACCAGTTGCTAGCAAACATTCTGTGGAAAGGATCACAGAAATCTGTTCACTGGAGGCCTTAAACCCCTAGTACTTTGGATGCTATTCTTCGCTCATTTGAAGTTCTTGATTATATATCATCAAACTTAAAAGCTAATGCTCTGTTTCAAAAGGAGAACCCTACAAGAGCACTGCAGAACTGGATATTCCACCTCTGCATTTTAGACCCTTATAATGTGGAAAGCATCACCCTTGCTATCTCTTACACAAGCCATGGGAACACTGGTCCATCTATGTAGGAAGAGTAGAGAGAGTTGGTCCATCAATACTGCTTGGTCATTAGAAGAGCACAATGGCTGCTCTGCAACTAAAATCAGCTGTGCATATCACCCAGACTCAACAGGCTGGAAGTTGCCAAGACATCATGTCAGAAAAACACTGGAAATTTCAAAACACACTGCAAGCTACTCAGACACTTTTGGTAGCCCAGGATGAAGTCCACTGTTGTCAAGTTTCCCTGATCATCTAATACCAGTGCCCAAAACAAATCCATGAGAAATCCATGGGCCTAAGTCAGCTGACAGAAATATCTTTTGACCCTTGATAGTGATGAACCTAGATGATCTTACAAGGCTTCCATGATCAAGTCATTTTGGTGGTGATAGACCAATTCAACAAAATGTTTTTCCCATAGCTATCCTCAACAGAAGCAATTGCAAATCATTCTTGAGCCACTCTAATGTGGTTTTTACCCTCTACATTTTATGGAAACAGACCTCACCAAAATTTCCTTTTCAGTGACCTGTTAATAGCCAAAACCAAGGGCCTTTACTTAATCTGCATCCTTCTTGATTTTTCTGCTGATTTTGACACTGTTGATCCCCCCTCCCCCACTTGAATTTCAGGTCTTTCTTCTGACTTGGTTCTCCTCTGACTTCTGTCCTCTCATGGATCCTTCTCTTATCAATTGATGTGCCTCAGGAATCTTGACTTGAGTCTTCTCCTCTCTCTCCATACTCATTCTCTTGGTGCTCTGATCTCTTCCTTTACTATCATTAGAAATTTCATTAGGAATCTAGCCCCAAATTCATGCATGGAATTAGGCACATACAGCAGAGGCAACTGCCTAGGGGGCCAAATTTTGAAGGTGCCAAATACCCAAGCAAAAGAGGAGCCTTCTCTAACTTACTTTAGTGCCACATACATGTGTTGCCTCAGAAGGATGCTGCTATGTCTTTCTCCTCTCCTCCTCCAAACTTAGATTGTAAGCCTTCTGGTGAACCTGAATGTAACTTGCCTTGCACTTCTGAGAAAAAGGTGTGATCTAAATCCATTTCCCTTTCCCTTTCTTCTGTTTCACCAAGCTTTGGGATCTCAGATTCTCCTCCCCCCACCAGCCCACATTGCTCTCTGGTCTTGCCTATGGGTACTGAAATCATAAATCTGACCCTGCCAAAATCTCCGCCTGCTTGTCTGACATTTCTGTCTGGAGATCTCACTGTGCTGCCACCTTAAAAACTTAACATTGCCCAACTCACTTCTCCCCTTCCCCTTTCTCCATTTCTGCGAATAACCTTGTCGCCCTCTCAGTCCATCTTCATCTCTCTCTCCCCCCTTCCTTTTCTACACACATCCAGGCCAATGTAAAGAATGTTCTTTATTTATGTATAACATCAACCAAATGCTCCCCCTTCTTTCTGACCACACTGGCTCATTTGTCCTGAAGAAGTCAGTTTTTGCCTTCAAAAGCTAGTTAAAAAGTGTATTAAGTTAGTCCCATAAAAAGGCATCATCTGATATTCTTGTTTCTTACGTTTTGCCTATTGAACACACTAGCAAAACCTTTCTCCACTCTCATCATCTTCCTCTAACACTACTGCTCCTCACAAGTCTCCCAATGAACCGTCTCTTTCCACTGCACTCTATTGAAAATTCAGCTGTGTAACTTATCTTTCACCAGTGTGGCTAAGTCCATTTAATTCTGTTTCTTAGGTTGGCTCCCTTACTGCTTCCTCGTGCCATTGAAATTTCTCTTACCTACAAGTGCGCTCAGTCTGCAGCTCTTCACTCCCTCTCCTCTCTTATCTCTCCCTATGCCCCCCCCCTTATGAATCCCATTAATTAGCCAAGTCATTCTCATCTATGCCTTTCTCCTCCACTAAGCTCCCAAATTTGTTCATCCATGGACACTTGCACCTACTTTTTAGGCAGGAAAACGTTAACCAGAAAAGTATTTGCTGATATGAAAATGCCGTCAATGTGTATTCTATTCCTTCCCTATATAGATATCTCTCCCACAGTGGGCATGCCAACTCTAAATGCACTGTTGAATGACGCATTTCTTTTTAGCCACATTAGGAGTGGAAGTTTTCAAATAGATGACTTATGCAGGTAAATTGCTCTTTACCTATGTGAATGGACAAGAATTGCCTTCCCCGTGAATACATAAAGAGCCATGTGGAAAAGAGCAACAAAGTGCCAAAGAACAAATCCCTTCAATGGCTTGGATCCTCTTAAGTGGAAAGAAACCAGGTCATCTTTATTTATTTTATTTATTTATTATTTTTTATTATAGTCTCTTTTATACTGCGCTATTCAGCATCAGCGCGGTTTACAGTAAACAATGAACACACACATTTCCAATAGTACTTTGTGTTTACATATGAAAAGGAGATTCAACTTGGATAACAGGGGAACTATATACAATAACAATATATACAATTCACAGACTAGTCATGAGCTCGTATGGTTTTAGACAGTGGAGATTTGGGTGGTTTCAGCAGTTGGTACTGAGCTTCTATTGGAGCTTCTATCTTAACTTGGACTTTCAACTCCAGCAATCATTGTCTCACTAACCTAGGTAATGCTAGTTCCAGTACATGATGCTTAATAGAGATCTCTGCATGGCAAACCATGTGCCCAGGAATACAGAGCACTGGGAGATTCAGCAACCAGAGAAAGGTGCTAACTCTGTACATAATAATCACATGCAGAAAGGAGTCGCGCACAGAGCAATTTTCATATTGACTCCTAATGTAATTTGATGACCTGTTATCTTGACACCATCGTGTACATGCATGTTCATTGCAATCTGACCCCTGATGAAGGTCTAGTGCCAAAACGTCGCTAAGTTGGTCATTCTCAATAAAGGGACTTCTATATGTACAAGTGTTTCCACACTCTGCTCCTTTCTGCATTGGGAGATTTCACATCTCAGAGAAGATCGATTTTCATGTCTTTGCTACATGTGAAATAAACTCATTAGAAGATTCCTAGCACTAGACAGCACTCAGAAAACAAAAACCATAACTTGCCTTTTGCAGGCTGGGCGTCTGACCTCTGGTCATGGACAGCACTAGATCTGTCGGGTTTTCCTGTTACACCCATCGGCTTTGCTGTTTGCTCAGGTTGGTGAAATTCCATTTTTGGACTGACGGCTTGTAAGTGGGAAGCAGAGGGGGAGAACCTGTAGTCACAAACCAAAAGTCCAATATGATGACATGATGAGTGGATCCCACATTAACAATACAGAAGGTTAAATACTCCTATTTGATTAATACTCATGTTTCAGGGCCCCATCAAAAGACAGACAGATTAAGAGAATCATTATAGGCTTGAAGAAAAAAAGGGGGAAAACATCTTCAAAAATAGGAGAGAATACTAGAATTTAAATTATGGGATCTATTCTATAATCCCTTTGGGCCCGATATTGAGGTGGGCAGGCTATGCGCTGTGGCAGTGCATAGCCTGCCTGCTGACCCCCTTAACCCAGATATTCACTTCCACGCCGGCAAAAGTGAATATCTGGGTTAGCCCGGATGCCCCGGCAGCCGCAGAGGCTACATAGATAGCAGCGATTTTCGTTGCTACCTGCATAGCCTCTGCGTCTTAAAGATAGGTGAGGGGTTTTTTCACGTCTCTTTAAGGCGCAGTGGGCTACGTGGGTAGCAACGAAAATCGCTGCTACCCATATAGCTCCTTCTACCACCCCCGCTCTGCCACGGAACGTCCCTAACACACCTCGATGCTATGCGGATAGCATCTGGGAAGTTACCCGTGAATCTCGGGCCTATTGACTTTTGAATGTCCAAGCAGGAATATGCAAGTGACATAAACAAAAAATAGGGTAACCTGCACAGAATGACAGTTACAACCTTAAAAGGGGGACAACCTGCATGAAGCTATCATTACAACCATTTCACTGGGCAAACTAAATGTGCCATATTGGTCTTTATCTGACATTATTTACTATGGGTGGCATTCTGACCTGCGAATAGTGAGGATAAATGTACAGCCTGCACATCCAACCCGCACTCAGCCCTCGAATGCGATTCTGATCCCAGCGTTCCCCGCATGTACAGTGAGTTTGTGTGGGGAGCACTGGACATGAGCGGAAGGGGGTCACGAGCTGAGACATACAGAGGCAATTCTGGTCTAGCCTTTGTACATCTCCGACCAAGGGTTGTACACCTGGCTTATTCCACCCTGATAATGGAATAAGTCCCGGGCACACTGATGAACTCAAGCTGTGGCCCCCCTACCCCATAGCATCACCGTAGGGGAGCTCCCACTGTCCAATCCAGGCCTTAAAGGCTCCGGCCGCAGGTCAGCCAGCAGTGTGCCAGGGCTGCTCTGCGTCCGGGCCTTCGGTGTCTCCAGCTGGACTTGCTGGTACCATGGTGATGGGATGCCACTGCACCGATACACTAGCCAGAGTATTGTGCAGACTGTACGTGTGGATGCCAAGATGGCTCCCTCCATTGAATCAAGTGCACACTGGGCTAAGTGCCCGATTCCGCAACTGCAGGAATGTATAGCTCCCGCGGTTGTGGAATCGGGTACAACTTGGCCCCATCCAGATTTTGGGCATCCCGACGGCCCGGCCTTGCACCTTTCGGAATCGACCTTCACGTTACTATGACATAAACACCTACCTGCTAGGGAGCTGTGGACCACTGGAAGCCATGCCACTGGGACCGTTTGATGAAGATGAAGGTACTGGAAGAGCATTCAGTAGAAACTTTCGTGCTTTTTCCTTCTCGCTGGCAACTACAGCTATGTCCGACTTGTTCATACTAGTGATGACTTTGCTGGGAGCCACAAAATGTGTGGTTTTGAGTTCTTCTCTACTTGATGGCAGTGATACTTTGTCACTTGATGCTGCCGGACTGCTTATGGACTCAAAAAATTTCTCTCGTGCTGCTTGCGTTTTTGCTGTAGATGATGTCCAAGGCTTAGGAACTGTGTTTTTATCATTCTGAATCACTTTATTCCCCACAGACCACCTGTGAGTAGGTGGACTGGAGGAACTGGAGGTAGAGTTAAGGCTGCTGGTAGAACTGGAACTTCTGTTTTGCTGGTAATTTTTCACAGGTTCCTCTATGGGAGTCTTAGATTCCAAGTTTTTTTGATGGAAGACTGAACTCACTGTTTTTGTGTTCCCAGAACTTGTTCCATTTAGGTGACTGGAGTTTGAATGACTAAATGTAGGATTGCTTTGGCTAACTGTTGCCTTCTTGGATTCGGAAGCTGGAATACTGGCTTTGTATTGGTGACTAGCACAGATAAAGGTGCCAGGCTTTGTGCCAGATGTATAGGTACCAGGTAACAGAGTGCCACTGCATTCTGTACACCTAAGCAAATAAAAAGAGCAACTGTATAAATGCAAACTCATATATTCACTAGTAATTGCACTAGTTGATATGGTCACTGAAAGAGGTACATCCAGGAGTCTAGGATTCTCTGGACCACATTTAGCTAATAATGCAACATAATAAAGAAACATACTTTTTAATGTTTCAGATTTAAGAGAGTAAATCACAATGACAGCAGAACAAAACTGCAAAGGACACAGATTGGCCCAAGCAACAATGGTTGTAGAGAGAACAATGAGCATTCCATATCCTCTTGCCCACAATGCTAAGCCGTGTCCTTGGGCCTCATCATGTTCTGCTGTAAAGGTGAATACAATGTGGACATGCATTAACAGCACATCAGTAAAGCGCTGTCAGGAATAAAGCATTCACTGTATTTTATTTAATGACAAATACTTTGTGGGAGGAGGTATGATCTAGCAGTTGGAGCAATGACCTAGAATTCCTGGCACAAGTTCAGTTCTTTTCTACTAGTGGTTGACAGTGTGTGTTTTTGAGCAAATGCTTATCTCTCTTTGCCTTGATTTACCCAGCTACAGCTGCTAACTACAGTATAGCTGACTTCTCCCCAGGGCCGGCACAAGGAGATGAGGCACCCTAGGCGAACCTCATCCCTTGCACTCTCCCCACCCCCCGCAGGGCCCATTGCCACTGCCTCTACCCTCTCCGGGAGCAAGAGCAGCAGCAATAGCCGAAGCAGCCCCGTAGAGCTTACCTTCAAGTTTCAGTGCCACGGGGCTATTTGTTTCCGCCACTCTCCAATGCCCAGGGCCAACTTCCTATGCAAACAGGAAGTCAGCATTGAGAGTTGGAGAGGGGCGGAAGCTTGAAGGTAAGTTTTGTGGGGCTGTTTGCAGTTATTGCCATCACTTTCAGTCCCAGAGAGGGGTGGCAGCTGCAGCAGTGGGTGCCCCTGCAATGCCCGTGCTCTAAGCAGCCGCCTAGTTGTACTGCCAGCCCTGTTTCTCCCCCTTGTTCGTTTGGAATATAAGACACATGAAACATTGAGCCATCCCACTGACTCAGGGGTATTGCTGTTTAATGCACCAAACTGCCAGGTTCTTAAAAGGAAAGTGCTACATATATTTGACAAATGTGCCGGAATGAAAATGTATCTGAATTAGTTAAACATAGTGGGGGGATATTCAGAAGCATTTATGTGGTTTGCGTACGTGCAAACCACGTAAATGCCACTCATCGGGATATTCAGAGGCAATAACCTGGTCAGTGCCACTGAAAATCCCTGGCTTGGGTCGCCTAGCGTTGGGGCATTCTGGGGCTAGGGCGGGGGCAGCGGCGATATCAAGCCGCTGCCTCGTTACCCCAACTGGCTAAAGTTAGGACAGTTTTGAATATTGCCACTGACTGGTTTACAAGATCACAATCCAGGCAAGCCAGATATTCAATGCCAGGGCCCAGATATGACCCCAGCGTTGAATATCCCGGGCAAAGTTAAAGCACTGACAGCCAATCGCTTTACTTGTGCTAGCAGCAGCTGCTGAAAAGCCCACCCTGCATTCTTAAAACCCTTGCACACTACATATCCGAACCACCCGAAAAGCACATGCAATATCCAAACAAGTTCACACTATTGTAAATAGCATTAAGTTAACTTGTACATAGTTACCCCGGTTGTCCCTTGTTTGGTTCCCTGTTCATTGTAAACTCAATGTTGCTTGTATGCATTGTAGTATGTTTTTTGTTCAATGTACACCGCACTGATTGTAATAGCGCGGTATAGAAGAAATGTTAAATAAATAAATAAATATCTACAACCACACAACTACTGTATGAAGTATGTTACCCAGGCTCACTGTGTCTGTTCTTGGGGACTGCTGAAGGGACTGTGCTCTGTTAACAGAGAGCTACTAGAACAAGCCGCATGAACCAAAGTGCCTTCCCTTCCATCTTCCCCACCCAGTTTGACATTTCATGGGTCTGCAGTCATTCAGTGCCCTTTACATGTGCTCTACTTCTCCTGAGCACTTAGGGGACCACCCCTTACCTGAAGCAGTTTCTGTGGTAGAGCTTCCCATCAACTAGATGTCTCTGGACCAGATGAACATGTTTCTTGCAGATGGCACAGCTGCTACTGATCGTGCCAGTTGTGTTGTTGTTCTCCGTCAGGACTTTGTCCTGAAAAGCGAAGGCCGACACCTTATGTCTCAGTTTACTTTATTTTTGACTAGGTAACAGAATTTAGTCGGCATAGGTACAACATTCTATATTCCTATTCAGCAAATGGAAAGAAATGCCCGTCAAACCTCAACGACTGGGGGTTTGGAAGCAGTGGTGAACTTGAAAGCTTTTCCCCTTCTTACACTGGATTACTCACATAATATTCAGAACACTCACCATCCACTTCACAGACTACCATCCAGATTAACCACTTATCATCCAGTACCCTGGGGCATCTTACCCATCAACAGATCTTAGTCTAACTTCCTTTCTCCCCTCAGACTCCCCCGATCGGGGATGCGCGTTTGTGAGCGTTCATTTGGGCACCTAAAGAACTTGTTGTTGTTAAGTGCCATCAAGTCAATGTTGACTCCTGGCAACCCTGTGGATACTTGTCTATGTTGTCACTATTCCTTGGGTGCTCTCAGCAAGGTACAACCAGAAGCAGATTGCCAGGCCTTTCTTCCACACAGTCCAAGGAGGTCTCCCATCCAAGTACTAACCAGGCCTGGCCCTGCTTAGCTTATGAGATTAGGCACACTAAGGGTGGCATAGCTACAATCCCAAAGATTTTAAAGGTATGCAAATCATTTCTATGTTAGTGCACACAACGGCTTTGAGTAGTTAGAAAAGTTCT
This sequence comes from Ichthyophis bannanicus, assembly GCA_033557465.1. Lineage (NCBI taxonomy): Eukaryota > Metazoa > Chordata > Amphibia > Gymnophiona > Ichthyophiidae > Ichthyophis > Ichthyophis bannanicus. The sequence goes on from CM066044.1 coordinate 34,087,303, forward strand.
GACGCACATGCAATGCACAGCTGAAAAGCAAATATGTCAAACGAACCAAATAAAATGCCCAGAAATGAGAAAATACTTGTTTTAGAAATGAATACAAACTAAATGGTTTTTTGCTGTACATGTCCCATGTGGGAAGGAAAAAGTTGAAATAACTGCTTGAAGAACCCAGAACAGTAACTAGATTCTCATATGCAGTAAGGTCAGTTTCCAGAGGATCATTTAGCTAACCATCAGAATTAGTGGCATTGCCCTTCTACCAAACCATTACAAGGCCTTTGCTGGAAATGAAGCAAATATTTAGAAGAAGAAATCTTATGGATGGATTTGGATTTTAAATTTCTTACTTGTCTTTTTCGAATCCATGCTCAAGTCGAATTACGTTCAAGCACCTGATTTATTTCACTGAACAAATGGGCTCACAATCTAAGTTATACCTGAGGCAAGGGAGGGCAAAGTGACTTGCCCAGGTCATAAAGTTTCAGTGGGAGAAATGGGATTTGACCTTGACTTCCCTTGTTTACAACTTGCTTCTCTGACCACTAAGCTACTCCTCCACTAAGCTTTGCCTTCTCTGAGGAAGCCAGACTTCATTGGCCCATTCGAAGCTACAGTCCCATGACAAGTGCCTCACTGAAAAAGGTTCTGGCTGAGTAATCACAGGTTCTTACAGTTCTCACAGGAGAATTTTCAGTCACCATATTGCGCTTTGACAGCATTGGACTAATCTTGGTGCTAGGTGGGCGATTCACTCTGGATGATTTAGGACTTGTTCTGTTACTGGTTTCCGAAATGGCCCTTTTCCCAACAGGCTCGTCACTGGGCTCTGAAGAAGGCCGCTTGACGGCAGCCATACCTCCAACTGAAAGAGAAAACATAGTAGTACTTTAGTGCCTCTCAACCATGAACATGGGGGCTTATATTTTATAAGTAAAAGAAAGTTACTGAGAAATTAATTCCCTCCAAAGAGATCTGAGCATGGGGCAGAATTATAATTTGGAGAAAGCAATACAACTTTGCCACTTTCGTAAAGAGGGCAAGAAGAATTCCAAAATTTCATGAGAGATATTAGGACCCCAAAAGAATACTTAAGCTTGACAATTTAAACTCAGTAGAGAGAAGTTCAAGAAACTAATGAAAATGCCCCAGAAATTCAATGAGCTGTGGTGGAATAGCCATAATCCCATTACTTCTCCTGAGCTTTAGTGGAATCAGAGGCACGGTGAGGAAAGTCCATCGGACCTTTGCCAACCTGCCCTTCTAACTTGTTAAGAGCATTCTCCTTTTCACAATGGACTCAGAGTTGGCTTTGGGTGGATGGATAATTCTAAATGTGTGTGTGTGGGGGGGGGGGTGATGGCAGAGCTAGCCCAAGGGTTCTGCCGCCTCTCCTCCCCCCACCATGCCACCACCCCCTGCTGCTGCTGCTGCCGCTGCCACCGCCGATTACATCTTCTGGGGGTCAGTGGTGACAGCAGTTTAAAAGTGGCGGCTTTGTGCTTTGGAACACATGGCCTGCTGCTTCTGACCCCCCTCTGACAGGAAATTGCATTGCATTGGAGGCGGGGTCAGAAATGGCAGGCAGGCCATGTGCGCCAAATCACATGACTTGCTGCAAGCACCAAAGCGGTGGCATAAAGCCACCGTGCCACCCACCAACACTGGCCGTCCTAGGCAGCCGCCTAACCCACCCCAGGCGGCCGCTTAGTGGATGGACTGGCCCTATGTGATGGTTGGGAAGAATGCAGTGGTGTTTTTGTTCTTAAGTTGGCGGATGGAGCAGGGTGGGAGGGGGATTCTTGTTGAGAAGATGATAGGGTGGGTTAGGATTGTATGGAGGTTGTAATTCTATCAGTTATGTAGTTTTGCATGTTTATTATTAATTCTAGTTTTAGGGGGGTATTTTATGTTTGTTTGTTATTGTTAATTGTACTTATGGGGGTTGTTCTATTTTTTATTTAATTGTAATTACAGAAATGGAATTTTTAGATATTGTAATTCACTTTGGTCAGCCCTTCAATGAAGCATGTAGCCAAATTAATATAATCATTCATGCTGCGTGTGCAGCACCCATGATTTTCAGCCTGGGCTATAAAATCGGAGTCCAGAGCAAAGAAAGCTGGCCTTCCTCCAAGAGTAAATGCATTTTAAGGGCTACCTGCAAACTCTAGGCTCTAAAGTGAGTGACAGTAAGAAGAAAGAGGGAACTAAACAGGAAAGTAATGAGATCACTGAAATATATCCATAAACAGAGCTCGGTCTGTAGAAGACACCTCACTACTATGTCTAGTACCTATCACGTCTGCAATGCTGCTTGACACATGCAGCGCTATTAAGCTGAACAACAAATACTCAATATCTAAATATCAGTTTTCATTTGCAGGGGAGGGGAAGGGATCTATGGCCATGGATACCTGGTGTTTCATCAAGCAACCCTTTGAACTCTTACAATTGTAAGCATGTTACATGTAAAAATCTGTAAATAGTTCTTATGTAAATAGCTATTATAATTGGATGTTTCCATCTTGGTTCTAAGTTCTATATAACTTGTTCGTTCATGATAAACCACCCTTGATCCTGGGAAGGGGCGGTATAGAAAAGCTTTACAAATAAATAAATGGCCCCATTCATTTCTGTGCTGAACAGGACTCTTAACTTTTCAAGCTACCTACCTTGCAAAGCATTCCTTACAGTTAGAATCGTAGCACAGTGATAATGCGACAGCCTTCCCTCCCCTCTCTTCATACTCAGACTGACTCAAACGATGCAGAATGGATTGGTCCCACAAAGTACAGGTAATGCTTTTTCTAAGCTTCACACCCTAGCCTGGCATTTGTCTAGTTTAGGTCAGTTGGCATGCCATTTATCTAATGATGCCCTAACACCTGTGGGTTTCCGAACAGGACTCTATCCCCACTGCACTGGAGAGGAAACATGGTCAGCACTGCCAGCAATGCAATGCCTGAGGTTCCCAGGAAGGGAAACGTTCCTGCCCAAACGGTATGCTCAAACAACTCAGCTAAAGCAAGAGAAAATATTTGCATAGACTTTCTGCAAACGACACACCCCTTTTCTAACTCTAAGGGACAAAAGTAAGGAGGAGAAGAAAGACAGAATGAAAACAAACAAGGAAACAAGCAATGAAAAGAAACAGAAGATGAGGCAGAGGTCTGGAGAGATGAAGAAGGATGTAAAAAAAAGGATGACTCAAGAGCAGAACAGAAATAAAATCAGAAACAGTATCGGACACTATTAAATCTCACAAAACGGGAGTTACTTACCTGTAACAGGAGTTCTCCGTGGACAGCAGGATAAGTCAGCCACACTTGGTGACGTCATCCGACGGCGCCGAGACGGAAGTACTCTCCATAGCTCAGAAAGGCTTTTTGCCCTTCTGAGCATGGGCCAACTGGCCCCACCCCCTTGCCCACCCCTAGCTAGCCAGTACGTCACTAGCTGAGCCTTTTGCCGTTAGGAGGCGGGCACCAGAATGTAGGCCGACCCCTTCCCAGGGGAGGTGGGCGGGTATGTGTGGCTGACTTATCCTGCTGTCCACTGAGAACTCCTGTTACAGGTAAGTAACTCTATTTTCTCCTAGGACAAGCAGGATGAGTCAGCCACACTTGGTGCCACCCAAGCTGATATGCGCTGTGGTGGATGGGGGAAGGCCGAGACAATGCGTCAGGGCTGGCATGCGCCCTTGTGGTACCGCATGTTGCAACAACAACATGTAGGCCTGTGGTGGCGATGCACGAATGTGCAGTAGCAGCGTCATGAGAGGGTGCAATTAAACGGCACCGTACGATGGTTTGCAGTCGTGATGCACGCATGTGCAGGGGGTGTGGTTACAGGACACCTCTGTGCGGTAACAGAACTAATAAGAGAGGGGTCTCCCTTTTTTTTTTTTTTTGCAGTCTGTTGTAAAACCATTAGTGTAGCAGGATAACAGGGCTGGGAATTAGCTGCTTGGCCCAATGCCAGCATTGTGGAACATAGACATGGCCACATGGCCTAGACTGGTCACGGTTGGAACAGAATCCTCATTCTGGTCCAGTATGGCATATAAGGCAGCCTCGATGTGTTACAAGGGTGGTATGAGGTTGACCTAAGCCCGCAGTGTTCGTTAGTGCAGCAGGATAACAACCTGTGCCTTTGGGGAGACATGACCTAGACTGGCCACTGTTGGAACAGAATACTGGGCTTGATGGGCCGTTCTGGCCCAGTATGGCATATAAGGCAGCTTCTGTTGTGCTACAAGGGTGGTAAGAGGTTGACCTAAGCCCACAGTGTCCAAGAGTCAGTTCCAGGCCCCGGCAGCATGCGGAGGTGGCAGTCCAGGTTGTTGGGGCTGCCTGGTCAACAGGAACTCACGACCCTATCTGTCCCGATATGGTTACTGCATGAGGTGCACAAATTACCGCTGGCATTCTTGGATGATGTGTTTGCCCGGGTGATATGATAGTCCTTGTTGCAAGGTCTTGGTGGCCTTGCAGGTGTGTGTTACATGAGCAGGACGCGGGGAAGACGTCTGGGAATGCGTGCAGCGTGTGCGCGCCACAGGTCTGGCATGAGCCCCTGTCTGTATTCGGGCAGATGTAGAGTGATTTGCCCCAGGCCACAAGGAGTACCAATGGGACACAGGTAGTAGACTGATGCCCTACCTCTAGGCTACTCTTCCTTTAGATGGAGATGCAGGTGGAGTCCCTAGGGGTGTAGTCCGCTGGGACTGGGTAGCCACTCGTGCACTATTCAGATGCAGGTGGAGTCCCTAGGGATGTAGTCCGCTGGGACTGGGCAGCCCAGCTTGTGCACTGCTCAGTGTATGTCCTGGGCATACAGTTGCGTAGGGCCGTGAAGCTTTCCAGAGCATCTATGTGAGATAGCTTTCTTGGGGATCTATTCCAGATCATAATGTCATAGCCAGACAGTGGGCTGTCAAGAGCAAGGGCCTCATAAAGGGTACCTATATGCGAAGGTACTGGATAGATTGCTTTGTTGATATTGATTTGATTTTGTATAACATCAATCAATTGATCTATTCTCTCGTGGGAGGTTTCTGCCTTCCTCCCCATGTGGCTGGGGGAGGGGGGGGGTTGGTCCTTCAGGTGGGGTTGGGTCATCCTCCCTTCATGAGGGGAGGGAGCCAGGTTGATCACGATGTAAGTCCTCCTTGACTGGGGATGACAGAGCCTGTCCCTTTCTGCAGTGAGTTCCTGGTATCACCTGGCTATCAAAGAAAGAAGGAGCCCCTAGGTGTCAGTCAAAGTGGTTTATGTAACTTAAATCTCTGGTAATGTATGTTTACGTATAACTTAGATTTGGCAAAGTGGCGAAGTTTAGAGTTATCCATATACCATATTGATCCTCAGGACTGTAGTATATCAGGCATATCAATAAATAAATGAATGGTAGGGTCCTACTTGAAATGCTTGTGGCCCCTTTATGCAATCCTATGCCCTGTTGTAGTATCACTTTGCATGGAAGTCCGCTCCCCATTTCATGCCGGCTGTTGTGGGAAAACCTTTTCCCATTTCATACCAGCTACTATGGCCCTTCGAAGTAGGCCCTTGCCATCTAACCTCTTGTTGGAGGCTCTCGCCATCTGACTTCCTGTTGGAAGGGATGACTGCTGCTCCACCTTGCACCTGTGCACCCAATGGGTAAGGTTACGAGGCATTGATGTGGCCTGTGGAGTGCCTTATTAGCAGTGTGTGTCCTGTATGTGGACCATGGACAGTCTAAGCCTGTTTTTGATCCAGGATGGACCTGTGGTCCCAAATAGGAAGGGCTGCTGGGAAGCCTTGGGTGGTAGCCATAGGCCGTCTGGCCTGCCATGTTATATTTCCACCTCCCATTGGACACTGCTTTCCACTGGGGTTCAGGGTTTCAAAAACCGGGATGCTGACCCCTGCACTCATTTAGGGATGAGAGCTAGTACTTTAGCCCCCAGGACCTGCACCTGTGACCCCCCTATATGCACCAATTGTGCGTAGCGCACCACATTAAAGTGGGAAACTGAAATGGGGCTTAGCCGGAATGGTTTGAGGCAGGGGTGATGTTAGAACCTTGTTTCCTTTGTGGGGCCAGTGTTATCTATTGAGATCTGCCCAGTACTAGTGAGCAATTGCTGGCCCGGTAAAGCATTTCATATGCTCTTATCACCCCTTGGCGAGGCAGTTTCTGGTCCGTTGATGGTCAGTGAATTCCCTGACCACCAAACCGATTTACTGTGGTGTGTGGCCTAGTCCCATGGCATGAGTGCAGGTCTCTTCTCTGCATCTATAACAGGGCGGGCTCCCAGGCCGGTCAGAGCTGCAGAGTATGTTGAGGTGGGAGCTAGTCCTGGCACTGCCAGGATAGGCCAGATTCAAGTGGGCGAGCCTCAGAGGCAAGATCTTGCATGTTAATTCAACAGTCTTCCCAGAGACTCCATATTAGCCCTATGGACTCCCTAGTGGGTTCACTGAGGATGGGAGGCTGGAGGAGGACTTGAGCCGGCCATTGGATTATACTAGGGGTTTCCTAGGGTTCGCAGCTGCCTCTCCAAGTGGAGTCTGAGGCTGGAGTCAGGTCAGAGACTCCTTGTTGCAATGGTCCGTATGCTGCCGATGAGTCATCACTGTTCCATGAAGTATCCCTCCATGGCCGGTATGTTCTGAGACTCCACAGGGTGGAATTAAGGCTGACCTTTGAGAACAATAAGGGGTACTGCCCACACTCAGCTTGTTATTCATCTTGGATCTCTACGCTAAGAGAAAGGCCCTCTACACTGAAGACAATAGCCTTGTAGGCAAGAGGGAGAGGGTTGCGACCATGAGGGGCTCCGATAGTGGGGTGTGGTTGTGAAGGCCATCATGAGGCTTGGGCTTAGGTCTCTGCGGTGGACCAAGTGTGCGGATGCACGAACCGGATTGCCATTTGTGCTGTTGTGCATTTACTAATGCGGATAGCTTTTGGCCAGGTAGGCCAATGGCCCATGTGTCCATCACTGCATCTATCTGGTAGCAAAAGGTCTTGTGTATCATTTTAGCCTCGAGGAGGAGACGTGAGAGCCCATTGTTAGAGGGGCAAGCGAGAAAGAGGTTCTTCCCAATGTGAAGGCCTGGTGAGCCAGTGACTTGGGGCTCCTTGCCATGGGCTGCTGGTGTTAGTCTTGCTTGTTGAAGCAGTAGATGGCAATGTCCCATTCCCCGAGGCATCTGATCTGCAATGTGCCACTGAAGGTACTGAGTTGACCCAGGGCCAGGTGGGAGCCACTGTCTTCTTTCTGGCTGACAGGAAGGTGTAGGCTCTGTTTGTGCCTAGCATCACACACAGACCCAGTGCTGGTATGTGGCAAGATTTGACCATTCGGGGATCTGACCTTGACCCATGACGCCCTGAGAGCCGGACGAGTGGTTTCCACATGGAGGGCCGATGCCTGCAGTCATGTGAACAGCCTTTAAGAGAGAATGGACTGTTTCCCACCAGGAGATGGCGCCATCCTCTGGATTCAGAGCAGGCAACTATGCGTGTTGGAGCGCGATCATGCCTCTGCGCCGTGCAGCATGGCACTCCGTGCAATGATTAGCATGGGAGAGCAGGGCTTGTTGTGATATCTGCTTGGGGCATTCAAGAGCCCCAGCAGGAGTGTCGTGAAGCTGCGGTGATGCGGTATCCCCTGGCAGCTTTCCTGCCCAGTCGAGATTCTGCCCTCCCTTGCTGCTGCTCAGGTCACCACTGGCAGTAGGGGTCAGAGGTGGTTGCACGCTGCAGTAGCCTTGATGCGATTCGCCCTGTAGGTGATCCGTTGTAGCTGGGCATTATGCGTATATAGGTGAAGTCCATTCTGTATCGCTCCCTGTATTCCTTCAGCACAATGTAAGGTACTATTAGACACTCATGTCCTTGAAAGTTTCCTCGTCATTGAGCGGCGCTGAAGATTCCAGCGTGATCGGCGATGCCAACAGTTTGCTGGAGACCCAATGAAGCGAACGGCCAAGCGTGCGATGTGGGACTTACTCATGCGGGAGTTCAGCGCCGGGGTGCGCTAATCCGCCCACTCTTTCCACACTCGGGCTACCTCCAGGTCATGTGGCTTGCCCCGGCACTGTGAGCTCCAGCACTGTGAAGTTGCTCTGCATGGACGGGGGCCCACAGATTGTCACAGCACTGTCCCTGTACTCCCTGACGTCATGACGCCAGCCAATGGTGCTGTGGGGGTGGAGCCTGGCCCCGAAGAGTCCCCATAGGAGGCTACTCCTCCTTATGGAGCCGATGGAGCCTGGCCCCGAAGCCGATGGTACCGATTGTCATAGCACCAGCCAATGGGACTGTGGGTGGGGCAGAGCCCAATCCCATTGCCATGGAGCCAAAGGTGCCGCTCGTGGCCAGCCAGTGGAGTGAGGGGGCGGAGCCTGCAGTCCTCATGTCTTCATCATGGCGGCGATCAGTGAGCCCACCTCCTGGGCAGGAACTCCGGGGTGGCTGCAGGCTTCCGAAGCTTTTGCCACTGGGGATGGAGGCCCCGAGGCCCATCCCGCGTGGCGGAGGCAGAGGGGAGAATCCCACAAGGTCGGAGTAGGGCGGCTGCAGCCCACAGGGCAGCACCCAGGGCGCTCACAACAAGGCCGGCGGTGGGCTAGTTTGGCTTTGGAAGCTCAATGGGGATGGAGACTCTGAGGCACGTCCCGAGCGGCTGCGGCGGCGTTCATGGATCCCACGTGGCAGCATGCTCCCGCTGTTCAAACTCATGATCTTCATTAGCGGCCGAAGGGCACCCAATGCAGCATGTTCCCGCTGCTCAATTCAAGAAGGATCTTCATTAAGCCCAATGCTGAGGCCGCGAGCACATGGCCAGGAGCAAGTGTTTGATCCAGCCATACCGGAACGGACCTGTAAAGACAAGAAGCATCGGAGAAACATTTAGAGACGTATGAAATGAGTAAGTAAGGAGGGATTCCTCTTTAAATGAAATCAGAATTAATGTAATTTTGGTGGAGGGTAGAGGGGTCCGTCTTGCTGGCAAGGTGGAAGAACTAAAAACTGGCTAGCTAGGGGCGGGCAAGGGGGTGGGGCCAGTTGGCCCATGCTCAGAAGGGCAAAAAGCCCTTCTGAGCTATGGAGAGTACTTCCGTCTCGGCGCCGTCGGATGACGTTCACCAAGTGTGGCTGACTCATCCTGCTTGTCCTAGGAGAAGCACCTTTTCACTGCGGTTGGTACAGCAGAGTCTGTAAGCTTTGTGCTTATAACACAAAACATTGGTAGGCCTGAGCCACTGGCTAAGGTCCTTTCACTCTGCTTTGTCAAGCAGAATCATGTGCACAGTGCACACCATAGGCATCAGAAATGGGGGGGCCACAGGGGCCCTGGCCCCATCAAAACTTGCTGCTGCGATCAGGACTTTCCCCACTTTGGCTCACAGGGATCTGATCTCCTGTGAGCAGAAGTAGGGGAAGGCAGACAATTGCGACTTGGCAAGCAGCAGACTGGTCATGGGGATCTCATCCCCCAAGGGGCAGAAGAGAACTGCGATCGTGGCACAGATCCCTACGGGAGATCGGATCCCTGTAGGCAGACAGGAGGGAAAGGCTGGTGATTGCAGCCACATGGAGTTCAGCTGGCCCCCCCACGGAACACGGCATTCCGACACCTCTGGTACACACCGTACCACAGATCAGTAACATCTACTTTTTCCTGATGGAGGAGTCTTACTAGTTTCCTCTGATGTCTTGGAATCAGTAAGGAACATGTCAGCAACTAAAGCAGGAACGGTAGGTCATAGGTCAGACTGCCTGGAATTTGTTTGGGGGACATCTACTTGGGGTCGAAGAGGAAGGGGGAAAAACCAGGACATGGAGGAGGAGGAACAGCTGAAAGAAGCCATAATGGAATGGGCACTATGTTGGTTCCTTTACTCTTGCAACATTAGGGAACGAAGTGTGTGTGTGTGTGTGTGTGTGTGTGTGTGTGTGTGTGTGTGTGTGTGTGTGTGTGTGTGTGTGTGTGTGTGTGTGTGTGTGGTGTGTGTGTGTGTGTGTGTGTGTGTGTGTGTGTGTGTGTTGTGTGTGTGTGTGTGTGTGTGTGTGTGTGTGTGTGTGTGTGTGTGTGTGTGTGGTGTGTGTGTGTGTGTGTGTGTGTGTGTGTGTGTGTGTGTGTGTGTGTGTGTGTGTGTGTGTGTGTGTGTGTGTGTGGTGTGTGTGTGTGTGTGTGTGTGTGTGTTGTGTGTGTGTGTGTGTGTGTGTGTGTGTGTGTGTGTGTGTGTGTGTGTGTGTGTGTGTGTGTGTGTGTGTGTGTGTGTGTGTGTGTGTGTGTGTGTGTGTGTGTGTGTGTGTGTGTGTGTGTGTGTGTGTGTGTGTGTGTGTGTGGTGTGTGTGTGTGTGTGTGTGTGTGTGTGTGTGTGTGTGTGTGTGTGTGTGTGTGTGTGTGTGTGTGTGTGTGTGTGTGTGTGTGTGTGTGTGTGCGTGTGCGTGTGCGCGTGCGTGTTCGTGTGTGTGTGTGTGTGTGTGTAAACAATCCAAGATGAATGCTGAATCATACTCAGTGGGGAAATATCCATGGCGTGGGAGAAAGCAGCCGAGAATCACCGGATTCAGGAGAGATGGAACGACCCTCTCAGTCAGCAGGAGAATAGGGAAAGTACTTACTGGGCATTTCTGCAAGGATCTGGGGTTCAGGACAGTTGGAGGATTCATGGCTTTCAGCAAAGAAAAGTACTCAGGAGGAGAGTATTCGGCAAGCAAGAATACTCACTAGGCGACCGCCCATGGAAGTAGTTATAGTACTGGGACACGTAGGTCAGGATGCTCAGTCTGTCTGGTACCTTCAGGTTCACCATATCTTCTGCATCCAGTAGAGCAGGAATCCCCAGCTGCTCCTCGGCAACCCGGAAAGCCTGGAATGGCAACAAAAAGAGAAGAAAAAGGAGTTGCTCCTACCATAGCCTCAAGCAAGTAAAAAAGGTAGGTAGAAAGGACTGGAACAGGTAAAAGGGGATGAAAAAAAATGGACAGAAGGTTGAGAAGGAAATAAAATTAAATTAAGTGCCTGCCTTGCTAAACCAGGAAAAACCATATGGATTTATGAGAAACAATATTAATCCCAAAACAACCAACCCCCAGGGTCTCATCTGTAAATCAAAAACATCCAGAAGGGAAGGTCAAAAATCCCAAAGCAAAGTGCAGACAAAAAAGGGCAACAAAATTCAACATGCTGAAGTTCAGAGTATGAAGAATTTCCGGTGCAGTTGCCCTGTCGGGGTAATTATAATTAGGCTATCATGTACTAATCAAGGCCAGTATGTTATACAGAGTGAGATCACAGAGAAACACGCTGAAGAAAATCAGGGGCAACGGTCCAGAGAGCATGTAAAGTCATCCAAGACTCATTCCAGAATAGTTTTGTGTCTTGTTTGTATAAAAAGGGGAACTGTCCAGGAATAGGAGGCTCAAAGATAGTGCTATAAGAAAGAAGGAGGTGATGTCAGGGCCGTACCAAGGGCCATGTGAGTGGTGCAGTCACACAGGGCGCAAGCACAGAAGGAGGTTCTGATATCATCACTGGGCTTCCAGAAAGCCCAAAAAAGAGTGAGTTACTGCACATGGCTGGGTGGAGGGGGGCAGCAGATTCGTTAGTCGCACAGGACGCTCTTCTAGCTTGGTACAGTCCTGGGTGATCTTCATCACCAGGGTGGGGTAGAATTATGAAAAGGCGATTGAGTGATTCCTAGGGCTCTGATCAGGGCAGGAATCATGGACTAGGAGAAGAAAGGTTGAGGAGCGGAGCAGTGGCAGGAAGCCAAGGAGAGGCTCTGTTCCAAGTTCTTCAAGGAGGGGAAGAGAGGAGCATTTTCCTCTGCACTTGGAAAGAGGGGACTCTTCAGTTAGCTTTCTGGAGTGCGGCTCAGTGAAGCAGCATCCAGGAGGGTGAGTGTCAGAGGGACAGCAACCTGGTCCTGGAACACTGCTTACTAAAAAGGTATTGAGTGATTTTTGGACTTGAAGAAAGATTAAAGTACTTTCTTCAGTTTCCAGGGGTGAAGGAAGGGAGGCTGGCTCCCGCAGTGCCGGTCCAGTCACTAGGCAAACTAGCCGGTCACTTAGGGCAGCAACTACAGTCAACTCAAAGCAAAGGACCCTCGCAGCCACACAAACTCAAGAATCACTGGTGCCTACTTTTACCTGCAGGAAGACCGGGCAATATGCAGACAGTCCATTTACCTTTGTAAGTGGCTTTTTGATATCTCCCCAATTTATGCATATATTTACAAAACAAAATTCAATTTTTAAAAGGGTGATGTCCAAATAAGCATCTTTATAGGACTGGTATGGGAGGAATGGTTACAACCGAGTTTAATAATAAAAATCTTGGGGAGGCGTGCTAGGGGGTCTAAAATCTAATTGTGAGGGGGGCACAAAGCTGACGTTTTGCCTAAGGTGCCTAATAGCCTTGCATTGGCCCTGGCTCCAAAGGAAACTGTAGAAGGCCCAAGTTCTCCATTCAAAGAGTGCTCAACGTGTTTAAACTTGGTTTGTCTCTCAACAAAATTGGTCAATATTGAAAAAGACATATGAGGCTGGCAGTAGGTGCTGACTGCATAAGTTCTTTTTATAACATTTTGCCACCCATGGCATGCCAAATGTTTGACTGCATAAATCATCATATGACAAAAGTTGTCTTTCCAAAGTAGGATAGGCTTAGGGTCATGGCTTAAAATTATAAGGAAAGTACTGAAATTCAGCCACTCTCTAAAACGTTAAGGGGGGAATTTTATAATAGGCTACATTTGTGTGAAGGCTAAGTGGGTGCTTCTTCCACACCTATATGTCTTTATAAAGTCCTAGGGATTAAGCGGCAGACAGCGCGATCACATCAAAGCCATGGCCATTTATACTGGTTGGGAGCACGTTAAATGCTCACATGTAAAGTATGTGCTTAATGCATGTATTTTATAAAATGTACATGTAAATTATGACTCTGCCCATGTTCCTTCCAAACTCCACCCCAAAACATGCCTACATGTGAGTCGCAAAAAAACACGTGTCTTCTCGTCACCATGCAGACCCCTGGGGTAATTTTACGAAAGCCCTTTTATGCATGGAAAACTTTATGATTGGTGCAGTCAAATAGCAGCTAAAACATTATGGGGGTCATTAGGGGCGACTCAAGGCAATCTGCTGCCTGAGGCGAAGAATGAGATGGTGCTCCCCCCTCCCCCATCTTAGAGGGGGGCGGGGCTTTTTCATAAATCCAATCAGAGACTGAACCAAACCAAAAAGCCGATTAGATTATATGGAAGAAATGCAAGATGTTTGCACACAGGGCCATATCGAGCTGCAATCGCACCCTGTGTGACTTGCAGCTCGGGCACGCGCCCCCCCCCCCTCTCCCCCATACCGCCATCCAGCGCTGCCTGCTCTTTCCCTGCTGCTGCCGCCCTCTGTTTTTTTCACGGTGGCACTGGCAGCAGGGAAAGAGCAGGCAGCGCTGGACGGCGGTATGGGGAGGAGGGGGGGCATGCGCCCAATCTGAAAGGCGCCGGCACTTTAAGCAGATCTGTCCCTCCCTGCTCGGACATCGCGTCAGAGGAGGGAGGGATCAGACCTGCTTAAAGTGCTGCAAAAAGGCTTGGGGCGCATTTTCAGGGCCACATCCGGTCCATCCATATTTTGGACGTCCGGACAGACCAGATGTCCCCCGATATGAATTGGCCCCTATACAAATCAACTATTCACATAAACATATATATATGTTTGCAGCCATTGAATGTACATGTAACTTTATAAGGTGAGCTTATCGGTATAAACCGTACAGCTAGCAGCTCTTTGAATATTTATCCCATATGTTTTTTCTATTTCAAAAGTGAATGATTGATAGACTGGAAAGCATTATAGACTCGGGCTAGATCACACATTTTTCTTACTGTGTTACTGTTTAATTTTGCCACCATCAAAAAACATCTCTGGTTTGTAAGAAACTATTTCTGAGTTGCTTGCAAAGGAATCTGTGACCCTCCAGATGTAAGCTCTCCCAGATACTGTTTGTCCCAACCCAAATACCTGTTCCCAGACACTGCAGTTGGTGTATCAGTTTGGATGCAGCCTCTAGAGAGATGAACCCCCTGAAACTCCACCTCTGCCGGGAATTACATTAATTCCAATTCAATGCAAAGATTTTCAGCAGTATCTGTGGCAAAAGCATAGGGAATAATTTCTTCATAAGCTGCTCCACCATGCTGCTGTGTAAATGACAAATGAGTAGGATAGCAGAAAGGTTTGGCAGGCAGTTCCCTTCCCCCCCCCCCCTCCCCACTCCCCGGTCACCTATCCAGTGCTCAAACAGATTTCCAAGAGGTTTTTCATCCACTGGCAGAGGACAGCAAAGGAACATAGAGGCAGAAAAAAAGCAAGTCTCACTGAGAACACAGCAGAAGAATGAAGTCATTCAAGGGTAAAACGATGTCCTGTCTAGAGAAAGTATCTGACAATTAAGACCCTTTTGTGGTGAGATAATGTACAAAGGAGAACGTGGGGAGGAAAGGAATGAAGGGAAAAAGAGCCAGGAGAAGTAGGTGAATGCAACATAATTGAATACCACCAATCTTCTCACTCCACCCACCATCCCTAGAACCCCAATTTTTCCATGTGCCAGCCTGCTTTGGAAGCAAAATGTCTTTCCACAACTCAGGCAATAACATAAGAAACATCAGTTCCAAAGTTGAACCTTCACCCCTGCTGATGGACTTTGGTGTTTACTTCCTCCTCCCCCAGCCTCTTTATATCTCCCAACAAATAACTCTTTTCAAAAGCAGTCAGGGCTTATATATAAGAAGGGAGCACAAAGTCTCCGCTGTGCCTTCTGCAATATCCAGCTCAGTGCAGCCTCGTTCAAAGAAGCTGCAGTTTCTTGCTTAATGAAGTGAACATGTAGTGGGATTGCGTAGGCCATGGATCCATTCCAAGCAGCAGGAGGTTTTCTATGGTCCAGTGCCAGCACTTCATTTAGAAACTGAGCTTAACAGCTGCAAATTCAGGGCAGAGCAGGGGAAAAAAGTTAAGTTTTCCAGAGACAGTATCTGAATTCCTATCTGAGAGAGAAAGTGGGTGGTCCAGCTCCACGCAACTTTAAGCCACTGACCCCACCTCATCCTCATGCCACAACAGGCCAAGTTTTGTAAACAAGGGAATTTTACAGAATTGCCCCAAACACGCCAACAGGCCTTACACATGCAAAACAAAACAGCTACTCTGTAAAAATGGAGTTCAACACAGCCACATCAGCCTTACAGAAATTCCCAAATGCGTATTTTGAGGGTCATTTCAAAAACATTTTTTTGCATGACCTACTTTTATGTGATGCGTGTTGTTGGATGGAGTTGGACAGGGCATGGGTGGAATCGCAAAGTCCGTGCATTCTTTATGAAATACGTATTGCTGCACAGATTGTTCGGCCAGAATTTACACCAACTCCTGACTTGGTATAAATGTCCACAACTTCATTGACATGATTTCTGTTGATTTTATGAAGACAAATGTATGTCTACAAATAGCCACCTTCTTGCCCCTTAACCTCTGTGGCCTGCTATAAAATTGCCTCCTTTATTCTGAGACTTGCAATCTCCTATCCCTTCCTCCTGTCCTCTTTTCACAGTGCTCCATATAGTCCATCTCTGTGCCCCTGTCCTCACCGAGGCACAGCACAGTGTCCTGTTTGTGCCTTTGCGGCAAACAAGGTAGCAGTGCCTAGACTTTCAGGAAACAACTGTGGAACCTGATAGGTACTTGTGATCTGCATTGGCCGCTGTTCAAAACAGGATAAGACCCTTGGTCTGACCCAGTATGGCATATCTTATGTTCTTAAGAATGTCCGATACAAAGAGATTCCTATTTCCTTTAGTTTACTCATTCTTCCTAAGCTAAGAAATGCTGAAGGCTCAAGAAGACCTATTTCTGCACTACTAAAACAATGCTCATTGTTATATTTGGGCTTTAGGAAGAGGTTAAAAACATATCTATTTACAATGGTGTATCCTTAGTAATGAATGTGACTTAAGTCTAAATAAATATCCATGAAAACATTCTCATGACCTCCAATATTATGAGGGTTACTGCTTCAATCTATGACTAGTTCCTTTGCTCCCTAAGCGACAGGAGGAATAGTGCTCCAAGTTCTTCTGAATGTCTAAACTTGGACACTATAATCAGTCCTTCTTTGTGTAAGAGTCCAAAAATTGCTCCTTAGTTTGAATAAGCTCTGCTAGCAAAGCATTAACGGAGAAGACGTTCATGACGCTCTCCAAGGGGAGGTGTCAGGCAGGAGAATAGTTGTCAAAGCTCAGAGTTGTGTTGGGTCATTGCCTTTCTTCTTTATTATTTATTTATTTAGCTATTTTTCTATACCACTGTATCTAAAAGTCACAGCGGTTTACATGAAACAACATAGCTCAACAGAGCTTTGCAGCGAACTGATTATATTAAAATTGAACAATATAAAATGGATATAGAACAAGATTATCAACAAGACGGTGTGTCTAGTGGCTCTTAGAAGGCCTAGAATTCAGGAGAAGGAGTCAAAGAGGAGCTTGCTTTAGAGTTTTAATGCTTGAAACGGTTTTGGGAAGATTTCCTGTAGAAGTATGAAGAAAACAAGACCAAGACAGACTTCTGTGAGAGTGGGTCAAATGTAGAAAGGAGCAGATGGCTGTTCCATAAAGGTATCTATCCTATCCTGAAGAGAACTGGACTTGAATGTTTCAGTGGAAAGATCTGAGGATCTGCAGAGTTCACCCATTACCAGAGCTCTCTCTCTCTCGTTTCCAAGATCCAAGAGTCTGAACTTTACCAAGAATAGTACGGGGTAACTTTTTTCCTGATGTTTATTTTTCTAAGAATTCATCAGTAAATCAACTTCTTTTTTTATTTTTTTAAATAGGTAACATGTTTCACTCTGATACCTATCATTTATCAATAAAATATCAACAATTACTATTAACACTATGTAGGTACACCTTCCTCTTTCCTCCCTCACCCCCACCCCCTAACATTAGGCCTCAAAACCCTGGACTCTACCAGCAGAGACAGATATTCAGTATCCCATTTCCCAAACACCATAACAGATTAGCCCAGCCCAAATTTGTCCGAACTCCACCTCCTGTATGGGACCCATATCTTTACAAATATATCCACCTCACCCTGTCAAATAGCTCATAAGACAGATGTTCCAAAGTCTCTGATAGTACTCCTGCATTGAGGGTGGACCAGGTCTTGGTTACCTCACATCTTGCAGCAGTAATACCACCAACCAGAAAACTGTGCACATCCTTCTCTTGAACATCGGGTAAGTACGCAGGGACGGTGCAAGGATGAGGCACCCTAGACAAACCTCACTCCTGCTGCTCTCACTGCCACCGCTGCTGTCCCTGTCTGGGACCAGCAGGGCGGCGATGACCTCTATACAGCGATGCAGCATTCAGCATAAACTCTGTCGCTGCATCGCTGTTCCTCTTCCATCCCTGATGCATCGGGGCAGAAGTGGCTGCCGCATTAGCAAAGACGGCCACTGGCTGTATCACACAAAATTGCTACCCAGGTTCTCTTATCACACCCCCCAAGTCTTGTTCCCACTGGGCCACTAACTTAGCTTTTTCTGAGAAGGGACCATTTAAAATAGCAGAAAACTTCACAAGAAATGTCCCATACCCTACACCCCCCCAGCGCCAAGAGCTCAAGCACAGTGGACTCCTAGTAAATTTGGGTCTGATATTCAATGTGATTCATACGGTTGGCAGAGCTGCTGTGTTAATAGCATTGAACGGGATTATTCAGCGGCATTAACATGGTTAATGCCGCTGAATATCCGCAGCTGCCACCTTTACACGTCCTAATGCTAACCGTGTAGTATCGCGGCATGTCGGGAGCAGTCAGGGGTGGAGTAATTGGGCAGCAGTAATACTGAGCCACTGCCCGGTCGGTGATATGCGGCAAAAGCATGGGCAGCAAATCTTGGTCTAACCTTTGCTGCATATCGCTAACTGGGCAGTGGCTGCCTGGCTAGCAAGCTGCAGATGTGGCCAACCCAGATAGTCAATGCCAGGGCTGGATATGACCCTGGCATCGGCAGCAAGCCATGTTAGCAGCACCAGTCGCTGGCCCTGAATATCGGGCCCTTGTTTCGAACAACCAAACCTGTGTGAACTTGTTTTCTTTTCTGGCTTTTCAGTAGGAATTGGTGTGGCAAGTTCCACCGCCTTGGAAGGTTGTATTCCCCCCCCCCCCCAATCCAGCAATTGCCCCAGGAGTATGTAGCGCCACCCCTGCTTCCGTGCCAAAAGAGCAAAGGCAAGGCAATCTCCTACCTGACAGGAGGAGACTCCAGTAATGAACTGATGGACAATTTTTTATGTGAAAGATAATGCTGAGGGAATGACACAGTTTCCAACCCCCAGCATGAAACAGCCGGCAAAGGAGGCTAAAATGTTTGCAGAAGTGCAGAGTGCATGGTCTGAACCAATACAGAGGAGGTTTCACTGTTTCAGTTGGGCAAGACCCAATGGCCACATCAAGTTCACTGCTGGAGGTTTACTATAAGGAACAGGATCGCCCATAGGAATTACTGTGTCACCACCAAACAGGAGACAGATGGGAAATTAATGTAAACTCAGATGATGTTGTCACAACAAAATGAAAGGAATACAGAAGTCTTGTTAACTTGGAAATTAAACAGTGAATGGTTTCACTATAGGGATCTCACAAAGGGCTGATGCATTGGAGGGAAGGACGGTGATCACCAAAAGCTAATCCCGGAGGTGAAAGGTGGAGAATCTGCAGTATTTCCTTAAACAAAAAAGGCTGAAAGCATCTTGCTGATAGGACAACGCTCCCATGAAGCCGCTTGGAGTCCTCCCTCCACGCTGTTGCCAGTAGGGAAAGTTGCTGCGATATTGTACTTTTAATATTGCAACCAAAGTGCAATATTAAACACTACCTATTCTGCCTGAACCTCACCTGCCCTAATCCAACGCCCCCTCTCCCCACTCCGCAAACCACCCACACAGCCTCTGACACTCCAACAACATAGTCACGGTAGAACACAAAGCACACCCAAAATGACCATAGACCATAATGTTGTCTCCACTACAATTTTCAACATGCTACATGAGCTGTAAATAGTCCACATTCGAAATTTCCGTTTGGTACATAGTTACCCCTGTTAGTTTCCAAGTTACTGATCCTGTTGTAATGTAAGCAAAAGATTGTTCTGATGCAAAATTTGTTATCTGTAAACCACACTGATACCGAAGAGCACGGTATATATGAACTGTAAATAAATAAATAAATAAATATTGCAGCACCTCCCCGTAATGGCAGCAACGTAAACAGAGGACTCCCAACAGCTTTGCGGGAACACTGCGCATTTAGAAGAGATTTAATGGAAGCCTTTCCTCCAATTCATTATGTTTGATATTTGCTCGAGAGAGAGTATAAACCTAAAAAGAAGAAAGTATCCTTCTGATCATGAAGGGCTGGGAGGAGGCTTTGTTTTGGATAGAGAGCCACTCCTGTCTGAGAATCTACCCCGGTTCAGAAGAAGACATTTAATCCCACTGGCCTTACAGATTCCATTGTTACCAAACCAGATCTTAATGATATCTTTATATTCGTTTAGTATCCAGCTGCCGATTCCCTCCCCCTCTCTCTCTCTCCCCCCCTTCCCCTTCCTCCTCATAGCACACTAGCACACTCTCCTTCCCCATCCCTCCCAGCACACAAATCTCTCCCTTTCACCCTACCACCCTCCCACTTCTCCCCATGTCTCCCCACGCTGAGCTCTCTCCCAGCACAGCTCTCTTTTCCCTTGCTCTTCTTTTCCTCCCCAGGCACACACCCCTTCTCTTTCTCTCTCTCACGCACACTTCCTCAGCACACCTCTTCTGGCAGCACCAGTACATCAGAGAGATTATTTTCTCTGTCACCCAGGCTGAAGAAGTATTTCCGAGTGGCCCTGCAGCAGGAGCAATGCCCACCTTTTTGGTTGGCGGGGCCCCAACCTCTGCCTCCAACTCCGACCCTTAGCTTCCTCCCCAATTTCTCACTTTACAGTTATACGTAGTCATTCTTTTTATTTAAATCATAGCGTGTAATTATTATTCCCAGATCAACCAGTGAAATTCCCCTGACAACAGGTGTAGGAGTGAAAATAGGATGTCTCACTTTATAGCTTGACAAATTTAAAGAATTCCATTCAAATTCTAGTGTCACATGAGGAACAGCAACACAACTCTGTCCACTGCTAGACATCATGTGAAGTAATATAAAACCTTGCAAATGGATACTCAGGAGCTTACCATACCGTACTATGCTATACCAGACAAGTGCAGACACCAAGGACTCAAACTGCATCAACCTTATCTATGAAAAATCAATACTGCAAATATTCTCCAGTCTGGAAAAAAGAATAAGATGGACTCGTATGGATTCATTCCAAAATCTACATACTAAGACTCCCTCATCTCGGTTGCACATATAAAACACAGATCATCAATTAATAAAAAATAAGGGCCCCGTTTTCAAAGGCATTTACATGGGTAACAGCTCTAGTTACCCGGGTAAATGCCATATCTGGGATTTTTAAAGGCACCTGCACGAGTAGGTGCCCTTCAAAAATCCCGGATATGTCCATAACGCGTCCGGATACTATGCGGTTAACATCAGAGCACGTTAGGGGCATTGCAAAATAAATAAATAAATTAAATAAAAAATTCCGGGGTGGAGTGGGGCAAAGGAAAGGGCTAATCAGATAGCACCGATTTCTTATGCTACCCACTTAGCCCTCTGCGCCTTAAAGATAGGTGAGGAAAAACCTCGCTTATCTTTCAGGCTCAGGGGCAAAGTGGGTAGCATCGAAAATCGGTGCTACCTGGCTAGTTCCTGCGGATTTTGGGGTGTGTGGCAAGACCCAGATTTTCAATGCCGGAGCCACATATGACCCCAGCATTGAAAAGCCGGGTTAGGCAGAAGGGGAGCGGGCGATGTGCCGACGTGGCACATAGCACCATCCAGCTGAAAGTCGGGCCCTAAGAGCTTACAAATTAGAAACAAACACGCAGACATAAAGCGAAATGGAAAACCCAAGAAAGCAGACCCTGTGAGCTTTGCAATACTGAAGAGAATCAGAAATGCATTTTCTCCGCCATGGAGCGAAATAAAAGAAATGCACATTTTCAAAGTTGACATATTTAATTCTCTAAAAATTGAAAATAATTTTTTTGTACCATTTCCTGATCATTGTATTTTCTGGATAAGTTGGCCCTGGTCTCTCTTTACAACCTCCCTAGTCCTCCCATTGCAAATCTGTCACTCATCCTTCAGCAGCATCCCATCTCCCTTCTGCCTTTCCTTCTCATTACCCCTGGTAATTATTCCTCTGCCTATCTCCACTTTCCCCTGAATATGCCCTTGTTTCTTCTCTCCCCACTGCATCTATCCTCTTCTTTCTTCCAACTCCCCCAGCATCAACCCCTTTCTCCCACTGCCACCCCTAGTATCTGCCAGCGACGGCCCCTTACTCCCAACCCCAGCATCTGCTAGCATCAGTCCCCTTCTCCCATCCCCTGTGTCATCCTCGAGCATCAGAGCCTTCAAACATGATTCCATCTTCTTCCACCCACCATCTCCAAGAACCAACGTTGTCTCTTTTCCCCCCTCTAATCCACTGTCTCCCCCTTCTGTCTCCCTATTCCTGCCTCCCCATGTCCAGCACTGCCTCTCTATTTTTCTTCTACCCCTTCTGGATTCAGCAACATCTCCCCATCTCTCTTCCCTACCCCCCACCCCACCCCCAATCCAGCATCTTCTCTTCTTTCTTCCCCACCCTCCCTTGCTGATCCAACATCTCCCTTAGCTCTTTCCTCCACCTCACATGATACAGCATATCCCCCCCACACACAAAGAAGTCCACCATCTTCTCACTCTCTCCCGTCATCCCCATGGTCCAGTATCTCTCCTCCTTCCCCTTCCGGAATCGCCCCCTATGCTCCTTGCCTACCCCCCAATATGATCCAGAGTCTCCCTTTTATTGGCCTAGAATTCAATCCGTGCTTGTGAAATTCTTCTTATTCCCTTACGGTGCTACATAGTTCTATGAATAATCCTATTCTTAATTTTTTTTTTATAATAACTTTGAGTTAATCTCCTTTCTTGTAGACACAACTTAGACTATATCAAGTCAATACTGGACAGCACTGGCCACTGTAGTATTTTAAATGCTGGCTGTGGTACTTAAAAAAATCTGTATATTCAATAGCACTGAATGTACTGTACTGTATATTGAATGTACGTGCAATAAGAGAACTGCTGCTAGCTAAACCTATAGCATGACATTCAGCAGACCTAAAGTCAAGCATCCAGTCTATAAGTATAGCAGCTGAATATATAGATATATTTGCAGGTTCCCACACACGCTCCCACCTTGCGGCACTCTAGGAATAGTACCGAAGCAGTTAGAGAGATTTTTGCTGGCGCTATGGGGTATGTTTGTGTGACACCTGCATACATTTGACCCCGGGAATTAGCACAGAGGCCTCTGCTACCTTTGGAAGCATGTCCGCATGTCATTAGCACACTGGAGCCGTGGCTCACTACACTTAACAGCGCACGAGTGCACTTACCGCCGCTGCTTGGGGAGGCAGGAAGTGTGCCCACACTAATGCCAGTATTCGTGGTTATCCCATACTTTACCCCTAACCTGCTCAGTCCATGCCCCCACTGCATGCTAACCGGTTAACATGGGACTTTACTGTGGTGTTCCATGCTAACAGTGTAGCGTGCTTAGTGCACGGTAAATCCCGCACTAATATATTGTTGCGGTTTATTAAATATGCCTCTATCTGTATAGCGCCTCTGAAAATTGGCAGCCAGAGGAGTTCTATGTTTACTGGCCACTGGTAAAATTCTAACTCCTTTGGACTATCGAGCCACATGATTTTAGGGGCTCTTTGGTACGGTGCTTTGTATAATTGTTTTTTACTGGAAATAGTCTAGTTGCATAAAGAAGTACTTTTCATATTTTGTAAATTGACATAGAAATAAAAAACGAAATGTCCACCCAGTGTTTCAGAAGGTTGCTGATTCAATCTCAAAGTTGGGTCTTCCACTCCCCAAGTTAACAGGGATATAAACAGCCTAAGGAATGTAAACAAGGGGGGGGGGGGGGAGAATCCCTGGGTGGTTGCAAACAGAGGCTCAGGGTGCCAGATTCCAATTGAGTTAGAAGTGCAAAGGATCAGGAGGAAACCATCAGATCAAAAAAATACAAAAACTAATATAACAAAATAAAAATAACTAGCTTCTAGCAGATGAAACCAAGTTTGCTAGAGATAAGGCAATGAAATGAAACTAGTGACCCAGAAACTCTCACAAATCCTAGTATATCAATCAGAGCCTCCTAGAACACTTACCAGGTGGTTGTTTTCATAAACATTTTCTTTACGGAGGGAGTTGAACTGTCTGAAAAATAAAATGGGAAAAAGGCCTTCAGCTGTACTACTTTGCATGTCATTCATCAATCCCCCATCACCTCATCTCTTTGGGGGTCCTCATACCATGAAGTCACAGCCCCATGTCTCACGTCCTACTTGGCCTCTCCCTCCATTCTTTGGGGGGTGGCAAACATTGGATAGCTCCTGAATCTGCTAGGCTGAGAGGAAAGTCCTCATGGAACATAAGTGGAAATTTTGACTGTGGCGGGGAGCATAGTTGAAAAGTTCAAATAAAGGAGAGAAAAAGCCAAAGAACTGACTTCTAGATACTACAGACACTACAGAACTCTACTGAACCAATTTGTGACATGTTGACAAGATTATACTGAATATACTCTAAAGGACAGGCAGAGTCAAGGGGAAGATGGCCTATTCTAGCACATTACCTTAACAGACAAAATGATCAATGTATCTATAATCCTGTGGAAGTAAGGTTAAAGTTAAAAAGTGCAATCACAAATCTTTACAGAACGAATCCAAGTAAGGGCAGTTCAATACAGCAACGGTTACCAAGGCATCAGGAAATATAGCACAGACAGAAAGGAGGGAATAGGGGTCAGGAATCACAGCCAAGTTAAATATAAAACCTGTCTCTCTAATTGTGTACTATAAATACTAATCCTGTGGAACCCCTGGGAATGCTCAGTCAAAGCGATCTCTGCTCTCTGCATCTGGACAAAGCCACATGGTGTGCATGTGGCAGGGGGGGGGGGGGAGTGGGGTTGCCACTTTATTCCATTCTGTTCATTCAGATGTTTCCTTACCATTTTACCTATCTTTAGACCATGAGAGCACAGCCCTGCAGTCACTACCCAATCACTCAGAGCAGTGGTTCCCAATCTGAGGTCTGTGAGACCATTACAGGGGTCTACAGGACACAGAAAAGAGTATGGACTTGAGTTGTTTTATTAATTATAGTGTATATTTTGTAGTTGTGTATTATATGGTTTTGAAATCAACATTATTTCAGATTTTTTTTACATCTTGACCTTCAGTGATAAGGTGGGTTATAAGTAGTTTTAAATAAATAAAAAGAGAGACAGGGAGATATAGGGAAGGGAAGAGAGATAGCGAGGACTAGCGAGGAAAGGCTTAGCGCTGAGGGGAGTCCGGAAAGAGTGACAGCGATGAACTGGAGATTCCTGAACATTTTGGAGGTTAATAAGGGGTCCACAAAACCAAAAAGGTTGGGAACCTCCGACTTAGAATGATACAGGTTCTACCCTGCTGCTCTACAGGTGATAGGAGACATTTATATCAGAACCAGGGCAAGATTAAAGTAGCGGCAGAGGGTGGATGTGACCTAGGCTACTGAGTACCCAAGGATCCAATTCATAATTCCATATCTAGGTCACTCTAGTCTAAACTTTCTAATACTTAGCCTAATAGGCCTGTTTACTGAGCACGAGTGCTTGGCAAAATGCAGGGAAACATCTTGCAAGTGAGCGGCACAAAAGCTGGCTATTATTTAATCAGAACCTGGAAAATTTCCTCCAAAGGGATCCGGCAATCTGGCAACCTTGCTGTGATAAACAAAGACCTCATCCTCACAGCAGCTAAGGGCTTCAGGCTGCTAAGCTACAATTTGAATTAGGTGTGTTTCATATCAATTTGGGCTTATGAATATTGTTTTCGACTTTTTATCTCCGTGTCTAACAGTATGTAAGCACGGGCCCTGTTTGCTAAGCAGTTGTTCCATAAACACTTAATGGGAGATGGTCTTTGGTAAACGTCAAGCCCTACGTTAGTAATAAAAGTAATTTGTTTCAGCTTAAGAGGGAGATACAGTACAACCAATGGAAAGCCATACCCTGGCATTATGGGACTATTTGAGCAGCCCACCTTTTCAAAGCTGCTTGTAAATCTTACTCCCTTATTTTCTCATTTAATAGCTATGTTGTTTTTAATCATTCACATGTTAAGTGCACCAGGCCTGCAGAGCAGAACAACAGCTAGGTCCTACAGGATGGAGAATTTGAGATGAATCCAGTTAGAAAGGCATGATATCACCGCGTAATAAAATACTCTAACCATTCCCTCCCCCAAAGCAGCTTCTTGCTCTTTGTTTACTCCCCCACCTCACTGTAGAAATGACCAGTGGTGATTTTCAGTCAGGTCACTGACCCCGAATCTTTTTGTGCCTGCTTCCTTCCCCCCCACTTCAGCTGGAGCGAAAGGCGGAAACCCCTCCCCCAATGTGTCCTAACCTGGTACCACTTTTTATCTTTTTGAGAAAATCGGTATAGGTAATGACGACGTCATATGGGAAATGATTTCATAAAGGGTTTCCCCACATCTAAAGCCCGTTTTACATGTAGAAAAGGGGTTTTGTGAAATTGCGTGACCACATACATATGTAAAAAGTCCATGCATGGAAAGTATGTGTCCACTTGTGTGTGATCTACATGTAGGCGTCCTGGTATCAGTCCTGTCACTATAGGGCGGATTCATCAAGGTCTTTCTCTGTAGACACAGAGAGCCCAATGCAGAACCCCGGCATTAGAGCCCAGTGCTAAATTTCTAACGCAGGGTTTCCTAACGCAAGTTGAATGCAGAAATTTTGCTCAGCGATACGGTCAGCAGACACTTACTATATTAATACATTCTGCTCAAAATAATATCACCGTTCATAAAGCACAATATTATTCTGCACAGAAATGTGCTTTCAGTAAAGCCAGATAAAGTTACGCTCAAGAAACAGACAAATTCCTCAACAGCACTGACTGCAGACCTACAAGCTAACCCTTAACGTCTCCTTAGACCGCTCCGCCTTCTGGTCTTCTGCGCACTTCTCTGCATTGCGGTGCGTAGATAATTGCTTCATTATCATCCGTTTGCATAGATTTAAATGCATCGTGTACTGCTGTCTGCTCAAGACTTTGTACAAGGTTAGCCCATTCGCAAAACCTGTTCTTGCATCGGTCGCACACAAAATCATGTGCTAAAATCAAGGTTACCCGTGCGCAAACTCCAGTGTACTTTTCTGCATCAGCCCGAGAACGAGAGATGTGCCTTAGTAACTCAGGTCCTTACATCTCTGCTGTATCTGCAGCGACTATTCTCAAGCTCCTCTCTGATTTTTCTTTTAATGTAGGATGAATCTCACATTCCTCTGTGAGCTCGTACATATGCCATAACATACAGTTATGCATGTACAAGTTAAATCAATAACTCTGCACTCCAGCATGCAGCAAGACATATCTCAGGTGGAAAACCTAGTCCTCGGGACACACCTAGTCAATCAGGTTTTCAGGATAACCACAATGGATATGCATGAGACATTTTCCATGCACTTCCTCTATTATCTCTCATGCACATTCATTATGGTTCTCCTGAAAAGGTGACTGGCTAAGTGTGGCCCAAGAACTGAGTTGGAAACCACTGCTTAGACTTTACTCCAGGCTTGTCCTATTCTGGACTCACAGACAGAACTCACCCATAACTTCTTTTCATTCAACCTTGTCTCTTCTTCAACTAAAGGACTCAAACCCTAGTCATGGTTAGTAATGTATCCAGGAAAACTAATGTTTTTTGGTTTCATTCACTTATTTGAGAATGGGGGGGAAGGGTTCCATTTCTGCATTTCACTTCACACTAACCGAAATGTCAATTTGTTTTTCGGTGTTGCTTCGTATGAGAAATGACAGCAAAACAACAAACGTCATTTTGATTTGCCTATCATTTAAAAATAATGGCACATCCCTAGTCAAGGTGGCCTTTCCGCTAAGATGAAAGAAGGACTTAACATTACCAGTAAAGAACTGACTTAAGTTCTGTGGATAATCTTACTCCGTGTATGAATCACACTGAGATATGTAAAGAAAATAATTTTGTTTTACTTTCTGGCCAGACAGTTTTTAGTTTGTTTTACAAAGTAACGCATGTGAAATTAATTAATGTGCATAAATCACCTTGATGCATATTAACTTGGACGTTTTATACATGTAAAGTTAATACTGTGCGCAGCTTTTACAAGCGTAAACTTTTCCAAAACAAAACTATGTGCACCTCTACATCATAGTTTCAAATGAGACTCTAGTTCTACACCCCTGGTTATCTACACTAAACAGCAGGCCAGCTGTCACCTCCTACTATGATGCCAGATCCGGAGGAAGGCAGGTGGAATCTTACCCTTTTTCCTTGCTCTCCAGCACTAAGATCACCACAGTCTTGTTCTACTCTGGAACACTCAATAAATTACTCCACCATTAACAATGTGGTAATGTGCTCCACAGCAGCTGGCTACCAGTTCAAATGAAAAGAACAATGATCTTTCCCGAAATATGTTTTGTGGCAAGATAAAAAACAAGAACAGGAAAAAAACATGATTATGTTAAACACTTTGTCTGGTTTAAGGACACCAAGTTGTAAAACAGAAGGCCATTATCTGCTGTGTTTCCATGGCCAGCCACTTCCTGCCATGCCCAGCAGAGCAGACACAGATATGCATACCCCCTTTGTCGTCCCCCCTTCCACCACCCAAGCTTAAAGGTCATCTATGCATGAAACAAAGGACAAATGAACAGAGATCTAGTCAACATTCTAGTGTCCACTTCAACAAAGTTAGCAGCAATCAAGATTCCGCTTTCCATGTCTCTTCACTGTGCTACTGTCTTTGCTCACAGCCAATGCCAGAAGGAGGGGAAGGCAGGGCTGTGTTTGTAAGGGCAACACCATCTAACATTTTAGCAGCAGAGATGTGCTTTGGCTTGAAAAAAATGGAAGAAAATTCATGAAGTTTCACTCATTTTTATTTCCTTTTCTTTGGGAGAAAAAAAACCTTACAGCCTGCCAAGGGGAAAAAACCCCCACAAAAAGATCTCCCAGACCAGTTATCCATCCCTTACATCCCACTCCTATCAGGACAAGCACTACTGGCAAATGGTGACGGTTTCTTTTTGTTCATCTGGTGCCTTTTTCTATGGCAAATATCCAAAATAGCACCAGCTTCGACTGGCTAGTGCCACTGGTATTACTGTATCAGCGAGGCAGCAGTCACTGCTGATCTCTCTTGCCTCATGCAGAGTTTATGAGTCCAAGGATGGGGTAAGAGGTTTGATTGTTGATTTTCTTTTATTTGTTAGTTTCTTTTCATTTAAAATAAAATCAATAATTAAGGGACATGTTTACTACGGGCGCGCCATTTGCACACAATCAGAGCCCGGAATTAGCAAGATGGCCTGTGCTAACTCTTAAGATGTGCCCGGCATGTCCCCCTGCAGTTATGTGGCACCATGCTAGCTGGCACATGGGTGCTCTTACCAGCGCCCCTTGAGGAGATGGAAAGTGCACCCACACCAAGGGCAACAATCGCAGACTGTGCATGCTGTCATCAACACTAACAGTGTTGTGGCAAGACTGCCCACACTCTACCCCAACCCACCCAATCCCCACCCCATCATGCGCTAAGGGGTTAGCGTGGGATTTCTACCATGGTGCCCTGCACCAATGATAAGCATGCTGCAAATGGCGCGTGCTAAATCCCGTTCTATTCCTTAGCACAGCTTTAGTAAAGATGTCCTTAAATTTAAAAAACACCAAACAAAAAAAATAAAACAAAATGAAAAAATTGTATGTGCCAGATGGTCTTTTATCTGCCATCATTTTCTCTGCTTCTATAGAATTTGAGGGAGAGGAAGGAATTATAGAACTTAATAGTTGTTATGGAAGGGAAGACTGGATAGGCCATGTGATCTTTATCTACCATCGTCTTCTATGTGTGTTTCTAATTAGAACCTTGCAAATAACACTTAGGGGCATGTTTACTAACGGGCACACCAATAGCGCACAGTCATGATGCCAAATTAGTTTAGAGGCCCATGCTAATGTCTGGGGGCATGTACATCCGACCCCTTCCAGTAGCACAATGCTAGCATGCTGCACCACGCTAACCAGCATGTGGGGGCACTCAACACTATGCGCTCTTAAGCGCACCTGTGCGAACATGCCCATAATGCCCACAGTAACTATGGATGTGCTAGTAATGCCTGCGATCTGTCCCAAACCCATCCAATCGCACTCCAACCTTGGCACACAGCAAGCCCCGCCCTAATGATTAACGCAGTTTTGTAAACATGTCCCCTAGTATGGTTTTGCCCAGCTGCATCTATGAATTTGTCAATTTTGTTTTCTCTAAGAAACACAAGGATGACAAGTCTGTACATGCAATGGGGCAATGCAGATCTGACTCAGCAGGTCCCTTATCGGTGCTCTCTCCTACAAGCCTAGCACACAGATAAAACTGCCAGAGTAGCAAAGCAATTCCTGGTGCAAACTAATTAAAAATAGCAAGAACAAAACATCACTTTGTCTAAAAGGAGGATCGTTTCCCCCTTTAGAGGTTTACAGCCAACTCAAGGTGGGAATGTTCATGACCAATTCCTAGAGAATCTGGGGTATGCAGAAGGGGAAATGTTCCCAAAAGATGGCATGTATAGGCAAGCTTAGTGCAGTGCTGAACAGCTACTTTCCAAGCTGCACCCAGTCGCTCCCTTATCGAAAGAGCTGCCAGATAGGAGCGTTTGCACCCCCCTCCTCCACCAGCTTCCTTGCATCATACCTTGGAAATGCTTGCAGTTTATTGGGAACAAAAATTATATTAATTGGCTGAGTTAGTGCAGCCAAGGGAACTGGAGCTAGCCTTGCCTGAAAGAGTACTAAATATTTTCATTTCTGAGCACTCCAGCTACATTTGGATATATCGGACCTGGTGGACAGGGTAATGAGTGGACTAAAGGGTGTCAGTGAAGGAACTGATACAGCATTTTCAAGAGAAGGGCATTCGAAAGGTCTGGATGCAGTTCTCAAGAATATTAATATATAAAGGAACACTGCAATCAATTACTACCTGATAATATAGTTGATAACAGCAGAAAAAGATCAGCAGCCCATCCATTCTACCCAGTTATATATACCAACCACCATCCATAGACACTTGAACGCTGTGTATATCAGTCCCTATTCTTGCCGTCAATGGTTCTCTCCCATCGTGGGTAGGTGAACATACAAGACTGCATACTTAGGGGCCCTTTTACTAATGCGCCAGTAGCATACAAAATTGAAAAGTGAAAAGCCACTATGTTAACTGTTGGAGGCTTGCACACTGTTTTCCCAGCAGTTAACACATGCTGCTGCATCATCTTCCAGGCAGTTAATGTGCAGCGCCGCATGCACGGGTGTGCTTAACTTCACATCTTGAGACAGGGGTAATTGCACCCATGGCAAATGCAAATGTTGCAGCTGTAGTGACTGTGCGGCGTGACCATGGCTACTCTCTGTCCCTAACTCATCCGTTTACTACTCTGCTGTACAAAATCACAGTTAGTGCAAAACTCAGCCTGCGCTAACTATGATGGCCTCGTGCTAACAGTTATTGAGGGCTACAGCACATGGTTTACCTTGCGCCAAAAAGCACGCAAATTGCAGAGTGCGGGTTAGTAAAAGGGCTTCTTAATCCAACACCATGTCTGTCCCCTCTTCCCCCAATGTCTTACCACCATGCTTGGAAGTATTTTAAAACAGGGTAGTTTTGAACATAGGGGCCAGCTCTATGGGTGCAATAGGTATTTGAGCACTTCCCAATATTTGGCACACTCCCAGTCATTTTGGAAAGTTGGCAAAATGAGTCCCGGGAACTTCCTTACCCCAGAAGAATTTCATTACAATGTTCTGAATGAATGGCCGGCACACTCCTTTGCAGAGAGTAAAAATAAAAAAAGCGCCTGTGCTTTTTATGCTACCTTATTTCACCAAATTCCAAATCAGAGATCGGATCTTGAGAGTGGAACCAGCCCCCCCCCCCCTCCCATTGATAGCATTGTTTTTATGGAACAATTGGTTATGAGTTACAACATTTCAACAAGACATTTGGTTCCTGAAAACCGCATCTTAAGTCCAAAGACATCCTGTATTTGTCTAATTCTGTACCTAGTGCATTTTAGAAAGGTCACTATAGAGCAAATCAAACTGTACGAAATTAATTTAGAGCGTAAAGTAACAATGGCCAACCAGAGAAACACACAGAGCAGGAAACTACTCAATACACATTTACCAAGTATGGAAACCTGTCTCCAAGAAACCTTTACACTTGCAAAAAGAGTGCATTCTTTTGTTTGAACAAATGGTTACTCCTTCTGTAGTTTTACGGTGCTATGAGACTCTATAGCTATCTTCCCTTAGATTTGCTTGGGAGCATGTGTTAACTTAAGGCATGTTTGGTGACTGAAAGGGGAGAAAAAAAAAAAAAGACAATGGCGCAGCATGTCAGAGCCGATGAAGATGACGAGAACTGGCCCTGTGGCATTAAAGCTACTCTACCTCTCCTAGCACTTGTCTATGGCACTCAGGATAAAACGCAATAGGGAGCATAGCGAGTATATATGCAACAGGACTAAAAATAAAGCACAGGGCACCTCGGCCAAATATCTAAAAATGGTTCTACTTGTTCACCTGCCCACTACCACTCAAAAGCAAGCAAAGTAAAACATTTAGGGGCCCTTTTACTAAAGTGCGCTAAGCAATAACTGCACCTTTTAACACATGATAACCATTAGCATACATGTTAAAAAGAACCAGTGGGGTAAAAACCTGTATCAACTTTTTAATGTGAGATGGAGCAGGAATGGGGGGGGGGGGATTATGGGATGCGTGGCCATGGACTGCACACTGTAGTTCATGCACATTACTTCTCATACACAGTCCATTTT
Organism: Ichthyophis bannanicus; assembly: GCA_033557465.1. Classification (NCBI taxonomy): domain Eukaryota; kingdom Metazoa; phylum Chordata; class Amphibia; order Gymnophiona; family Ichthyophiidae; genus Ichthyophis; species Ichthyophis bannanicus. Next base: position 34,119,518 of record CM066044.1, read on the forward strand.
GCAGTTAACACAGGTGTACTTAACACCACCTCAAGAGGAGACGTTAAGTATACCTGCGCTAACTGCAAATTAACTTCATGCGCAATAAAGAACTTTGCTGTGCAGTAACTGTAGGAGACATGCTGGCCATGCCCCTGACAATGTGTGTCCTTCGCACTTAACGTGGGTTGCTTCATGCGCCTAATGCGCAGTAAGTGGAAAAGCTTTCTGCACTTCAATCTCTTCAGCACTCTGCTGCGCGGCTAATCTTCCACCAGCCTCGTCATGCTCATGTTACCCCTCGTCTCAAGTCACTTCATTGGCTCCCTCTCTGTTTCCACATCCAATTCAAACTTCTCCTGCTGACCTATAAGTGCATTCACTCTGCAGCTCCTCACTACCTTTCCTCTCTTAATGTCCCTACACCCCTCCTTGAAATCTCTGCTCTTCTGGTAAACTGCTTCTATCTGTGCCCTTCTCTTCTATTGCTAACTCCAGACTTCGCTCCTTTCACCTGCTGCATCTTACGCCTGGAACAAACTACCTGTGTCTGTACGCCAGACACCTTCTCTGGCCCTCTTCAAATCCAGGCTGAAAACTCAGCTCTTCACTGCCGCTTTTGGATCTTGAATTGCCTAATTTCCTTTGTGTTCCATTACCATTCCCCCTAGATGTATCCCATGTCTACAGCTATTGTGTTGTTGGTCTTGACTAGATTGTAAGCTCTGATGAGCAGGGACAGCCTTTTACATGTGTCTGTGCAGCGCTGCGTACGTCTTGTAGCGCCATAAAAATGTTCAGTAGTAGTAGTAGTTGGGCTCGATTACTGTAATATCCTTAATATAGGGTTACTGGTTTACTCGGTGAAAGGCCTGCGGGCAATGCAGAGCTCCACTGAACATCTGATCACTGCTTGTAGTGTTTAAGATTCTGTCTTTTTACGGCTGAAGTCCCTTCCTTAGCTGCTAGTTGTGCAGTGGAGTCTTTCTAAAGTTTGCACTCTATGTTCAGACTATTGCAGAAAGATGAACCTACATATCTGAGTAAACATTTGGTTCATTATGAGCCACCATTGCAGCTTCATTGAAGGCTGCAAAGCCCAAGATTGTAAAGAGCTTGTCAATCTACTTTCTCGGTAGACACTCCAGTGTGTGTGTGTGTGTGTCATTGAGCCAATGCTGACTCTGGGCAACCCGCAGATCCTGGGTTTTCTTGGCAAGGTGTGACCACAAGTATTGCTGGGTCTTTCTTCTGAAGCAATGGAGGGTAAAGAGACTTGCCCAAAGTCATAAGGAGTGCCAGTGGGAATCAAACCCTGGTCTCTTGGTCAGCAGGCTGCTGCTCTAACCACTAGGCTCCAGAAACCTGAGATATACACTATACAGCAAATAAAACCGCAAGAAATTAATTTAGAGCGTAAAGTAGCAACACAAACCTGAAATAATCTAACTGTACTTAGAACAGAACCTGGAATTTGTGCTATTAAAAAAGAAACAGACTTATTTTTACTTAGGCTATCTTAATTGATAATAATGCATGTGTGTATTTTATTTTTCATGGCATGCGATGTCTTTTATTGTCCTGTTATTTATTTAGCGTTACTTCAGTTTTTAATTGTATTTTTTATTCATTTATTTAAAAGCATTTCTGGCCTGCTTGATCACAACATTCTATGCAGATTACAAGAAACATCTACAATAAACAACAACATGTAAAAATAAATCAAACACTAGACTAAAATAAAACATAAAACAAAAGCTTGTGAAAATAACAGCCTTCAATTTTTTCCAAAAGTGCTACAGATTTGTACGTGTCCCCGACTGTATGTTTTATTGTACCTATGGGTGTATTTTTGCAATTCACTTTGATCAATTCAAATTGGAAATGTGGAATACAAGAAATGAACAATTAAAGATAAAAATTAAGGGGTCCTTTTACTAAAGGTTTTAATGTGCATTGTGTCTACAGCTCTTTTATTTCTAAGGGTGTAACGGCACTTAACACACACTAAAACCTGTAGTTAAAGGTTAAAGGACTCATTTTTTAAAAAAGACATAAAATAATTCTGAAGGGATGATTACAGGCCTGACAATTCACATAGATGAGTGTCACACAGTAGTGACAGCCCAAACGTGAGGTTCCCTCTTCACCCAAGTCATCCCAGAGGTTGATCCAGTCCTGGTTTTGCATGCATGAAGACATAGTCCTGCTTATCTTTAAAAAAATAAATCTGAAATATACCACCTGGTTGGCCCAGGAGAAGTGGCATTATGGCAATCCTAGCCAGATGTATGAAGCTCGCATCTTCAACCCCCATAGATCCAAAACAGGAAACTCACTGGAATTTCTGAGCTTTTATGTGTCAAATTAATAAACAGCTTCAGTGAATGCAGAAATTCCCCACGTTTCCACGGAGATGGGGCAGTCATGCAAAACAAAGACTCTACCAAGAAATAATCATTTTTGGGGAAAAAAAAAAAGCTTCTAAAACCAGCTTGTACAAGATCCCAGCAGGGACAGCAGCCTGGAAAACCCCATGTTTGTTTGTGGAAATACTTTTCCCGACCAGAGAATGACAAGACTCATTTGGCGAGTTGCTTTCTTAAGTACAGGCCTTAATTGCAAAAGAATAAAATCTCCAACTGTTGTTTAAGCTTGTTTAGCAACAGAAGTGACACCAAAACATTAAAACCTGCCAGAAAAAATCTTTCACAACTCACTTTACAATTAGCAGGGCTGGTTAACCCTTCTGTTACAGAACTGGACTGTGCGTGTCCAGGCAAGCAAAACGTTCACTAGAAAAGAGACTGGACACAGTGAATGAGAAGGAATAAGCAGCACAGCTGGACAGGCCAGGCATGTGGTTCAGCATTCATTGGTGCCATAGCTAGATAAAGAAATTAATTTAAGCCGGTCCTGGGTGAAAGGAAAAGTCCAGGGGCAACAGTCATCTGGAAGATGCTGCACGGCTTCAAAGGTTTGCTGTGCATCTCAATGGGTCAAAACACTGCATTAATGGGTAAAACTGAACAGCCCCCATATTAAGCTGAGCTGAACAGGACATTTGGAAAAGCAGCAGACTTGAGAAACACAAAAACATCCAAATGGTGACATTTGGACTCGCCACCTACAAAGTTGCATCTAGCATAGCACGCTTAAAAGAGATCTGGACAAATTCCCAGAGGAAAAGTCTATGAACGGTTATTAATCCAGTAGATGGCAACACAATAAACGATGGCAGATAAATCCAGTGTGCCCAGTAAGCTGCTTTTACTTTGGGTTGTAGCTTCTTGGAAGGCTATCGCTCATCCTTGCAGAAAACTGATCTATTCTTTGGTATCTGCCCGATACTGCCTAGTGACCCGGACTGGCCACTGTCAGACAGGGTGCTGGGCTTGATGGACCTCTGGTTTGACCCAGCATGGCATATCTTACAGTCTGATGGGAGCAGCAGTACTTAAATAAAGGTTAACAAACAAAAAACAAACATATAAAGATAACACATTTTACTGGACTAACACCACGTTTCTTGACTCTCTCTGGAGCTACCTCTCCCTTCTCCAGGTCAGAACAGAATTTTTTAGATAGCACCGTAGCGTAAGTGTTTTAAAGTTTTAGAAGATACTCTTTCTACTGTTACAGAAAACTCCCTATCTTGATTGCTGATGTGAGGCTGGTTTTCATCAGATCAACTATAAGTTATTATTTATTCCTTCCACCTGCTTTTACTGCTCTGACATTCTCTACATCCGCTCAAGTTTTCTTAATAAAAGCATTAAAAATAACATAAATCACTATTTTACAAAGACAGGTCAGGAGCCAGGGTTCCATGCCAAGCAGCAAACAGTGGAGTAGTAAAACCTAATATACCAGAACCAAATTTGCAGTAAAAGTCTGGGAACCGGAAAGACATGCAAGTACCTGGAAGGATTTTACTGGTCTCAAAGGAGGTCTTTTTCTAAAGGGTGCTAGCTCTCAGCCCGGGGCTGCTGTGTGCCAAAGGTGCGCATTGGACACACGCTGACAGGTAGCATAGGGTCATGACAGCACCACTGGATTTTGGCACTAACTGTCCATGGCACATTAGGCTGCAAGTGGGAGGCTTAGGGGTGCAGTGAACACCGTGCAGGCGGTGCACTCACCCTACCTGCACAGCGGGCATCAGTGCACTCGGTACCACCTCCACAGGTGGCGTGCAGTGCACCCGCTCTATTGTACTGTGTCAGGGCTGCATGCACTATAGTAATTGCTGGTGCTGGGAACATGCTTTCCATAGTAGCTAGCTAGCTGTGGTGTTGCCCTTCCACACCATAGGTTTGTGCGTTATGGGCACAGTGCCTTTTAGGGTGAATGCCTTGCATTCTAGATTTAGAAATTCCCAGGGCCTTGGTGCCCCCGATTCTAACGTTGCCTGGAACCTGTGTGTAACCCTAACCTTTGGAGTGGGGAACTAGCAGGTTCCTGGCTCCTGTACTCACATGAGATCGGGCCTGTGCCGATGCAGGATGGCACAGAAAGCCAGCCCGTCCCGGAACGAGGTGGTCATGTTGGTGATGCTAACGTCCCGGTACCCATCACACTGCTGTCGGCACCACTGCTGTAAGGCTTTGATCGCTGCCATCCTGAAGGAACAGGGAGCGTTGCCTCGTTAAATCTTTACCCCTCGCACGGAAGTTTCAGTGGGAAATTCCAGCATGTCTAGCAGGGTTTCCAGCAGCCCTCATAAAGTTCCGAAAAGCTGCCCAGAGGTCTGAAGAGAAAGGAACTCGGAAATGCTCCAGGAACCGTCCCCCCGGGAATACTTCAGCAGCTCCGCTCCGTGATCCTGCGCTTGCAGCCCGGCTTTGCAGTGGATCGGAGCGTGGGTGAAACAAGTCCCAGTGCCGCCGACCCAGTTCCTCACGGCTGGTGCCGGCGGGAGGAAGGACTCGTGCTCTCTTCGGGATTTTGAATCCTGGGCTCAGCACTTCCCCCGGGGTCTCGGATCCCAGCTGCGGTGCCCCTGTGCCACTCCTTGCCCGGGCTCCCGATCTGCCGGTGCTTCTTAGAGAGGTGCTTGTGGTCGCTGCGCGTCCAGGGGAGGAGTGATGAAACCCGAGCGCCGGATATCTGGGAGCTGCGAGGCGGGGAGAGGCCGAGGGAGGAGCCAGGGCCGGCGGTAACATGTGTGCCCACCTGGGGGCTTCGGGCATATTCAGCCCAAACAGAAGTCTGCTCACCCGCGCTGCCCAGTGCGTTTCTCTTGCTTAAACATGAAATACAAACAAGAGAGGTCCAGCGTGGAAACGGATTGCTTCCAGACTCCTGGGTTCGGAGACCTGTGAGAGCATTTTTGTTTTCAAGGCAAACATGGCAGACTGTCCAGCGCCCAAGAGAGCCCACGGCCACCTTGGCAGGAAGGGGGGGGGGGCGGGGGGGGTGGGGAATGCCACCGGGTGCTTAGGAATACGTAGAGAAGGGATGAAGGCTCCGGGACAGTTCGGAAGCTTCCTGGACAAGGGAGCAATGACTGCGCGTTGGCTGGGAGGAGAGGACGTGTGGGTGTGAGTGTGAGCGAGTGTGTCACAAGGTGAAGTCAGGAAAGTATGTCACAATAAACAGAAAGTGAATAAAAACCACGTGATATTTCTCATGCTTTTTCTTTTAACCCCGTTTTACCTTCTCTTCCTGCTTATGTCTGTCTGTGTTACTCCCTTTCCAGGATCTCACCGGACGAGGGAATATATCGGGGCTTCGCGGGGTTCTTCTGATGGGGGGGAGGGGGGCGATTGCTTCAGAGGGTTTAGGGCTATGGAAACACTCCCGTGATCTTGAAATAATGGCAACTCCAGATTGTGTTCTTACAGCCTGAATAGATTGTGTAACTTGCAGAAGAGTGATGCACTGGCGAAAGGCACATTTTCTTCTAGCGATAGCCAAAAAGTAGATTTAAATCCTCATTTAAGAGTTCAGAGCCGTGCAGATCCCTCTCTTCTCTCTAGGTACCACTTCACGCTGCTCCAGGATGCTGTCCTTAACTCTCTTAGGAGCCCTTTTTACTAAAGTGTGTTGTGCGATTAACACATTTATTTTAGTGCGCGGTAACCATACAAGCATGACAGCTACTACATGCTAAAATAGGTGTTACTTGGCCCATCACATGATGGGACGGAAAATAGGCGGGTTAAGATCAAATGTGGGCGTGCAGAGGACACTGTAGTTACCACGGGGCACATATCACATGCTCACTGTCAATGTGGCTTTACCCTGGCTGCATTTAAGGATACCTCCATGTGTGCTAAATGCTGGGGACATGCAGGGCACATCTCCAACAGAGCACAACTGTTGCACGTACTGCATTGCCACTCTTGGTTCTCAATGCGCAGTTAAGTGCAGACCCTTGCTAGCGCTTTCCTAAAAGGGTTCCTCAGACTCCCCTTTGTTCCAGAGTCCTCAGACTCTGTTCTTTAAGTCTCGTTCTCACTTCAGATGCTTCAGAGCACTTCTTTCTTCTTTCCTTCAAGACCAAACTGGAGAGAATCCTGCTGTGTGCATCCTCTTGGCTGCCAACTGGTTTCCTGTGGAAGGTTGTTGGTAGCACTCCGCAAGTTGACCAGGAGTGTGTCCTAGTAGATGACCTGCTGGAATTAGTGCAAGGTTAGTTTAACCATGAGCATTGCCGCTTGGTAGGACCTCTTCCCGAACTTGTCAAACACTTTGCGGTCCCTTCCCAGAGGAGTATTGTTGTGGGTGTGGGAGCTCTTGGCCTTCTTGAGTGCTGATTCAACCATGATGGACTGGTAAGGCAACTGCATTTTGTCGGAACCTGGAACTGGTTGCACTTGGTACTTCGTTTTGAGTTTTCTGCCATACCTTCTGGAGATTGTTGAGGATTTTGTGGACCGGAATGGACACCAGGGACCTGGGGGCATCCAGGTACTTGAGGAGGCCGAGAACTTCATTCCTTGGGTCTGATGTGTCTGTCAGAGATAGAAAGATATGTGTAGCCAGTTTCTGGAGGAATTTAGGCTCTGTGAGGTCTTCTGGTGAAGGTGGTGACGTTTATGGGGAGTCCATTGGTCAGAGGGGTGGTCGTAGCTTGCTGAAGAGCCCTGGGTGGCTGCTTCCTTGCCTTTGCTGTCTAGCAATAGCAGTTTCGGTGAGAGACCCATTGGTGAGGGGGATCTGCATGGATCCTGGCGTGGTCTGCAGTGGCACCTGGGGCTCTGCTTCACCTGGCAGCATGGCTCCTTTGCTTGTTGGGTTGTGTGTTGCACAAGGAATTGTGCTAGGAGGTCTAACATAGTGTTAGCTGTTCCACCCCGGGTCATGCTGCGGCATCTGTGTGATGATTTTTGCTTGTGGTTCCTCTGGGGTGGGCTGGCCGAGGAGTCAAGGCTGTCTGGGCTTGTGTCCATGCTCCTGCTCCTGTGTCCCCTTCATTCCCGGCTGCTGTATGGAGCACTACTGGTGCTGCTGCTGGTTGAGCTTTCTGCCGTGCTGGTGGGGTGATCTCCTGTGCCTTGTCTGTCAATTCAAGGCATCGTGGGATGGCATTGCATTCTTTGAAGCACCCTGGGGGGGGGGGGCAGGAAAACCCATCGCCATCAGAATTGGGTCATGGAGGGGTTCCCCTATCGGTGCGGTGATGCCGGGAATAATACTGCCTTTACAGGCCAAGAGCACTGCGGGCAGGCATGGCTTGAATGGCACTTGAGCAATGGTGCCGAGTGTGGGCGGAGCCGACTAGGCAGCATGATCGGTCCAGGAAAGGGCATCGGAACTGTGGGTGCCTATTGCTCTTGTGCTAGCTACATCTTGGAGGCGATTAGGAGCCGGAACGCTGGATGCTTGCTTAGAGGGTCCGGGAAAGGGATGAAGCCTCAGGGAGCACATCCTGTGCCATGAGGGTGTTCTTACCGGTGGCACTTCTGGCAGTCACGTGTTTTTCTTTCTGGTTCTTCTGGGCCACATGCGATGGGGCCTGTTGAGCAGTTGAGCAGCGGTCTTGTGCTTCAGCAAGGAAGTATTGCAGCATGTGGCTCCTGGAAAGCCGGGGTCTCTGGAACATGTGGGTGCAGTGGGGGCAATCCTCCACATGGTGAGCAGCCCCGAGGCAGTGATCATGGGCGTCTGTGCAGTTCATCTTCCTGCTGCACTCGGGACACTTCTTAAAGCCAAGTTTGGTCATTCTATTGTAGTCTAGAAATCTTCTTTTCCTTTTGCTTTCTTCTTCTTTATTTTTATTTTTTTATTCTTTGTGGAGAGCTGAGAGTTCTGTCCTTCTTGGCAAGGTGGAAGAAAGAGACTGGCCCAGGTAGGGGCAGGTTGGGGGTAGGTCTACACTAGCACTGGGAGAGCACTTCCATCTGTTTGGCGCCATCAGATGACATCACCAAGTTTGGCTAACACATCCAGCTTGTCCATGGAGAAGAGACAAATCACAGCAGAGCCAGGAGCCTCCTTTCCATTTTTTTTTAAATTTACATTTTCTAAACAAGATACTTACAGCAAAGTATTACAGGAAACACAATCGATAATTGATGTTTCTAGATGAATTGTTTCCAGATTCCTCCTGCAATCCTTTCATGGGCAGTTCCAGGAACCTAGAAACTTCCTCCTGGAATCCTATATCCACCTCCATAAGCCCAGCATATTCTCAGCCTTTGCTTTTATAGCAGCCTCAGCTTCTCAAGGAGGACGTGTCTTTGGCATAGTCTCCTCCCACTTTCTCACAGGTCTTACGTGCACCCTGGTGGAGACATATAATAATACCCTGATACAGGGTCCATGGATTCTCTTGCATTTGCAAGTACCTGGAGTTTCCCTCTTTCACATTTTGAACGCTCGACCCTCTGTAGCCCAAACCTTTCTCTGTCAGGGGCACAAACTACACAGCTCTCCCTCCAAAATTTTGTTTGCAGGTTGAGTCAGACCCATAGGTGTCACTGCTGAGCAATGTTTGGGATTCCCCCAGCCCAAGGGACATTTATGCCTGCCTCCGCTGCCTCCCCAACCATGGCTGAAGCAGAAACCAGGCTTGAGAACAGGGTTGGCAGAACAGAAGAGAAGAAGGTATCCGCAAGGGCAAGCCAGGTAAAAAGCGGAAACCAAAACATAAAAGATATTTCCCCTGACCGTCTGCCAGATTTTTATTGACGGCCGAACTCTTTTACTGATGTATGCTTCACTGTTGTCATTTGTAGAGTTGGATGAATCTCCTCCAACCTATTTCAGATTCAGGCCTAGATCTGTGACAAATGCTGGAACAAGACTCTCTGATGAGCTGTACTTTAGATGACCTATTTTGGAATATTTGACCTTCGTTGGATTTGATCAATTAAGCATATCTGATCAGGTGGGCGTGCTTGTTTGATGAATTCCAAGAAAGGACAGAAGGTGTTCTTTTGTAATTATTATTTCCTTTCCTTTGTTATATAATTCAACACCCCTGATGCAGCTTGAGAGCGAAACATAGCCATTTATGGAAAGGGTGGTAGATGCATGGAACAGTCTCCCCCCAGTGGAGAAGATGAAAATGACAACTGTATCAGAATTCAGGACAAGTACAGAGGATCTCTGAGGGGGAGGAAGGGATTGTAGAACTTATTAGTTCTTATGGATGGGCAGATTGGATCTTTGTCTACCATCATTTTCTCTGTTTCTATGTTGGGGTTTTAAATGTGTTTTAATAAATGTTTATTAAACATTTAATGGATTTATAGTGATTGTGTTATTTCATTTATTATTTATTTATTTAGATCCCCTCCTCATGTGTGTCCATCTCTAGCTTGTTGGCTTGGCCTTTGTGTGTGAGCGAATTGCCTCTTTTTGGTTTAGATTTTTACTGACCACCAAACATTTTTACTCATAATGTTTTACTGTAGAGTCGAATGAATCTCTTCCAACCTATTGAAAAATTTGGCCTAGATCTGTGAATAATGGACTTTAATTTGCTCAGGTAATTGTTATCATCTTCAACCCGATTCAGAGCTGACAGACTGAAAAAACAACAACTTACTTGGACTGATTTGAATTTATGAAAATAGTCGCAGAATTGATGGGCAGAATAGGCCTTATGGTCTTTATCTGCCATGGTTTTCTTTGTTTCTGTGTAAGAATATAAACCCAAGCCTGTGAAAATTCACATACAAACAAGGCAAAAAAGACCAGAAATGAGTGAATATGGAGATAGGTTCCAAATTCTTGAAGTTCAGTCTGAATTTTTTGAGTTCATTATGATTTACACATTCTCATTAGCATTCAGTCCTTCTTTAACTGTGACCATCTAAGACCAGTGCACCTGATACAAATAATTTAATTCAATCTGATGGCCATAGGCACCAGCTCTGGGTGTTTGAGCAGCCCCAGTACTGGGCAAACTCCGTCACTGTGCCCATAGAGGGGTAATTTGTCTTCAATTAAGCATCTCAATCTTTTTCAAATATTATCGTCTATGACTCGATGGCACATAAGAACAACAATCACAGCAGCCGACGGCTCTTTTCCTGTTCTTGCTACTTTGTAGTAATTTGGCATTGTCAGTCTTTTGCACTTTGAAATTTCTTGAATGATGATGCTGCACTTTGAGGACGGCTGATTTACAATAAGAGGAGGAGCTAAAATCGTTCACTTTAATCAAGGTGGTAGCTTTTAATGGACACTGGAATGATTTCCTAATGTTTTCTGTGAGATTTGAACCTCTGTTTAATGTAGGTATAAAGTTACTTTAAGCTACTCTGTACATTGTTTTTGTGTCATCTCAGCATTTCACGGGCAAGTGCCTGATATCTAATTTTTGTGATCTTTATGTCACCTCTATCTCATACTATCTCCAGCACGACCCCTAGCAGTGGTCAGGAGTGTTTGACACCCAGAAAATCAACAGATGATGAAGGGGGGGGGGGGGGAGCAGCTGAGAGTGGTGTGGAAGACACTGATCTTTGTGTCTCCAGCACTTTCACAGTGGTCTCTGTCTGCCACAGAGACTTGCGCTCAACAGTGTTGAATTACTTGCAGCCTATAACAGAGGCCAACCTGCAGACTGGAGCGTTGGCTGTGAGAGAGCAATATCTGGGATTTCTCCATGACAGCCAGTTTATAGTTTCTTAGGCTTACTCGTAACTGTAACAAAGGATTGATTTCCTGTACGGGCAGGAGGAGACTGAAGGGTTTTCCTCCTTCCCATCGCTTCATGAGGACATGGATCATTTTCTGTGAAAACAAAAAGTTATATGGACTGGGCTATATTTCTACCTCCCATGCCCAGAATCACAGCATATGAATGCAGAGTAGGAGAATGATCCTAAGGTCCATTTAGTCTGTCCAGTTCACTTCCCCAGTTAATCTTTGAATTTGAGATCCTTTGTCTTTACCCAGCTTTCTTGAATTTCATTACTTATCCTGTCTTAAGGCCCCTGCACGGTCTTTTTACACATCCACCACCCTTTCACTGAAGAAATAGTTTCCGGTGTTATTCCTGATATTTGCCTCTAGAATTTCCTTTGCACTGAGACAAGTTTTTCCTGTGTGAATTATTTCTTCCTTTGAAGTATCCAAATGTCTCTTCCATCTTTTTCCTCTCTTATCTCTCCTGTAGGGTATGTATGTATTTATTTATTTAAACTTTTTATAAACCACCTGTCGACATTCCTAAGCAGTGCTACAGAATAACATACATAATATAAAGACAAATATAAGAACAGGCTATTAAACAAGCATTAGTTCGATACAGTACCATAAGGTTGCCTAAAAAGAAAAGTCTTCAAATTTTTCCGAAACATTTCACAGTCGTGTTCATTATGGAGTATATTGGCTAATGCGTTCCAGAGCTTTGGTCCAATAACGGAAAGCACTCTTGAGTGCACAGACTCTTTCCTAACCATTGCTAAAGTAGGCTCAATAAGAATACAATGATCCCTGGATCATAAGTCCCTCTTTGGATATATTTAAGTCTGTAAGTCTCATGCCCTATGGCTCTTGGGTTCCGATGCTGATTTGTGCCACATCACCAAAGGTTATGCTGCTGGTGGGCCCTAGGAAGACCTTTGAAACACTTGCAAAAAGCAAATCTAATCAGAAGTGAAATAGGAATAACACCAAGAGAATGACCTGGAGCATAGCCTTCCATTGTTACTTTAACTGGGGTTCTCTCATACTCTGTGAAGTGAGGGGTTATTGATTACGCTATCCCTATACCCTATTCAAGTGCAATGAGGTGTATAAACTCATTGTGTAAAGCCCCCAAACCACAGGAAGACAGAGGCAGCTTTAATGCAGCTCTCTTTGAAGCAGGGCTGGCGCAAGGCAATAAGGTGCTCTATGTGAACTTTCAGCTTTGCACCCCCTTAATTAACATTCAGGCCACGTGTCCCCCTACCTTGAGATTTTGATAATTAAATGCAGCAATCATGGTCACCCCAACACCTCCCCTCCCAGAATAATCTTGTAAAATTGCATAATTTGACACCTTCTTTTTAAATAATAATCTTATTTCATATACATGTACATATATATATATGTGATTTTATATTTTTGATTTTGTCTTTTTTTAAATCTTATATTTGATTGTAAACTGCAGAGTGTGCATAAGATTTGCGGTATAGAAATGGTAAAAGAAAGAAAGAAAGAAAAAAGGCTGTTTCTAACAGCCAAAAACCCAGGTAAATAGACTATGGGGGTTAGTTTAGAAGCCCTATTCATGCTTTGGACATCAGAAAACAGGCATAGAGACGTCCAAATCACCTTGACATCTCCAGAGGCATTTTAGAAGTTGCGTCTCAGGTTATACCTGCTCCAGGCACAATAGGCATTGGGAAAGTGCTTGTTTTGGCCATAAAACATCCAGAGGGTGTAGAGAAGACGGCACCCACCACCCACCACAATCACAACGATAGCAGCAGCGGGACTTGAATCCTGACCTTGCTGGTCCTAGCCCTCTACTCTAACCAGTAGGCTATTCTTAGATGTCAATGGTGTAGAATAAAATTCAGGGGGGGGGGGAGGGAGGAGAGTCTATGTAGACGCCCCTGCAGACATTCATATCGGACATGTTCATATTTGTGAAATGGCACATGACTGCTGTTATTCAGGTGTTCTGGCTTGGGATGTCCCAGATAGCACTTGGACATCATTTATAAAATTCTACTTTCTGTGAAAATTTCCCACCCTACATACTGATGGTTCTTTGAGTCAGTGTGGCTGTCAGGACCTATCTGTTTTTTGCTGTGCCTCCCTCCCCCAAAGCCTAGTTTGCATAATGATTAAGCTGGCCCTGCTCTGAAGTACCAGCAAACTGCAAAGTTTCTTTAATAAACCTAATAAAGACTGAATTAGCACAAGTTTGAAACTTGAGAGCTGTAGCACCCATAGTCAAGGCCAGGGCCAGGCAATCTACTAGGTGTACTAGGCAGCCGCCTAGGGTGGCAGGCCCCGGTAGACAGGATGGCACCATGACAGAAAGGTTCATTCACTGCCTGCTGCTTCTGCCCATTCTGAGGCAACTTCCTGTCAGAAGGGGCAGGAGGTTGCGTCAGAAGGCGCAGAGGTGGCAGGTTGTAAGTGTGAAGGTGCATTCACACGTGGGCGGGTGTTGTAAGACCTGCATTTAGGGATCGCTGTGTCCCCCCCCCTACCCCCAATGAGATTGAGGGGTGGCAGGAACCCTGGGGCTGGCCCTTATCAGAAAGAAAAAGCATCTTTCCTTCACTCACCCCGGTTTGCGCTGACCCGCAGGGCTGCAGAAGGAAAGTTATTAATAGGGAAGGGAGGTTTGCAGAGGAAGTGAAGCTCAGGAGAAGGAACACTGGGGGAAAACACACTTTTAATAACTAGGAAACCGTCTTGGGAGAGGCACTAAAAACCCCAAATATAGGAAGCATTGCCACTGTTTCTGCCCCAATCTCCCATCCTTTTTCTAAATACTTTTCTAAAATGTTCGGTCTTTTTAGGCTTTTCAATTATCCAATTTTATTACACCTACATATGTATATTTCAGCTATCTGTGGTCCTTAGATGCAAAGGTATTTCCCTTTTTTGCAAATCTGAATTACAAGTCCAGGTAATTACTTGGGTCCAGAGACCGAAAGTGACTCTTGTAGGCGTTGTGCTGCCTGTAGACATTTCCATAACGTGACCTTTGCACAGAAGTATGACTCTAAGCCGCGCCTTCAGCTGAGCGACTGCACCTCATTCCCAAGCTACAATCCTATGCAAACAAGGCTCTCCCTTCTCCTTCGTATGGCTAATGTTTACCGCAGCTGCGCCACACACAGAATCTGGCCTCTTCTCTCAATCAACGCTTACTTACCAAGAAGCATACAGAGCAGTTTATGTAGATGGAGCAACGAGGGGAAAAAATGCCAATTTTCCTCTACTTGGTGGGCAAAGGTTTTGAGAACAAAAGATCGGCTTAATTACTGGATAGACTAGGCAGTCACCTAGGGTGGAAGGTTCTAGGCGGCAACAACCAGCAACTGCAGTGAAAGCAAACCAATAGGCCCCAACAGTTCCCAATCTGGTATGTAGGAGGAAACAGTTGCCAAGTTACCCACTCCAAGAGGCAGATTGAAGGCCAGTCCTGGGTTTCTGATAATCCCATTCTGCTGCATGATGGGTCCTGCAACACTGATTTCATTGGGTAGATGAGGGACTACCAGTACTATACACTGCTTTGGGATGTAAGTTTGAAACAGACCTGCAAAAAGTCTCCCTCTTGGAACTGGGTAACTTGGAAGCCTTGGAAATGTTGTCTCTTGAGTCTAGACTCTCCATGAAATCCATTCAGTCTATTATAGAATATGCTGTCCTGAACCAGTGGCATAAATTTCACTCAAGCTTCCCCTGTGTTTCAGGAGCTCCAAAGGAAAGAGGAGGTTCACTTATAGCTGCACCCATATCTTCTGAGGTAGTTCCTCCAGCACTGAGGCCCTTTCTGATGTTTTGCTTGGAGGACTTCGATTTTAATTTCTGCCACTGTCCTGAACCCAGCTATTTTGAATCAGCCATGCTAGGCCCAGTCATATTTGATGGACCACCCTTCTTTCATACAAATAGACATGTTTTATATCAGATCCCAACAACCTCTTCTATATCATGCTCAAAATTTACGGTGCCTCCATTCCCCAAGAATCTTGTAGCTGATCAACGTATGAGCCCCTTCCCTATTAATTTCCCCTACTTTTATTATTACTGGACATTTTTATAGTGTTGCAAGTGTGCCTAGTGTTATACAGACACAAAGAAGAGAGAGTCCTTACCAGAGCCAGTGCAAGAGTATTGGGTGCTCTAGGTGAACCTTTGGCCTTATGCCCCCCCCCCTGATATTTTCATAACTAAACTCAACAATCATGATCTTCCCAGTGCCACCTCCTGTGCTGTAAAACTGCGTAACTGGACATCATACTATTAAATATTGCTTTGTACTCAGCCTGCAAGTAAAATAATGTGCTGCTGGTTTATTGAGATTATGTGGCTGTTGCTGCCCCCCCAGAAGCTGCTGCCCTAGGGAATTGCCTGGCCTTGCCTAATGGTTGCACCTGCCCTAGTCCTGATCTACGGCACTTACAATCCAGTCAATCGATAGAGATAGTGATGAGTAAACGAGGTTCCTGAAGCATAGTCAGAATATTGGACCAGTATTTCCACCCCCCACGCACCTTCACTCTTACCCATTGACAGACGGCTGGTCACAAAGGAATCTTTAATAGAATTTGCACTAGGAACTTTGCTTAGAGGAGAAATAGAGCAAAACAGCTACAGGTAGGGAAGGATCACTGTAAGCAGGGCGAGAACTCCGCTTTCCAGAAAAACCAGTGGCATAGGCCCAAGGGTTTGGGTGGGAGGGATCTAACTAATTGTTATCCCAGAGGGGGATATATTATGATCAAAACAGTTTGGTTCTAACTATTAGACATCACAACTCAATGGCAGGAAGCAAAAACATTACACAAAAACTGTCAGGATAGCCCACTCTCTTATTACTAACAACCATTAATGGAAGGTTAAAAGCTATCTCATCTTTGGTATCCACCCAGATCTTACTGAAGGTTTCTCAGGCAAACCGGGTTAGGGGCTACTCTTTTACATCCTTTTCTCTGGCTGTCCAAGGGTTCCTAGAACCATTATTTATTAATGGGGGGGGGGCAGGATCCCTCTGTTGAGCTGCCTTTCCTCCACAGATCTGTAGGGACTCTTTCACTAAAATGCACTAAGCGTTTAACATGCATTTTCGCATGGCATGACTGTTACCACATGCTAATTCCCATGTTAAGTGTTCATGGCGCAATGGGGCGGGGACTGGGTGGGTTATGGGTAGACAATGGGTGTGGCTTGCACATTGCAGTCAGTGCACTATACTGCGCACTGTTGATGTTGCAATTAGCGTTGGTGCACTTAGCATCACCTCCATAGGCAGCGCAAAATGTAGCCGCGGTAATAGTGAATGACCTTAACGCACGGTAAGGGACTTTTCAGTGCAGTAACTGCAGGGAGCCTGCTGGGAGCAGTTAGTGCATGACTTTTGCATTCTTACTGAAAACATGCAGTTAGTGCAAAAACTTACTGCGCTTTAGCAAAAGAGCCCTTTTATAAGTCACTTTCTCTATTCCAACCGCTTGCATTATTAAAGATGTTTTTTAGCATTATGAAGTTATCATTTCTGCCTAATGACTAAGTTGGTTTTCGATAAATTACTTTTCATTTTGGCTGTCTAATACAATACTCCCTTTCTCCTTTTTCCGTATCGTTATGGAAACAGCACCTCTGTCTATTTTTGTAGCATCCCCTGCTTTTCTCGTTAAGGTCCCATGTTAATTAATGGGTTTCCATTATCTTTGCTTTAAGTGAAATCTGGTGGGAGTTCCACTCCTGTGTTTGTGGGCTCCTTCTCCTCTTCTCAGAAACCATTGTTCTTAACATTTCCTTTTGGTGATGGAAAAATAGGAAACGTCCGCTTTTGTGGAATTCCTGCAGAGTTCTAACAGTGACGAAGGCAAAGAGTAAAGCCACGGGGGAGACCAGGGAAAAGCCTTTCATTTCACTTCACTGAAGCTCTCTCCCTGTATGTGTTCAGGGGCCATAATAACATAGGTGCCTAGTCTCACTCCTTAGAAGTGTGTAATACTCATTTGAAGACTTTCTCGCTCACACTCAGGGATGGCACAGGGTATGAGGCACCCTTGATGATCCTCATGCCTGGCACTGCCCCTGCTGTGCACCCCCCCCCCCAAAAAACACATTACTGCTGCTGCTTCCCCTCCCCCTCCCTCTGATTCTACTTCCTTCTTGTTAAAGGAAATAGAATCAGAGGGGGCCAAAGCCCAAACAGCACCTTTGCACCGGAATAGAAGGTAACTCTGGCGCCATGGCATCTTTTAAAATGTATTTCCACTGCTACATGTCCTGGAGAGGGGTGGCAGCAACTGCAATGGCTGCCCCCTGACCAATGGAGCTCTAGGCAACCACCTAGTTCACCTAGTGGTCACACCGGCCCTGCTCACATTCATTGAGCCCCTTGTCTCAAGCTTTAGAGCCTCAGTGCACTGATCCAGGTGAATGCTTTCATGAGACACAAGCCTAAGAGAAGAAAAAACAAGTGCCCCAGCCAGCAGGAAGAAACCTGAGCTCATCTTCCTCCTACACCATCCCCTATCCCTAAACCTACAAGCACATGAATCCTATGCACATACTTTTAGCCTTATCGCCTCCCCTCTGTATCTTTTCAGAGGCGCCACAGAAAAGCAGATATCATTTTATGCTGCTTTTGTCATTGCCAAAGCAACGCTACATTTAAATCTCTCCAGATTTATACCCTGGATGCACCAGCTGAAAAACTCTCACTCTCTGAGGAGCTAAATTTCCCTCTTTGGGATGGTTCACCCTTAACATCTCTGTAATAAGGTATCTTATACGGCCTGAAAAGTAGGGCTCAAAGGAGCCTTTTAAATGGGACATTTTCCCTAGAATTCAACTTGAAGAAGGAAAGGCACCAGCGTTCTCCATCTGTCAAGGGTTCCTGTGTCCAGCATCAGAGAGGCAGCTCTAATTCTCAGCTGAATGTACAGAGAGGCATTTAAAGTTTGTTTAATTGAAGTACATTTTCAAAAATCCACAGGGAACATATTATTGTCACTTTAGATTTCAAATGATTTTAGTTAAAAAAAGAGGTAATTTTGGTTTTATTACTTTTATGTTATCAGTTTTGTGCACAACTATTAAATGCTAATAAGATTGTTATCAATTATTACATCTTAATTACCCAGCAATAACTATCTTATTGAATTTTAATGGAATTCTTAATTGTTCCTAAGAGTTCCAGCAGTTCTCTGTATGATCTTCGTGTTTCATTAGATTCAGCATTAGCTAAGAGAGAATGATGAAGATGTGTGATGAAAAATAATAAGCCGGATTACATTTTCTAAAACTAATTATTAAGAAAAAAAAATAGAAACCTTAAGTTGCTGGTCCGCAAGGCTGGTGATAATTTGAATTTCACTGGCAACATGAAAGCTGAGAATGAAGACAGAGCCGATAAGAATTTCAACAAGGTATGGCAAGAACCAATCAGAATAGAAACTCACCTTTTATTGATATTTTGAACTATGTTTTTAGAAAAGGAAATCTCTATCAATTCTCAAGAAACAGTCAGTTTAATAACATTTTGGATCTTTACCCACTGCTTAGAAATACAGGCTTTGACATTTTATGGACCAGTTTGTATCTGGCTATAGTTGATACCATCGGACAGAGCTATGTTAGCCAGTGTGAAAGAAATTGTATGTCATCTGCTAGTTCCCAATGGATTAATGTCTGACACATTGCTAACTTCCATTGACTGGGTGGTACCCAATTTGACAGTCTCTGAGAACGGATGTAGGATGAATTGAACTGACTTCTCAATTTTGGAAGTGGCCTGTACATTAGTAAAATGCAATATATGTGTCTATGGATGGCAAAGGAGAACCTTACTTTCAAGTGGTACCAGTCTGGCCCTTTCATGAGTACTAGACTCACTAGTGTAAAAAAAGAAATGCAGAATCAGAAAGAAAACCATATTTAAAGACCCATCGGCTTCCCTGCGAGTTGCTGTTCTTCTGCTGTTTTCTCTATGGAAACATTTTGGACACCTCAATCCTGCCATTTGCCCCTCTAGCCAAGCATCGTGCATTCAAGTGCTGCTAATCTATGGGATTTGTTGCCAGAGACCATGATCATAGCTGGTTGTATAGCTGATTTTAAAAAAAAGGGGGGTGGGCACATTTCTGGGGGAGCGGTCCATTAACAGTTATTAAGCAGACAGACATGGATGTCTCAGCCACACCACAGAGCGGACTTTCCTATTGGGATCTGGTGGATACTTCCAAGTGTCCTCAACTGGCTACTGTTGGAGACTAAATGCTTTACTTGATGGAAGACTGGTCTGAGCCAGCAGAACACTTCTTGTGTTCTTACGAAAAGATTTCTCTTAGGGACAGAGGTTGCGTACTCAGGAATGGGCAAGGCATGGTGATGCTCTCTCTTTCAAGAATCATTACATTGTCCCATGTTACACTTCCTTTTTAGCAGGGCAACGGGAGTGCAAGTAAGCAGCGTGGTGGGACATTATTATCGACTGCTTTGTATTTCAGGCATTCCTTACCTCCCAGTGGAAGTAGTAGAGCCTAGGACTATATCTGAATTCAAGAAACATGGGACAAAGGAAAAAAGGGGGCTCTGGTGGTTGTTATGGAAGCGCAGCTTGTAAAGGTCATATGGTCTTTATCTGCAGCATTTCTATTTTATCCATGAATTTTAAGTGGGATTCGCCTACAGAAGGCTGAATAGGAGAATTACTGAGAAAAGAATGGAGACTGGAGGTAGGCTCGAGCCAAAGGGGGCAAAATTCTGGAGGGCAGCAAAGCTCAAAAGGTCACAGAATCTTGTGGCAGATGTGGGCATCAGCACTCCATCACCTGCCCATTAGATGGCACAATGGAGGAGTAGCCTAGTGGCTAGATCGGTGAGCTGAGAGCCAGGTTAGCCAGGGGTCAATCCCAACATCACCCACTGGTGCACCTTCTGACCTCGAGGATCGGCTCGGTCTCCGGGGTCGACTTGGACGTCGACGTCCCGGTGGCCGGGGCAGATGCATTGGCGAGGCCAGCGATCAATGCCCGCTGCTGGTCCATGAAGGCAGCCAAACTGCTCTCCAAGGCCGTCAACCTGAGTCCAAGCTCAGGAGACCCAGCAGCCCCCGACTCGGGCCCCGACGGCATCGGGCCCGACGTCGGCTCCTTCGGAGGCGAGTCCACGAGGACTACAGTACTCACGTGTCCAGACGACTCCATTTCGAGATGAGGATGTTTTGAAGGCCTCTCCGACTCCGAGGACCCGGGACGGCTATCGGGGCTATGCGACCTGGCCCTCGAGGAACCAGGAGCGTCCACCGACGCTGCCCTTGTGGGTTTTTTCTTCCAATGATGTTCCTGGGTAGGAGACCCCCGCTCAGAGGAACTCCGACGATGCTCAGGACCGGAGTCCCGGGACGTCGAAGCCTCTGACGAGGTCCGGGCCTGGCCGGACGCGGAGTCAGAGAAGATTCGTTCCCTTTGATGCTGCCGACTCCTCAACGCTTTTGAAGACATCTTGCTACACGGACCACAGATCATTGGGTCATGATCGGGTCCGATGCAGCGGAGGCAGCAGTCGTGTGTGTCGGTAAGAGACATAGGTTTCTTACACCGATCACACTTTTTAAACCCGCTGGCAGCCATCGAGGGAAAAAGGGCCCCTGCGAGGTCAAAAGACAGGGCTGCCAGTGAAAAATTAAAAAATGGCGTGAACGCTTGTCACAAAGGACAAAAAATAAAGAACGGACCCGATACCGTCGTAGCGGGTCCGGGCGGGAAAAGGATCCGGCGTCGAACCGAGAAAGAATAAGAAATAAGAAAGAAAATCAACTTTTTCTGCGGCGATCACAAACAGCGTCTGTAGGGCTCCGCGGAAAAAATTTATTTATTTATTTATTGTATACTAAATTTATTTATTTATTTATTTATTGTATACTAAATTGTATAAAAATAAAAATGTATACTAAATAAATAAAAGAAGACTGAGCAAGATGGCACCCTTGGGCGGGAAGGGGACCGCGCATGCGCGCTGCAATTCCCAAAGGCTTTCTTTGAAAGCTGGGGAAATTGCTCCGCGAGGGCTCCGTCGGCGCCGACGTCACCCATATGTGAGGACTGACTTCCTGCTTGGTCCTGGAGAATGCATGAGACCACAGATGGTGTCGGCAGTATAGGAACTTCTTATGTGATGAAGACTCTAGCACAAGAACTGCACTGTCAAGATGCTACCTTGGGCTATCATCCTGAACCATTTTCAGCTTTCCTAGGAAGAAGGGACAGATGGTATTGACAAGACTAAGGATTAGCAAAAACCTAAATCGGTCACTGATTGGAAGAGATATTATTCTTGTGGACTGAAAGCGTTCCTGACCACAAAAAATTAGTACGTGTTTCCTTGGAAAGCTGGTGGCTGAGTCAGAAGCAGCCGCAGCTGAGAAAATGAGTCATAGCCTGCTGGAGCGCATTTCCTCTCTACAGCCTCCTGCTGCATTTCAGCTCTCTCATTCACCAGTGTCTCCCCTCTCATGACGGAGCCTCTCAGCCAAAAATACTGTAAGATGTAGGCAAAACAGGAAAATACACACACAGAGAGTACGTTCTATAGAAATATGCTATGCTCGCTTCAGCCTACGTGCCAAAGGGAAAAAGGCTTATCAGATGTCCAAATTTGTATGGGTGCCCCCAATAACTTTAGATGTCCATCCAGACCAAATTTTCAGAACATATGTGGGGTTCCAAGGGGATCAGGAACCTGGGTTTTGGGATTCTCTTATATATGTGGCTGACTCCATTCGTTTTGTTTGGAATTTCTTCTTGTATTTTATTCCTAGAATATATCATTTACTTTTCCTCCATTTTTCCCCTTCTGTTGTTCCTAGTTATTGCTTTTCTGCATTGTTCTTCTCCTCTGCTCCCATGCAAAAGCCTGCTGTTGTCTGTTCTGCACCATCGCTGCGGTCCATTGCGCTAGGAATTCAAAACATAGTAACATAGGGGGAAAAGACATTTAAGCAGCTTTCAGTCCTTCAAACTACATAAATGCCACTCAGAGGGATTTTCATCAGCGCTAACCCGGTTAGTGTTGCGGAATATCCCCGGCTTCTGGTGCTAAATTCCCCAGTGCTAAGCGCTTAATATCAGAGCATTCCGGGGGCCATGTGGGGGCAACGTCTAAGGCTAGCCAGCTAATGACAATATTCAGTCACTAGCCAGTTGTACAAAACCGGCTAAAGTTAGGCACTTTGATGGCTGCCTTTAGCTAACTGGCCAGCGGCTAAATATCACCTCTGATTGCTTAGCTAATTCGCTATCCAGCCAACCTGGATATTCAGTATTGGTGGTCCAAGATGTCCCCAGCACTCAATATCCGTTTCAGTTCTCGGTGACAATGGCTGGTATTAGCTGTCCCCATTATATATCCCCTCCCCCCATAGTAAATGATGGCAGATAAAGACCAGTATGGTACATCTGATCTGCCCAGTAAGGCGGCTAGAGTTGTACCTGCCACTCCATGCAGGTTACCCACCTCTACACCTTTGTTTAGGGCTGTACCTGCCATTCCATGCACGTTATCCCCCCCCCCCTTTGTTGAAGTATAAAAGTTATTTAGGTTTGCTTTCATCCCAGCCTCTTGCTATATAGGGATCCTGTGTTTGTCACATGCCTTTTTGAATTCCGTCACCGTTGTTGCCCCACCACCTTTATTGGGAGGACATTGCAGGCATCCACCACCATTTCTATGAAAAAGTATTTCCTAACATTGCTTTTACGTTTACCATCCTGCAGCTTCATCTCATACCCTCTAGTTCTACATCTTCCCCTTCTATGAATAAAGGTTTCTTTTTCCTCTGGTTTTCATTTATTTTCCTGTCACACTTTTATAGCATCTTTCAGTTTAGCCAACTGCCCATATCTCCCCCACCCTGCCAGCTACTTCTTCAGGCATTTTCCCCTTTTACTGAAGTAGGTAGTTTTGAAATCTAGGACTTGGCTTTTACCTCAAACCACACAGTGTGGTAATAAGTGCTGCTCGAGTGGGCACACACCCGGACATCGAACATGCTGTCTCCATTTAATTCCGATTAAATAGTGAAAAGACACAGGACACCAGTAAGTGAATGGCCAGAAGTGGCTGAAGCAAACCCTGGCTGCAATAGGAGATCATGAAATGACAAACAGGACTCGCAGCAAACACAAATGAAAACAGAATCTTTTATTTGACAGCTATTAGCTTTGCACGTCCAGAAAAAACTTTTGATGCCTCCAATCATTTCTAAACTACAGACAGCCTCTCCACATTTCTTATTATGCTGCATATGGTTTTACTAGCTAGTCATTCATTCTCTCTTTCATAAATTTGCTGCTATTCATAACTGGATTTATTCTTTTTCTCAATAGTATGCAATAAAATGCATAGATTAAAATTTTAAAACAAAATGTTTAGAGAGAAAAAGTCTCTCATCCCAAAATTATGTAGTTAGCTTTATGGATTTCAGTTTATAGTTCTAGTCTTTTCCAAATCCAAGCTGGAGGCAAGTTACAGTCAGGTGCATGAGTTACCTCCTGCCCCAATTGATCTAGTCTATTTGTAGCTAATGGAAGGTCAAGCAGTGTGCCCAAGGTCACAGAGAGCATCAGTGGGATTTCAACCCTGGCTGCTTGGTTTCTACCTTGCTTGTCTAAGCAGTGAACGGAGCCCAAAGAAAGTAATGTCATAAATTTTAGGAGCTGATAACACCTGTAAAAAACAAAGACTTATGTGTGTAACTGTCAAAATACTCAAAACTGGAAATGCTATAAAGAGCGCATCTTATACAGGTATGATCGTATAGGGAATGGAGATAAGTTCTGGGTAGTCCTTCCACATATCCACATCTTCTGTATTTCACACATATACCTCAACACTTTTCCGCCTACTCACAATCAGTCAGAAACCCTGTCTAACTTGTTTCTGGAGACCTGATGCTCAAAGGAAACCTTGTAGGTGAAGATTTCATCACCTCTCTGATGGACAAATCCCTGCTGGTGGGTATGCACATTTATAACACTCACCTCCTACACAAAAGTGACACTACAGGTACACACATGTCCCTGCAGCTTCTAATGTTGTCACAAACACATGTATATAGATATGTAGATGCCCCATGTTAAACCACTCATTTCATGTCTATGCACGTTTATGCAATGGTCCTGTCCTTTCTGCGTAGCACCACATACATGTTTATTGCTAGCTGCCACTAGAGGTCTTTCATTGAGGCTCAGCACTCACTGAGCCTTTTATAAAATGTTTGCCTACTTTTGTATGACCTCACCTAGGCATCCTTTTCAGTGCTCAACCTATTTTTATTTTAAAAATGACCCCCCTTCTGAGCACTATTCAACCTTCCCTTCCCTTCCCCTCCCCTCCCCCCCCCCCCCCTCAAATCCTTAAGGCTATCATGTGAATGCTTTTTCCTGGTAAATATCATTTGCTTATGACATGAGGAAGAGAATGATAGCTTACAAAATCTTGTCAAGTGATGCATTGGTAGTCCAAAACAAAACCAATAGCGAGAGAGAGATAGGCAGGGCTTTTTTATTTTTTTTGAGGGGGTGCGCAGTGATATAGAATACCAGCACCTTTTTCATTTCCTGCTACAATTGACCCATCGTCCTCATGTATTAATGAAAGAGCCCTGCATATGAGTGCCAGCACATTTTTGTCTAGGCAAAATGCTCTGGATAGGGATATAATTTTGTTTGTAAACCTTCATTTCTGTGTATTCAAGTGAAGTAACATTGCAACCACACTACACCCAGAGTCTGGGCTCTTTCTAAGGCAGGGCTCCCTCCAGTGGTTCACAGAGGTATAGATTCTGGGGAGAATTTAAAAAAAAAAAAAAAAAGAGAATAAGCCCAATTTGAAACTTGCAAGTTGAACCCCTGTCTATGGTTTGATGTAGGAAACCCAGGATGGGTTGCTAGGAGTCTTCATCGACTCAGGACCACAAAACCACCAGCAAAACCATGTATTACTACATTAGCATGTGACAGCCCCCACTACGTTCATGAGTCTAATTCAATAGGACCACGATGAATGTTGCGCATCGCTACATGCTGTTGCGTTAGTACAGTAGCAAACTTTATTAACCCGATGTGTTTTCGCTATCATGTGTGTTATATACACACACACCCCTCTATTTTTTTTCTTTAAATAATAATAAATACTACAATGTGGGGGAGGGGCGGGGCAGAGCTGAGCAGATGAATGGATCTGGTAAATGCAGAACATAAGAGAAGCCAAGATGTTTGCAGAATTTCAGCCCTGTTTCTCACAGCTGAATTTTGCCTTCACTAATCCAGGAATCCTTAAAACGTGATTCTAAGGAGGGAATAATTTATGATGTTATGGAAATTTAAAGATACAAATTGTATTCCAAAAGTCCACACTATTACTATTAATTATTTATCCGATGCCATAAATAGACCAATTTGGGGAGGGAGCAGGGAGGGGACATCAATGTCTTCCTACTCCTTATGGGCTTCCACCTCAATCATAACAATGACAACAGGATCACCTTAACCACAGGTTATTACAAGACTAAGCAAGAAACATCTAAGAGAGCTCCCTCGCTACTGGTGCCTGCATTATGGAACTCCCTCCCCATGGACAAGGACCCTAAATGATACCAAGGACTTCCGCAAAGCTCTCAAGACCCATCTCTTCACCGAGGCCTATGAGCAACCACCTTAAGTTGCCAAGCACTAGATACCACCCAAGTGGCCCACTAGCTACCCTCACCACTTAGCCCCAACCGCCCATCCCCATTTAGACCTATAAGTAGATAGCCTTTTATGTATGTGAATCGTAACCCCTCCTGTTGAATGTATGCCTCCCAATGTCTTGTTGACCACTTTGATTGAAGGATAAGGTGGTATACAAAACTGTCAAATAAATAACTGGGACATGTATTCAGAGACATGCAGGGTCCGGCCTAGCAGAAGGAGGACTAGGTATCCATCTAGGGAGACAATAGTCACTTAGAGCACTTCCCTGACTGCCCAAAAGATCAAACTTTCTACTTTCAGATCCCCTCCCCCTCACCATGTGCAGGATCTCCCCCCTCGCTCTGTCCACTGTCATCATGCCTTGGTTCTGTCCCCAAACTGCAGCTGCAAGTTAACTCTGCTCAGCAACAGGCTTTAGAGCATTCATCAGTGCTTTAGGATGGCTTCATCCCACCCCTTCCGATATGAATTTCTTGTCAGAGGAGGCAGGACACCACTCTAACCACGTTGCAGGGCAGATTAGAGGAACCATACTAGTCTTTAACTACCGTCATTTACTTTCTTATTCAAGCTATATAGTCAAAGCTCATGTGAGGGAATTTCCAGTATAACACTGCCATTTCTAACATAACATACATAGTATGATGACAGATAAAGACCAGTATGGTCTGTCTAGTCTGCACTGCTGTTGTTCAGGGTTGTTTGAAAGCTAATTCCCAGATAACCATTCTACTTTGCTTTGCAAAAGCTTTTGAATTTCCAAATTCCATTTCTTTAATACATTCCTCAAAGATTTTCCCTAGAGTCCATTTATCATACACAGCTATCCTAATGGATGGATCTAGCCAAACAGCATTTATTCTTTCTCTAAGACTCTGCTGTCCTAAACCATGGGATTTCTTGCACATTAGAAATCTCTTCACACACAACTTTTCACATGGGTGCAACTGAGCTCCATAGAAAAACTAGAAGCAAAAATTATTTAAAGGGCCTGCCAGACAAAATGTAACTATAGCTCAAGAAATTTAGTCATTGTTATGCCAAAAATCAGCATACTAGGACATTTTTCTCTGCAGATTTTCAAAAACTCATAACTCATGAGTTGATTTGCATTGAAACAGCTTATTAACAAATTTCCATAAACTTGCACATCGCAGATTACGATCAGGATGGGAGTCATTTTGCAGATGGGCTCTACCCATGAAAAAAACTAAAATGTGGGTGATTTTGCACAGTTTGAGGTGTTTTTCACATTTTTAAATGCATGTAGACCCTTGTCTGCAAAAAGGGGCACAGTTTAGTGCATCAGCCTCTTTGTAGCGGTCTTTATATCCGCAAACGCCTCCTGGCAGACCTGGATTCATTGTAGCCTTCAAGAAACCACTTCAGAAGCTGAGGATAGAGTCGATGGGGGGCAGTCTACCATTTCCCAGAGTGTAAAGGAAGGCTTGAAGAAACGGAATCCCCAAAAAAGGCCTGAGATGAAGCTCTAGTAAATGGAAGGCAGTTTGTCAGGTGTGTGCGAGCCTTGCTTCTACCTTTAGGTCTCTGCTGCTCTTACGGCTTCCGCGTCCGGTGCCAGTTCAGTCTGGCTTTGAACTGCAGAACTGCGGCCCTCAGCCTCGTGCTCTTGTGCCTTGGTGGGCAGGACAGCAATGCTACAGGAACAAGTCTCCCCTGCGTTGGAATTTTCCTTTACCTGAACTGCTCTGGATAAGGGAAGCAGCAGGGGACTCAGCTCTCCAGGCATGGGGGCTTCAGCGTGCAAGTCCTCGGTGACCTTGTTTGACTCCATCGCCACCTTGGATTGTCCTGACGGTGGCAAGTTCTTGGTGAGAACTCTCTCCAGGTTGGGTCCCTGAAATTTCAGCTGCCTCCTCAGCTTTGCTCTGCGATTCTGGAACCAAACCTAAGAAAAAGAGCAAATCACCTAAGGTCACTATGTAATTCAACCAAGCTAGAATTTGAGTTTATTTCATAATACTTTATCCCACTAGTCAGAAGTAACTTGTTGCCAGGTGGTTACAAAAATTATCTATAACTCACCTGATCTCATTCTTCCAAATCATAGCCTTACTATTTAACTCAAGTCTCTTATTTCTGATATGTCTGTGTGTTTTGGCAAGATTATAAACCCTAAGCAGCAGTTGTCTCCTAAGTGCTTCTGTACAGTGCTGTGTACACCTGGTACCAGTATATTAAATGATTATATAGGGTGGCCCAAAAAAAGTGAGAACATCTTGTAAATTAAAAGCTTAAATAGTTTACTTATTTACTAATTTTAAATAGTTTACTTATTTACCTTTTATTTCGACAATTTCCGGTCGCCATCTTTTTTTTTTTTTTTTTTTTTAAATTTGTCGGTCGTTTACATCTATCTTTTTGAATTTTTAAATAACTTATATGCTACGAGATGTTCTCACTTTTTTTGGGCCACCCTGTATACATATGCAAACAGTAAAGATGATCTGTGCTCTTTGTGCACTATGGAACATTGAAAAAGTATCTATAGCAGGTATTAATAGTCTAGCATCTAATTTATACTTTAAGATTTAAAGGTCTTATAGAACAAGAACACTTGTTTGGCAATACAGTAAAAAAAAATGCAAATTAGCCACCAGTGCCTGAGAGCAAGCCAAACTAGGGCAGACTTCTTGTGCGTATGTGTTTGGCTTGCTCTCCCAGTTTAACGCTGCAGTGACTCATTTGCAGGCACAGGGTTACCATGGTGGGCATTTGCATACCCTAACCTTCCTGCACCACACGTTAAAATGTGTACATTGTCAAGAACGTTAAAAAAAAATCAATACAGCGCGGGTCTAGCACCGACTTTCTGCATCAGTCTGTTAGCATGAATTCAGGGATTGTTGATGCCTGTACCTGGACTCTGGGCTCAATGAGGTCCAGCAGGAGGGCCAAGGCCTCCCTCATGATGATGTCGGGGTAGTGAGTTGTCTCAAAGGTTTTCTCCAGTTCCTCCAGTTGCCAGCCACTGTAATTTGCTCGGGCTCTGCGCTGCTTGGGTGGTCGACCTTCATCTGTAAAGGATTTCATTAATGCAACTCATAAAAGCAGGCAGGTAAAAAGTGAAATAAAGATCCAACCACCATCCACTTGGGCACAAATGACCTGGCTAGATACAGGGCCTCTGCAGTTCAAAGGGACTTCCAGACTCTGGGAGAGAAACTCAAGCCCATTGTTAACACTGTAGCATTCTCAGAAGTTCTACCTGTTCTTGGTAAGAGGGCAGAAAGGCTGCATCGCATAAACAACTTTAATACATGGCACCAAACCTTATGCAAACAAGAAGGATTTAGATATATTGGTGACTGGGGAAACAGATAGATCAACAAGAGACTATACTTTGATTGTAGGATAAGGTGGTATACAAATCTGTCTAAATAAATACTGTGCTGATGGACTACATCTCTCGGTCGTAGGGAAAAGGATCCTAAGTGAAAACTTCAGGCAGTATGTGGACAGACATTTCAACTAGGGAAAGAGGGTGACGGAGGAGAAGGACAAGTTCAGGATGTCACTCCCTGCAAAAGCAAAATGACACTGGAAACAGCCACACTTTTAAACCACACATCAATGGCAAGTGGGAAGGGACGTGTAGAACAAAATCCATGAAAAACACAGGCAAGCCAGTCAACGAATGCTGGAAAGCAATGAGCACAAATGTTCGAAGCTTAGCCAACAAAGTTCCAGATCTGGAAGCCCTAATGGTGGAAATGGACTTGGACATTGTGGCCGTTACAGAAACATGGTTTAACAAGTCACATCAATGGGATATAGCCATAGCTGGCTATAATCTACTTAGAAGAGATAGAGAGGGTAGAAAAAGAGGAGGAGCAGCCCTATATGTCAAAAGCAATATTAAAGCTGCTGGAATGCAGGGGATGTGGGGAAAAGAAGCAGCACTGTGGACGGTGTTGGAAAGAGGAGATGGCACTGTCATCCATACTGGTGTAGTCTACAGGCCTCCAACTCAAACCAAAGAAATGGATAACGACTTGATTGCTGACATTACAAAGATAGCCATGAAGGGAGAAGTGATCATATTGGATGATTTTAATCTACCCTGATGTGGATTGGAGTATTCCTTCTGCAAATCTGGAAAGAAGTAAAAAAAAAATTATGGATGCCTTCCAAGATGCTTTACTTAAACAAATGGTGATGGAACAGACCAGGGAGTGTTTGGTACTGGATTTAGTGCTCAACAACGGAGAAAGCATGTTGAATATCTGGGTGGGTGTCCATGTGAGCAGCAGCATTCATCACACGGTGTGGTTGAGATAAAAGCCAAGGTAGAATCCAGTCACAGCAAGCTCAAAGTCCTAGACTTCAAAAACAATGACTTCAGCAAAATGGTGAAGTACCTGAAGGAGGAGTTGGTAGGGTGCGAGGGGATAAGGGAAGTGGAATTGCAATGGGCTAAACTTAAGGAGGCAATCAAAGGGGCAACAGATACATATGTAAGGAAAAGTAAATAAAAACAAAAGGAAAAAGAAACCTATTTGGTTCTCCAAAGAAGTGGCTGCACAAATAAAGGCAAAAAACACAGCTTTCACAAAATTCAGAAGTTCACAAATAGAGGAACACAGAAAGGAATACAGGATCAAACTAAAAGAGACAAAAAGAGAAGTAAGGATAGCAAAATCAAAGGCAGAAGAAAAGATGGCTAAAGATGTGAAGTGTGACGACAAAACCTTTATCAGGTATATTCGGGAGAGGAGGAAAATCAGAGATGGAATTGCAGGACTCAAAACTGCTGAGAACGGATTTGTAGAAAGTGACATTGAAAAAGCGAAAATGCTAAACAAATACTTTGGCTCTGGTTTTACTAGAGAAAATCCTGGAGAAGGACCACCTGTGATTGACAAATATACAAATGGGAGTAGATTCCACAACATTCACAGAAGATGATGTGTTAGAGCAATTTCCAAAACTGAAAGTGGCTAAAGCTATGGAACCAGATGGAATACATCCCAGGATACTGAAAGAGCTCAGAGAAGTTCTTGCAGGCCCAATAAAGGATGTTTTTAATAGATTCTTGGAGACAGTTCCTCAGGACTTGAGAATTGCTGATGTGGTACCTCTTCACAAAAGTGGCAGTAGGGAAGACGTGACAAACTACAGGCTGGTAAGCCTTACCTCAGTGGTGGGAAAAGTAATGGAGGTGCTCCTGAAAGAGTGAATAGTGGACTTTCTCAAAACCAACAGGTTGCATGATCCGAGGCAACATGGTTTTACCAAAGGATGGTCTTGCCAAACAAATCTGATTGAGTTCTTTGACTGGGTGACCAGAGAACTAGATCAAGGGCATGCGATGGATGTGATCTATCTAGATTTCAGCAAAGCCTTTGATACAGTTCCTCATAGGAGGCTTATCAATAAACTGATCAGCCTGGGGATGGGTCCCAAGGTGGCGAACTGGATCAGAAATTGGTTTGACCAACAGATGACAGAAGGTGATGGTAAATGGAATTTACTCAGATGAAAGGAAGGTGATTAGCAGTGTGCCTCAGGGTTCGGTCCTGGGCCAGTACTGTTCAATGCATTTGTGAGTGATACCACTGAAGAACTGAACGGAAAAGTCTGTCTTTTTGCAGATGACATGAAAATTTGCAACAGAGTGGACGCCCCTGAGGGAGTGGGAGAACAATGAGGAAAGATCTAAAAAAACCTGAAAGAATGGTCTAATGCTTAGCAGTTAAGATTTAATGTGAAGAAGTGCAGTGTCATGCACTTGGGAAGCTGAATCCAAGGGAATTGTATGTGATAGGGGACGAGAGGTTGGTGTGCATGGACCAGGAGAAGGATCTCAAAGTGATTTTTTTTAAGATCTCAAGGTGGTGAAACAGTATGACAAGGCAGTGGCAAAAGCCAGGAGGATGCTGGGTTGCATACAGAGAGGAAATTACCAGCAGAAAGGAAGAGGTACTATGCCACTGTACAAGTTGCTGGTGAGGCCTCACTTGGAATATTGTGTTCAGTTTTGGAGGCCATATCTCGCAAAGGATATAAAAATGACTGGAAACGGTTCAGAGGAAAGCGACCAAAATTATTTGGAGCCTGTGTCAGAAGACTTATGAGAAGAGACTTGAAGACCTAAATATTTATACTCTGGAGGAGAGGACGGACAGAGGAGATATGATTCAGACCTTTAAATACTTAAAGACTATAAGCTTTTAATGAACAAACAAACCTCTTCCAAAGACGGGGAAGCTGTAAAACTAGATGGCATAACATGAAGCTGAAAGGTTGTAAATTTAAATTCGATGTTAGGAAATACTTTTTCAATTAAAGGGTGGTGGATGCTTGGAATGCCCTCCCGATGGAAGTGGGGGAGGCCAAATACAGGTGACAGAATTCAAAATAGCATGGGACAGACACAGTGGATCCCTTTATAGCAACAGGATAAAATCAAAACAAACATAACTATTATCTCTTAAATCTCGGTAAGTAGCGGTGACCTACACGGAGTGGTGGGAACACCCCCCCTAAACAAAGGCATGGGGAGGAGTGACCTGCACAGAGCGGCAGGTGCACCTAAGCTTGCCGCCTTGCTGGGCAGACTAGATGGACCATACTGGTCTTTATCTGCCATCATCTACTAGGTTACCTATTACTTTTAATTTTCCAAACATCTCTTAAATTCTGCACCTGTAATCCATAGGGACCAAACAGGTGCTAATTTTAACTCATTCTCTTCAGAGGGTTTGAGCAATGAGCAGCTCTGCTGATTTTGCTAGTTTCTGTACCAACATTTTACTGCAAACCTAGAAACTCCAGACTAATCACTAGAAACTTCAAAGTCCGCCTAATCATATTGGCATGGACACTGGAAAATGGGCAGGCTAGCATGTTTAATTTAATTCAGGATAATCATATTTTTAGAACCCCCTTCTTTGCTTTTGCTATGCTTAAAGCAGATACTACTTCCCCCCCTAAGAAAATTAAACCTTTCATCCTTTTCTCTTTTGTGTTGCCACAATATTTTATAGCTAATCTCATATGTTTTTATGAAAATGTAACAGATTTTACAATTTTCTGAACTCCACCTCTTTACTCTCCACCCCTCTTTCTACCGCCACAACCAATCATCATTCCATTTCATACCCTTGGGAGTGCTAATGCTATAATGTGTTATATTATAGTCAACGCAAATTACTGGTGCCAAATTAAAGCCATAATCATCATAAATGCCGAGTTTAATGTTCATCTGACAGTTTGGCTAGCGGACAAAGTAAAAGTGGAGTGGGCTGAGGAGGATTTTTCTAGGGTGTACTCCTTATTTCCTGATACATTACTTGCTAGTTGGTAGAACTGAGGCTTTGCTATGCAGACTGACTACACTCCTACCATAGATAATAAACTCTGGAAGTCCAAGTAGGTGCCTCAGACCCACAGGCATCTATGTGTCTTTATACACAGCCTCACAAAATCTGGCAGAAATTGCAGCTAAAATGCACCCGTGTATATTTACCACCTGCAATTGGGTCGTAGGGTCTAACTGTGCCAGGGGCGAATTATGCGCGGCCAAATGTCTTTTCTAGTGGTCTGCACGGACAGCGCGCTTTATAAGAATAATGAAACAGTATGTTGGTGGGGGACCAGCTATATGAATTCATCACTTACCTAAAACAAGACCAGGTCAAATGGAGGTATGGCCCAACGCAAAAAGCCCCCAGATCCAGTTATGGTTATCAGAGGACCCTAAGCAGCTTTTAAATTCCATCACCTCTGCACATAAAAGAGGATAATCAATCTGGAGGAATGCCGACTTCAAAGATTTATGAAGTGAATTTTCCCTTGAACAAACATACGTTAATGTCTTAGGACACGGACCATTCATTTTATTTTAAGTTTAAAAAATCCTCTGCATATCAATCTTTTATTGGAAAAATTAATATTGTTTGCACATTGCTGGGGCAGCCAAGCCCGCGTTCTTAAACCTTAAAGCCTAAAATGAAAATATGGAGTTATATGAAACTTATACAAAATATCTTTTTAAAGGAAATGTCAGGAAGCAAACAAACTTAGCTGTAAAATAATACATGTCCTTTTGGCGGTGGTTATTAAGGAGGTCCCACGTTTACAGCAGTATATAATATCTAAG
>CM066044.1:34153974-34461188 GCA_033557465.1 Ichthyophis bannanicus
TTGTAGGGTGCCCCCAATAGCTTTAGATGTCCATCCAGACCAAATTTTCAAGAACATAGTGTGGGTTTCCAGGGGGATCATGGAACCTGGGTTTTGGGATTCTCTTCTCTATATGCTGGCGGCTGCTAGACTCCATTCGTGTTGTTTGGAATTTCTTCTCTGTATTTTATTCCTAGAATATATCATTTAACTTTTACCCTCCATTTTTCCCCTTCTGTTGTGTTCCTAGTTATTGCTTTTTCTGCATTTTCGTCTCCGCTCTGCTCCCATGCCAAAAAGCCTGCTGTTGTCTGTTCCGCACCAGTCGCTTTGCGGTCCATTGCGCTAGGAATTCAAACACATAGTACACCATAGGGGGGAAAATGCCAACTCTCTAACGCAGCTTTCAGTCCTTCAAACTACATAAATGCCACTCAGAGGGATTTCGTCATCAGCGCTAACCCGGTTAGTGTTGCGGAATATCCCCGGCTTCTGGTGCTAAATTCCCCAGTGCTAAGCGCTTAATATCAGAGCATTCCGGGGGCCATGTGGGGGCAACGTCTAAGGCTAGCCAGCTAATGACAATATTCAGTCACTAGCCAGTTGTACAAAACCGGCTAAAGTTAGGCACTTTGATGGCTGGCTTTAGCTAACTGGCCAGTGGCTAAATATCACCTCTGATTGCTTAGCTAATTCGCTATCCAGCCAACCTGGATATTCAGTATTGGTGGTCCAAGATGTCCCCAGCACTTAATATCCGTTTCAGTTCTCGGTGACAATGGCTGGTATTAGCTGTCCCCATTATATATCCCCTCCCCCCATAGTAAATGATGGCAGATAAAGACCAGTATGGTACATCTGATCTGCCCAGTAAGGTGGCTAGAGTTGTACCTGCCACTCCATGCAGGTTACCCACCTCTACACCTTTGTTTAGGGCTGTACCTGCCATTCCATGCACGTTATCCCCCCTCCCCCCCTTTGTTGAAGTATAAAAGTTATTTAGATTTGCTTTCATCCCAGCCTCTTGCTATATAGGGATCCTGTGTTTGTCACATGCCTTTTTGAATTCCGTCACCGTTGTTGCCCCACCACCTTTATTGGGAGGACATTGCAGGCATCCACCACCATTTCTATGAAAAAGTATTTCCTAACATTGCTTTTACGTTTACCATCCTGCAGCTTCATCTCATACCCTCTAGTTCTACATCTTCCCCTTCTATGAATAAAGGTTTCTTTTTCCTCTGGTTTTCATTTATTTTCCTGTCACACTTTTATAGCATCTTTCAGTTTAGCCAACTGCCCATATCTCCCCCACCCTGCCAGCTACTTCTTCAGGCATTTTACTGAAGTAGGTAGTTTTGAAATCTAGGACTTGGCTTTTACCTCAAACCACACAGTGTGGTAATAAGTGCTGCTCGAGTGGGCACACACCCGGACATCGGACATGCTGTCTCCATTTAATTCCGATTAAATAGTGAAAAGACACAGGACACCAGTAAGTGAATGGCCAGAAGTGGCTGAAGCAAACCCTGGCTGCAATAGGAGATCATGAAATGACAAACAGGACTCGCAGCAAACGCAAATGAAAACAGAATCTTTTATTTGACAGCTATTAGCTTTGCACGTCCAGAAAAAAACTTTTGATGCCTCCAATCATTTCTAAACTACAGACAGCCTCTCCACATTTCTTATTATGCTGCATATGGTTTTACTAGCTAGTCATTCATTCTCTCTTTCATAAACTTGCTGCTATTCATAACTGGATTTATTCTTTTTCTCAATAGTATGCAATAAAATGTATAGATTAAAATTTTAAAACAAAATGTTTAGAGAGAAAAAGTCTCTCATCCCAAAATTATGTAGTTAGCTTTATGGATTTCAGTTTATAGTTCTAGTCTTTTCCAAATCCAAGCTGGAGGCAAGTTACAGTCAGGTACATGAGTTACCTCCTGCCCCAATTGATCTAGTCTATTTGTAGCTAATGGAAGGTCAAGCAGTGTGCCCAAGGTCACAGAGAGCATCAGTGGGATTTCAACCCTGGCTGCTTGGTTTTCTACCTTGCTTGTCTAAGCAGTGAACGGAGCCCAAAGAAAGTAATGTCATAAATTTTAGGAGCTGATAACACCTGTAAAAAACAAAGACTTATGTGTGTAACTGTCAAAATACTCGAAACTGGAAATGCTATAAAGAGCGCATCTTATACATGTATGATTGTATAGGGAATGGAGATAAGTTCTGGGTAGTCCTTCCAAATATCCACATCTTCTGTATTTCACACATATACCTCAACACTTTTCCGCCTACTCACAATCAGTCAGAAACCCTGTCTAACTTGTTTCTGGAGACCTGATGCTCAAAGGAAACCTTGTAGGTGAAGATTTCATCACCTCTCTGATGGACAAATCCCTGCTGGTGGGTGTGCACATTTATAACACTCACTTCCTACACAAAAGTGACACTACAGGTACACACATGTCCCTGCAGCTTCTAATGTTGTCACAAACACATGTATATAGATATGTAGATGCCCCATGTTAAACCACTCATTTCATGTCTATGCACGTTTATGCAATGGTCCTGTCCTTTCTGCGTAGCACCACATACATGTTTATTGCTAGCTGCCACTAGAGGCCTTTCATTGAGGCTCAGCACTCACTGAGCCTTTTATAACATGTTTGCCTACTTTTGTATGACCTCACCTAGGCATCCTTTTCAGTGCTCAACCTATTTTTATTTTAAAAATGACCCCCCTTCTGAGCACTATTCAACCTTCCCTTCCCTTCCCCTCCCCTCCCCCCCCCCCCTCAAATCCTTAAGGCTATCATGTGAATGCTTTTTCCTGGTAAATATCATTTGCTTATGACATGAGGAAGAGAATGATAGCTTACAAAATCTTGTCAAGTGATGCATTGGTAGTCCAAAAAAAAACCAATAGCGAGAGAGAGATAGGCAGGGCTTTTTAATTTTTTTTGAGGGGGTGCGCAGTGGTATAGAATACCAGCACCTTTTTCATTTCCTGCTACAATTTACCCATCGTCCTCATGTATTAATGAAAGAGCCCTGCATGTGAGTGCCAGCACATTTTTGTCTAGGCAAAATGCTCTGGATAGGGATATAATTTTGTTTGTAAACCTTCATTTCTGTGTATTCAAGTGAAGTAACATTGCAACCACACTACTTCACCCAGAGTCTGGGCTCTTTCTAAGGCAGGGCTCCCTCCAGTGGTTCACAGAGGTATAGATTCTGGGGAGAATTAAAAAAAAACAAAAAAACAAAAAAGAGAATAAGCCCAATTTGAAACTTGCAAGTTGAACCCCTGTCTATGGTTTGATGTAGGAAACCCAGGATGGGTTGCTAGGAGTCTTCATCGACTCAGGACCACAAAACCACCAGCAAAACCATGTATTACTACATTAGCATGTGACAGCCCCCACTACGTTCATGAGTCTAATTCAATAGGACCACGATGAATGTTGCGCATCGCTACATGCTGTTGCGTTATTACAGTAGCAAACTTTATTAAACCGATTTGTGTTCGCTATCATGTGTCTTATATACACACACACACCTCTATTTTTTTTCTGGAAATAATAATAAATACTTAAAAGTGTGGGAGGGGGTGGGGCGGGGCAGAGCTGAGCAGATGAATGGATCTGGTAAATGCAGAACATAAGAGAAGCCAAGATGTTTGCAGAATTTCAGCCCTGTTTCTCACAGCTGAATTTTGCCTTCACTAATCCAGGAATCCTTAAAACGTGATTCTAAGGAGGGAATAATTTATGATGTTATGGAAATTTAAAGATACAAATTGTATTCCAAAAGTCCACACTATTACTATTAATTATTTATCCGATGCCACAAATAGACCAATTTGGGGAGGGAGCAGGGAGGGGACATCAATGTCTTCCTACTCCTTATGGGCTTCCACCTCGATCATAACAATGACAACAGGATCACCTTACCCACAGGTTATTACAAGACTAAGCAAGTAACATCTAAGAGAGCTCCCTCGCTACTGGTGCCTGCATTATGGAACTCCCTCCCCATAGACAAGGACCCTAAATGATACCAAGGACTTCCGCAAAGTTCTCAAGACCCATCTCTTCACCGAGGCCTATGAGCAACCACCTTAAGTTGCCAAGCACTAGATACCACCCAAGTGGCCCACTAGCTACCCTCACCACTTAGCCCCAACCGCCCATCCCCATTTAGACCTATAAGTAGATAGCCTTTTATATATGTGAATCGTAACCCCTCCTGTTGAATGTATGCCTCCCAATGTCTTGTTGACCACTTTGATTGAAGGATAAGGTGGTATACAAAACTGTCAAATAAATAACTGGGACATGGATTCAGAGACATGCAGGGTCCGGCCTAGCAGAAGGAGGACTAGGTATCCATCTAGGGAGACAATAGTCACTTAGAGCACTTCCCTGACTGCCCAAAAGATCAAACTTTCTACTTTCAGATCCCCTCCCCCTCACCATGTCCAGGATCTCCCCCCTCGCCCTGTCCACTGTCATCATGCCTTGGTTCTGTCCCCAAACTGCAGCTGCAAGTTAACTCTGCTCAGCAACAGGCTTTAGAGCATTCATCAGTGCTTTAGGATGGCTTCATCCCACCCCTTCCGATATGAATTTCTTGTCAGAGGAGGCAGGACACCACTCTAACCACGTTGCAGGACAGATTAGAGGAACCATACTAGTCTTTAACTACCGTCATTTACTTTCTTATTCAAGCTATATAGTCAAAGCTCATGTGAGGGAATTTCCAGTATAACACTGCCATTTCTAACATAACATACATACTTTATGATGACAGATAAAGACCAGTATGGTCTGTCTAGTCTGCACTGCTGTTGTTCAGGGTTGTTTGAAAGCTAATTCCCAGATAACCATTCTACTTTGCTTTGCAAAAGCTTTTGAAGTTCCAAATTCCATTTCTTTAATACATTCCTCAAAGATTTTCCCTAGAGTCCATTTATCATACACAGCTATCCTAATGGATGGATCTAGCCAAACAGCATTTATTCTTTCTCTAAGACACTGCTGTCCTAAACCATGGGATTTCTTGCACATTAGAAATCTCTTCACACACAACTTTTCACATGGGTGCAACTGAGCTCCATAGAAAAACTAGAAGCAAAAATTATTTAAAGGGCCTGCCAGACAAAATGTAACTATAGCTCAAGAAATTTAGTCATTGTTATGCCAAAAATCAGCATACTAGGACATTTTTCTCTGCAGATTTTCAAAAACTCATAACTCATGAGTTGATTTGCATTGAAAAAGCTTATTAACAAATTTCCATAAACTTGCACATCGCAGATTACGATCAGGATGGGAGTCATTTTGCAGATGGGCTCTACCCATGAAAAAAACTAAAATGTGGGTGATTTTGCACAGTTTGAGGTGTTTTTCACATTTTTAAATGCATGTAGACCCTTGTCTGCAAAAAGGGGCACAGTTTAGTGCATCAGCCTCTTTGTAGCGGTCTTTATATCCGCAAACGCCTCCTGGCAGACCTGGATTCATTGTAGCCTTCAAGAAACCACTGCAGAAGCTGAGGATAGAGTCGATGGGGGGCAGTCTACCATTTCCCAGAGTGTAAAGGAAGGCTTGAAGAAAGGGAATCCCCAAAAAAGGCCTGAGATGAAGCTCTAGTAAATGGAAGGCAGTTTGTCAGGTGTGTGCGAGCCTTGCTTCTACCTTTAGGTCTCTGCTGCTCTTACGGCTTCCGCGTCCGGTGCCAGTTCAGTCTGGCTTTGAACTGCAGAACTGCGGCCCTCAGCCTCGTGCTCTTGTGCCTTGGTGGGCAGGACGGCAATGCTACAGGAACAAGTCTCTGCGTTGGAATTTTCCTTTACCTGAACTGCTCTGGATAAGGGAAGCAGCAGGGGACTCAGCCCTCCAGGCATGGGGGCTTCAGCGTGCAAGTCCTCGGTGACCTTGTTTGACTCCATCGCCACCTTGGATTGTCCTGACGGTGGCAAGTTCTTGGTGAGAACTCTCTCCAGGTTAGGTCCCTGAAATTTCAGCTGCCTCCTCAGCTTTGCTCTGCGATTCTGGAACCAAACCTAAGAAAAAGAGCAAATCACCTAAGGTCACTATGTAATTCAACCAAGCTAGAATTTGAGTTTATTTCATAATACTTTATCCCACTAGTCAGAAATAGCTTGTTGCCAGGTGGTTACAAAAATTATCTATAACTCACCTGATCTCATTCTTCCAAATCATAGCCTTACTATTTAACTCAAGTCTCTTATTTCTGATATGTCTGTGTGTTTTGGCAAGATTATAAACCCTAAGCAGCAGTTGTCTCCTAAGTGCTTCTGTACAGTGCTGTGTACACCTGGTACCAGTATATTAAATGATTATACAGGGTGGCCCAAAAAAAGTGAGAACATCTCGTAAATTAAAAGCTTAAATAGTTTACTTATTTACTATTTGCTTATTTAAATAGTTTACTTATTTACCTTTTTTTAGCTACATAACGTCTTTATTTCGACAATTTCCGGTCGCCATCTTTTTTTTTTCTTTTTTAATTTAATTTGTCTGTCGTTTACATCTATCTTTTTGAATTTTTAAATAACTTATATGCTACGAGATGTTCTCACTTTTTTTGGGCCACCCTGTATACATATGCAAACAGTAAAGATGATCTGTGCTCTTTGTGTACTATGGAACATTGAAAAAGTATCTATAGCAGGTATTAATAGTCTAGCATCTAATTTATACTTTAAGATTTAAAGGTCTTATAGAACAAGAACACTTGTTTGGCAATACAGTAAAAAAAAAAAAATGCAAATTAGCCACCAGTGCCTGAGAGCAAGCCAAACTAGGGCAGACTTCTTGTGCGTATGTGTTTGGCTTGCTCTCCCAGTTTAACGCTGCAGTGACTCATTTGCAGGCACAGGGTTACCATGGTGGGCATTTGCATACCCTAACCTTCCTGCACCACACGTTAAAATGTGTGCATTGTCAAGAACGTTAAAAAAAATCAATACAGTGCGGGTCTAGCACCAACTTTCTGCATCGGTCTGTTAGCATGAATTCGGGGATTGTTGATGCCTGTACCTGGACTCTGGACTCAATGAGGTCCAGCCGGAGGGCCAAGGCCTCCCTCATGATGATGTCGGGGTAGTGAGTTGTCTCAAAGGTTTTCTCCAGTTCCTCCAGCTGCCAGCCACTGTAATTTGCTCGGGCTCTGCGCTGCTTGGGTGGTCGACCTTCATCTGTAAAGGATTTCATTAATGCAACTCATAAAAGCAGGCAGATAAAAAGTGAAATAAAGATCCAACCACCATCCACTTGGGCACAAATGACCTGGCTAGATACAGGGCCTCTGCAGTTCAAAGGGACTTCCAGACTCTGGGAGAGAAACTCAAGCCCATTGTTAACACTGTAGCATTCTCAGAAGTTCTACCTGTTCTTGGTAAGAGGGCAGAAAGGCTGCATCGCATAAACAACTTTAATACATGGCGCCAAACCTTATGCAAACAAGAAGGATTTAGATATATTGGTGACTGGGGAAACAGATAGATCAACAAGAGACTATACTTTGATTGTAGGATAAGGTGGTATACAAATCTGTCTAAATAAATACTGTGCTGATGGACTACATCTCTCGGTCGTAGGGAAAAGGATCCTAAGTGAAAACTTCAGGCAGTATGTGGACAGACATTTCAACTAGGGAAAGAGGGTGACGGAGGAGAAGGACAAGTTCAGGATGTCACTCCCTGCAAAAGCAAAATGACACTGGAAACAGCCACACTTTTAAACCACACATCAATGGCAAGTGGGAAAGGACGTGTAGAACAAAATGCATGAAAAACACAGGCAAGCCAGTCAACGAACGCTGGAAAGCAATGAGCACAAATGTTCGAAGCTTAGCCAACAAAGTTCCAGATCTGGAAGCCCTAATGGTGGAAATGGACTTGGACATTGTGGCCGTTACATAAACATGGTTTAACAAGTCACATCAATGGGATAGAGCCATAGCTGGCTATAATCTACTTAGAAGAGACAGAGAGAGTAGAAAAAGAGGAGGAGCAGCCCTATACGTCAAAAATAATATTAAAGCTGCTGGAATGTAGGGGATGTGGGGAAAAGAAGCAGCACTGTGGACGGTGTTGGAAAGAGGAGATGGCACTGTCATCCATACTGGTGTAGTCTACAGGCCTCCAACTCAAACCAAAGAAATGGATAACGACTTGATTGCTGACATTACAAAGATAGCCATGAAGGGAGAAGTGATCATATTGGATGATTTTAATCTACCCTGATGTGGATTGGAGTATTCCTTCTGCAAATCTGGAAAGAAGTAAAAAAAAAATTATGGATGCCTTCCAAGATGCTTTACTTAAACAAATGGTGATGGAACCGACCAGGGAGTGTTTGGTACTGGATTTAGTGCTCAACAACGGAGAAAGCATGTTGAATATCTGGGTGGGTGCCCATGTGAGCAGCAGCATTCATCACACGGTGTGGTTGAGATAAAAGCCAAGGTAGAATCCAGTCACAGCAAGCTCAAAGTCCTAGACTTCAAAAACAATGACTTCAGCAAAATGGTGAAGTACCTGAAGGAGGAGTTGGTAGGGTGGGAGGGGATAAGGGAAGTGGAATTGCAATGGGCTAAACTTAAGG
Organism: Ichthyophis bannanicus; assembly: GCA_033557465.1. NCBI lineage: Eukaryota > Metazoa > Chordata > Amphibia > Gymnophiona > Ichthyophiidae > Ichthyophis > Ichthyophis bannanicus. Next base: position 34,162,599 of record CM066044.1, read on the forward strand.
AGGCAATCAAAGGGGCAACAGATACATATGTAAGGAAAAGTAAATAAAAACAAAAGGAAAAAGAAACCTATTTGGTTCTCCAAAGAAGTGGCTGCACAAATAAAGGCAAAAAACACAGCTTTCACAAAATTCAGAAGTTCACAAATAGAGGAACACAGAAAGGAATACAGGATCAAACTAAAAGAGACAAAAAGAGAAATAAGGATAGCGAAATCAAAGGCAGAAGAAAAGATGGCTAAAGATGTGAAGTGTGACGACAAAACCTTTATCAGGTATATTCGGGAGAGGAGGAAAATCAGAGATGGAATTGCAGGACTCAAAACTGCTGAGAACGGATTTGTAGAAAGTGACATCGAAAAAGCGAAAATGCTAAACAAATACTTTGGCTCTGTTTTTACTAGAGAAAATCCAGAAGGACTACCTGTGATTGACAAATATACAAATGGGAGTAGATTCCACAACATTCACAGAAGATGATGTGTTAGAGCAATTTCCAAAACTGAAAGTGGCTAAGGCTATGGAACCAGATGGAATACATCCCAGGATACTGAAAGAGCTCAGAGAAGTTCTTGCAGGCCCAATAAAGGATGTTTTTAATAGATTCTTGGAGACAGGAGAAGTTCCTCAGGACTGGAGAATTGCTGATGTGGTACCTCTTCACAAAAGTGGCAGTAGGGAAGAAGTGACAAACTACAGGCCAGTAAGCCTTACCTCAGTGGCGGGAAAAGTAATGGAGGCGCTCCTGAAAGAGTGAATAGTGGACTTTCTCAAAACCAACAGGTTGCATGATCTGAGGCAACATGGTTTTACCAAAGGATGGTCTTGCCAAACAAATCTGATTGAGTTCTTTGACTGGGTGATCAGATAACTAGATCAAGGGCACGTGATAGATGTGATCTATCTAGATTTCAGCAAAGCCTTTGATACAGTTCCTCATAGGAGGCTTATCAATAAACTGACCAGCCTGGGGATGGGTCCCAAGGTGGCGAACTGGATCAGAAATTGGTTGACCAACAGATGACAGAAGGTGATGGTAAATGGAATTTACTCAGATGAAAGGAAGGTGATTAGCAGTGTGCCTCAGGGTTCGGTCCTGGGGCCAGTACTGTTCAATGCATTTGTGAGTGATACCACTGAAGAACTGAATGGAAAAGTCTGTCTTTTTGCAGATGACATGAAAATTTGCAACAGAGTGGACGCCCCTGAGGGAGTGGAGAACAATGAGGAAAGATCTAAAAAAACCTGGAAGAATGGTCTAATGCTTAGCAGTTAAGATTTAATGTGAAGAAGTGCAGTGTCATACACTTGGGAAGCAGAAATCCAAGGGAATTGTATGTGATAGGGGACGAGAGGTTGGTGTGCATGGACCAGGAGAAGGATCTCGAAGTGTTTTTTTTTTTTAAGATCTCAAGGTGGTGAAACAGTATAAGGCAGTGGCAAAAGCCAGGAGGATGCTGGGTTGCATACAGAGAGGAATTACCAGCAGAAAGGAAGAGGTACTAATGCCACTGTACAAGTTGCTGGTGAGGCCTCACTTGGAATATTGTGTTCAGTTTTGGAGGCCGTATCTCGCAAAGGATATAAAATGACTGGAAACGGTTCAGAGGAAAGCGACCAAAATTATTTGGAGCCTGCGTCAGAAGACTTATGAGAAGAGACTTGAAGACCTAAATATTTATACTCTGGAGGAGAGGAGGAACAGAGGAGATATGATTCAGACCTTTAAATACTTAAAGACTATAAGCTTTTAATGAACAAACAAACCTCTTCCAAAGACGGGGAAGCTGTAAAACTAGATGGCATAACATGAAGCTGCAAGGAGGTAAACTGAAAGGCAATGTCAGGAAATACTTTTTTACTGAAAGAGCGGTGGATGCTTGGAATGCCCTCCCGATGGAAGTGGGGGAGGCAAATACAGTGACAGAATTCAAAATAGCATGGGACAGACACAGTGGATCCCTTTATAGCAACAGGATAAAATCAAAACAAACATAACTATTACCTCTTAAATCTCGGTAAGTAGCGGTGACCTACACGGAGTGGTGGGAACACCCCCCCTAAACAAAGGCATGGGGAGGAGTGACCTGCACAGAGCGGCAGGTGCACCCTTTAAGCTTGCCGCCTTGCTGGGCAGACTAGATGGACCATACTGGTCTTTATCTGCCATCATCTACTATGTTACCTATTAACTTTTAATTTTCCAAACATCTCTTAAATTCTGCACCTGTAATCCATAGGGACCAAAGAGGTGCTAATTTTAACTCATTCTCTTCAGAGGGTTTGAGCAATGAGCAGCTCTGCTGATTTTGCTAGTTTCTGTACCAACATTTTACTGCAAACCTAGAACTCCAGACTAATCACTAGAAACTTCAAAGTCCGCCTAATCATATTGGCATGGACATTGGAAAATGGGCAGGCAAGCATGTTTAATTTAATTCAGGATAATCATATTTTTAGAACCCCCTTCTTTGCTTTTGCTATGCTTAAAGCAGATACTGCCTCCCCCCTAAGAAAATTAAACCTTTTCATCCTTTTCTCTTTTGTGTTGCCACAATATTTTATAGCTAATCTCAATGTTTTATGAAAATGTCACAGATTTTACAATTTTCTGAACTCCACCTCTTTACTCTCCACCCCTCTTTCTACCGCCACAACCAAATCATTCCATTTCATACCCTTGGAGTGCTAATGCTATAATGTGTATATTATCGTCAAATTACTGTGCCAAATTAAGCCATAATCATCATAAATGCCGATTACATGTTCTCTCTTACAGTTTGGCTAGCGGACAAAGTAAAAGTGGAGTGGCTGAGGAGGATTTTCTAGGTTGTACTCCTTATACCTGATACATTACTTGCTAGTTGGTAGAACTGAGGCTTTGCTATGCAGCCTGACTACACTCCTACCTAGATAATAAACTCTGGAAGTCCAAGTAGGTGCCTCAGACCCACAGGCATCTATGTGTCTTTATAAACAGCCTCACAAAATCTGGCGAAATTGCAGCTAAAATGCACCCGTGTATATTTACACCTGCTGGGTCGTAGGTCTAACTGTGCAGGGGCGAATTATGCGCGCAAAGTCTTTTCTAGTGGCTGCACGGACAGCGCGCTTTATAAGAATAATGAAACAGTATGTTGGTGGGGTACCAGCTATATGAATTCCTCACTACTAAACAGCCAGGTAATGGAGGTCTGGCCCAGCAAAAGCCCCAGATCCAGTTATGGTTATCAGATGACCCTAAGAGCTTTTAAATTCCATCACCTCTGCCCCTCACAGAGGATAATCCATCTGCAGGACTGCCGACTTCAAATATTTATGAAGTGAATTTTCCCTTGAACAAACATACGTTAATGTCTTAGGACCCGGACCATTCATTTTATTTTAATTTTAAAAATCCTCTGCATCAATATTTTATGAAAATAATATTGTTTGCACATTGCTGGGGCAGCCAAGCCCGCTTAAACCTTAAAGCCTAAATTGAAAAATGATTTATATGAAACTTATACAAAATATCTTTACAGGAATGTCAAGAAAACAAACTTAGCTGTAAAATAACATATTGGCGGTGGTTATTAATGAGTCCCCACGTTTACAGCAGTATATAATATCTAAGCACAGGAGTATAGTTTCCTATTTTTCATTTCAAGGCTATATGGCACAAGATTTCCGTGTGTTGCTCTTCACATTTCATTGTTTGTATTCCTGGAAATGGGCATCCCAGCCCTCCAAAATATTAAAAGGGAGGATTTAAATACAGACATCCGGAAGGCTGCCCTGGAATAAGTGAAGTGAAACTTGTCCGGGCGTGTGCTTCTGGCTTCCACTGATTGCCAGGGGGCAGAAGGTCTGTGCTTACCGGAGAAGTCCCCCGGGGCCCCCAGCCGCAGAGCTTGCTCGCAGGGCTCCGGGGGGCTGCGGGACTGCAGGGGCCGGTAAGTGTAGAGCGGGACCGGCAGGAGGAGTCTGGGGCCCAAAGCTGCCGGGAAAGGGACCTTGTAGAAGTGAGCGGCGGCCGCCGGGTGGCCCGGGTTAAACATCCTTCCGCGGGCTCCGATCGGGCACAGACAGAGCAACGACACCTGCAGGGAAAGGACGAAACGATCAGATCAGAAGAGTCGGAGGGGCCCCAGGAGTGCAGGGAGGGAGGGGGGGCAGAGAAACAGGAGACCCCCGGGGAAAGGTTAGAAGAACCCCGGGAGGGGAGCAAAGAAAAGAACCAAGAGAGAATTACAGGGGGGGGGGGGAAGAGTTCCCGGGGTGAAGAGCGAACTATGGGGGATCCCCGGGGGAAAGGGTGAAGGGGCCCCGAGATGCAGAGGAACGGCGAAGACGGGGTAACTATGGGGGATCCCTTAATGGAGGAGGAGAAGACCAGCGAGGGCCCCAATGGGCGCAGGTGCAGCAGGACAGATTATGCCCGTCCTCCCTCGCTAGTTTGCTGATGGAGATGCTGAGCACCTTCCTTCTCTTTACCTGTCTAGCAAGAGATCGGGATCCACACCGTCGCTTGCAGGCTTCTGGGGTGCAGGTCCGGCTCCGGCTCTAGAAGCAGCAAGTGGGGACTAAACACTTCAGGGCTCATCCCTGGACTCTGCCTTCGGTCGTCACGTGTTGCCGGGCGCTACCTGAGCGCTTCACTTCAAAGAAACTCTTCAATCAATTAAGGAGAGCAGTGATCGGGAGGCTTAGATTGAATTTCTGAGTAAATAACTCCCACTAATGCATCCATTGCACTGACCCAGAAACAGTCTCATCTCAGACTCAAAGCAACTTTAACTGGGCATACTTTAGATTTCCAATTATCTTGAATTTCGCCTTCACACATTTCGGGACGGATTTTCAGCCTCCCCCTAACAAAAGTCCCTAGACCTCTTTCTAGATGTGTTTCCATCCGTAAGCTCGGAATTTAGCATGGGCGAGAACAGCATTTACAGCGGGGTAAATATACGGAGAGCGCGCGCATTAATTGCACGTTCTCATTACTGTGAAATGTATTTCATTTTCTAGCCCGCATTTACGCCCCGCAGCCATGGGTACTTGTGAGAATTCAACTTAATTCCTATATAAATTGTCAGTTAAGGTGTTTTACTGAAGATGGCACTGGACTGTCCAAGGTAGGGGGAGGAGGGCAGGGAAAAGAGCCGTAGAAAACAAACATTTCTCAGCGCCTGAATTAGCTACTTAAGTCCCAGGATCTGAGCGAGGAGGGTACAGAAGGGAAACAAAGGCCCTGGAAAGGTTTTCCCTTATCTCATTTTTTGGTCTACCTGTCCAAATCCCTCCTGTAATCCTTTAAAAGTCCTGCGCATCAGACGGCTTTAAAGACGACCATTAATAACACTTAAACTTGTCCTGGCCTTAGCCACGAGGGCAGTGCTAGGTCTCATTTTCAGCAGGATTTTATTTAGAGATTATGTTGGCTTTCACGATTTCCCTTATCTATTTGCTTGTAATGTGCTCAGTTCACGTTAATTTGCGATTCCCCCTTTAACTCGTTTAAAGTCACTGAAAGCTTTCAAAGTGGAGATTTATTATGCGACAGAAAAATATCAGACTATGTATATAATACAGGGCCGGTTCAACCATTAGGCAAGACTAGGCGGTCACCTAGTGCAGCACAGAGCAGCCGTAGTCAAAACAAAGCAATAGATCCTGTCAGCCACACAAACCCAGAGACATCAGCACATTCTTTCACCTGCAGGAAAAGCAGATACAGACATAACTACACAGCAAAGTTTAACATCTAAAAGAATGATATTCAATGATGATTTTTTACAGGATGTTATGGGAAGAATAGTGTTCAGATGATTGTCCAGTTTAGTTATCAGAATCTTGGAGGGGGCGGTGTTTATACATAAACGCAATTATTTATTTATTTACTTCATGCCTTTCCAGTACTAGACCAAAGCCAGTTACATTAGGCAGTCCCCTGGCCCTAGAGGGCTTACAATCTAAGTTGTTTTGTACTTGAGACAGTGGCGAGTTAAGTGACTTACCCAAGGTCACAAGAAGTACCAGTGGGATTTCAATGCTGGTCCTTCTGGTCCCAGGCTGCTACTCTAACCACTAGGCCAGTCCTCTACTCCATAAGGCATAGGGCTTGCCTAGGATGCCCAGGACCCTGCACCAGCCCTGGGGTTAGTCCTGATGTAATAACATGGTCACTGATGGCTGATAAACACCTGTTGACTGTGCATTTATCCAATTACTCCTTTCCACACTGTAAGGAGCTATCCCAGCTGCCGAGCCACAGAGCAAGACATAAGCTGAGAGCAGGCTGATAGGGTGTGTTTGTGCAGTCCTAGTGGTGGACCCCCTGCCTCAATAATGCCTGCTGGAGCTGGCACACTGTACGAGGGAGGGCACTAGCCATACCACACGTTTATCCAACAGACTTCAGTGATAGAACCGACTAGCAGCTACGTAGGTTACAAGGCCTGTAATAGCTAGAGGTCTTAGCGGAAATGCCTCCCCCACCTCTGTAAATAACTTACTGTATATAATTTCCAACTGTTAATACGTTAAAAGCATAGGCTATAGTTATTTATTGTGCACAGCTCACACTGTATATAGCTCACCACACAATCAACGTCACACCACTCACACACACACTTATCCATTTATCACTGCACGCCCCCACCCAAACACCCTGACACTTGCTTTGTTTGCTGTGTAATCCGCTTTGATTTCAGGATAAAGCGGTATATAAATCCTTCTAAATAAAAAAACTACATAAATAAAAATAGTTGTGCTTTGTGGTATTGCTGTTTTTTACTGGTAAATTTCTAAAAGTTCTATATAAACCTGTTAAGTTCCTGTTCTCCTAGGACAAGCAGGATGTCAGCCACACATGGTGACGTCATCCGACGGCGCCGTTACGGAAGCTCTCATAGCTCAGAACTGAGCATGTGCGAGAGGCCCCACCTCCCCGCCCGCCCCTAGCCCAATCAGTTTTTTCTTTCTTCCGCCTTGCCGCAAGACGGATATTCAGCTCTCCTAATAATTAACCTACCTTACTATGCCAGGCTTCAAGAAATGCCCAGACTGCAGCCGCAAGATGAACGCTGCCGACACTCACCGGAGCTGCCTTCGTTGCCTCGGAGCTGCCCATGCCACGGAGGATTGCGCTGCATGTTCTGAAATGTCCCCCAGGGCCGTCAGACACAGGGAGCACGACCTCAAGGATTACCTGGCTGCTAGCTCCGGTTCCAGAATCGCTGCGAAGAAGAAGAAATTCAAGAGCAAAAATTGCAATAATCTGCCAGCCGTGGTCTCTGCTCCGGCACGGGATGCGCCCTGCAGGGCCTCCATCCCCGGCCGTTCTGAGCTGCTCCCCAGCGCCACACGAAGCCAAGAGGCCGATCCGGTGTCTCCGAAGAACCCCGAGATTCCTCCGGTGAGTACTCTCGCAGAGGCAGCAACGCACATGGCTGGCCAAGATGGCGCCGGCATCGTGGCTCCTGGTCACGCCTCCCCACGGCCTTCCATTGGCTCTCCTCCACATGGCTCCGCCTCTGCCTCCTCCCACCCGACCAACCGGAACTCCTCTGACCGCCCCGTCGAGCCCTGCTCCTCCCGACAGCGCGGACCTTCCCCTCTGCCATCAGAGGGTGTCCCCGGCTCCGCCTCTGGCTCCGCCCACCTCAGGAGAGGTACTTCCGACGCTTCCCGTCAGCGCAGGGATTCCCCTCCCGCGCGCGCGGACGACCCTTCCTGCTCGCGCCGATGCAGGGATTCACCCTCCCGATCCTGTCATCAGCGCGGCAGACAGAAAAGACGTCGGAGCCATCGGAGCCGCTCTGCGGGAAGCAGGAACTATGAGCAAGCACATGGCTCCAGCAAGAGCAAGGAAAAACGCCGCTGCAACTCAAAAGCGCATAGTGAGCACAGGACCAGCAGAGACTACTCCTCCTGCTCCCACCACAAACACAAGAGGCACCGCAGGAGGCAACATTCTTCCTGCTCGCCCTCTTCTTCCTCCGAAGCCTCCCCCCGCTCCACTACCCCCAGAAAAACTCAATCCGAGTGTTCGGCGGAGGCCAGGACTTCTGAAGCCATCCTGCAGCTCCTCTCCCGGCTCGTGCAACAGACGGCCAACGTCGCAGAGCCGGCACAAGAAATACCACGGGACAAGGAACAGACCAGAGAACCCTCGGCTGCTGCCAGTGAGCCTCACCGCAGCCCTGCACTGCCCCCCCTAGAGACTCTCCCACCCCGGAGCGCGACGCTTCTTTGGGTGAGGATGGGGTTTTATCCTCCGAGGACAGCGATGCCCAGGAAGCGGGCCTGGGTTCCTCCGCATCTAAGGCCTCGTCCGCACGCACGGACAACCCAGAGGAAACCCAGCGCACCCAACCACCAGAGGATCTCACCTACCCTAAGTTTCTACGGAAAGTGACAGACCGCCTGCACTTGACCACCGAAGACCCATCCGCGGAAAAGGAGCCTGAGGTTATGAAGTACCTCAGTGCACCCAAGCCAGCGCTTGCCTTGCCGCTGCACAAGAAATTGCAGGACACACACACCGCTGCGTGGCAATCCCCGGCTACCGGACGTGCCTGTCACAAGAGACTCGAGACGAAATATCTCCTACATCCAAGCACAGTCTTTCAGAAGGCGCAGCTGGCTCACCAATCTATCATGGTCTCATCAGCCTTGAAGAAAGCCAAGTCCTCTCGCAACCAGTCCAATCACCCGCCAGGTCGGGACCCTAAGCTCCTCGACGAAGTGGGCAGAAAGGTGTACCAAGGAGCGATGGTCAATGCCAAGGTGGCGGCCCACCAGTTCCAGCACATTCTATTCCAGGATACCCTGTTGGCCGATCTCAAAGACAGTTTGTCTACACTCCCTAGGGAGAACCATCAGGCGGCCTCAGCCTTGCTACAAGACCTGGCAGAATGCAGCAAGCACTTGATGAGCACTGCGTTCGACGCCTTCGACACTGCCGTCCGGACGGCAGGCACGGCCGTGGCGGCCCGACGCTGGGCTTGGCTCCGGGCGTCCGGTTTGAGAGAGGACACGCACAGCAAAATTGCGGATGCCCCTTCCACAGGTGATGCCTTGTTTGGGGACAAGGTCGCTGACACGGTAAATGACCTCAAGGAACACTGCACCACCTTACAGACACTGGCAGCAGATGGACTCGAGCGGTCCTCCACCTCTCAGAGAGGGAGTACCTACCGCAGGCCTTACTATGCCTCAAAAAAATACGTCCCCACCAAGAGGTGGCAGAACACCAGATACAAGCAACCCTACCACCCCTCCTTTCAGAGGCAACAACCGAGGGACCGCAAACAAAGGAAACCAGCTTCTTCACAAGCCGCAAAGACCACGACCTCCTTTTGACAACCAGCTAGAGGCGGTTCCGCCACATGTGCACCAGAAAGGGCTACCTGTGGGCGGCCGTCTCACTCATTTTCTACAAGCCTGGCAGTCCATCACAACCGACAAATGGGTGCTAAAGATCATCGAGTCGGGCTACCGTCTGAACTTTGCCTTCGCACCCTGTCAGTCGAAGCGACCGGTCAGCGAGACGCCTCCACACCTGGCGACAGCCATGGCAGAACTTCTACAACGCCTGCTTGCCTCCCGGGTGATAGAACCTGTACCCACGGAACAATACAACACTGGGTTCTACTCCCGGGACTTCTTCCTAATTCTCAAGAAGTCCGGTGGCCTACGTCCAATTCTGGATCTCCGCAAGCTCAATCTTGCCCTGACGAAGGAAAAATTCAGGATGTACTCCCTCAATTCAATCCTCCCGCTCATCAAAGCAGGGGACTGGCTGGCCACCCTGGACCTACAGGACGCATACTCACACATCCCTGTTCACAAAGATCACAGGAGATTCCTACGGTTCGTAGTGATGGGCCAACACTACCAATACCGGGTTCTGCCCTTCGGATTATCCCCGGCACCCAGGATCTTCACGAAATGTGTGGCTGTGGTAACAGCATACCTTCGCAAGAAAGGCGTCGCCATCTTTCCTTACCTGGACGACTGGCTCCTCTCTGCCCCCTCACCGGCCTGCCTGCGCAACGCAGTGCGCACAACCACAGACACACTGGCCGCGATGGGATTTATCCTCAACAAAGAGAAATCTCGCCTGCAACCGACACAATCAACGGAGTTCATCGGTGCGATCATCAACACCAGTACCTTCAAAGCCTATCTGCCGCAACAGCGGGTAGCGACCATCACATCCCTGGCCAGAAAGATCTCGGCGTCCGGGCAGTCCACGGCGCGCTACATCTTGCGCCTTCTTGGACACATGGCGGCCACCACCTCGGTTCTACCTCTGGCGAGACTCCACATGCGTCCCCTGCAATGGCACCTCCGGGCTCAATGGAAGCAACTGTCCCAGCCTCTGCATGCCCGCATCAATATCACTCTGCAGATCAGGAGAGATCTCCGCTGGTGGACCAAATCGGGCAACCTGTCCACGGGCAGGGATCTCCAGGCACCCAACCATCAGATTGTCCTCACCACAGACGCCTCGGCCACGGGTTGGGGGGCCCATCTGCAGCACATCAACACCCAAGGAGCGTGGTCCAGGGCGGAGAAATATCTCCACATCAACCTGCTGGAGCTACGAGCCGTCAAACACGCAATTCAAGCCTTTCGGGACCGACTGACGGGGAAATCTGTCCTCGTCCAGACGGACAACCAGGTCACGATGTTCTACATCAACAAACAAGGGGGCACGGGGTCTCGAGCCCTATGCAAGGAAGCTCTGGATACGTGGTACCTAGCGCTCTCCATCAACTGTTCCCTGCAAGCCACTTATCTGCCCGGAGAACTAAACACAGTAGCAGACAGACTGAGCAGACAACTGCAGCCCCACGAGTGGTCGCTCCACCCAGCAGTCGTGCACCAGTTATTTCTTCGCTGGGGCACTCCGCAGATAGACCTTTTCGCGTCCGAAGTCAACACGAAATGCCACACATTCTGCTCCAAGCTCCCATCCAACAGGAGCCTCGCGACCGACGCGTTTGCAGTGCCATGGGGCAGCTGGACGCTGGCATACGCCTTCCCCCCAACGCCACTGATCCCCAAAACTCTGCAGCGGATCATCTCAGAATCAGCCCAACTCATACTGATTACACCTTACTGGCCACGGCAGATGTGGTTTGCCCTACTGCTCCGGTTGGCTCAGGAGCCACCCCTGCGGTTACCGACAAGACCAGACCTGCTCTCTCAGAACGACGGGAAAACTCTACACCCCAACCTTCAGGTCCTAGCCCTGACGGCGTGGAGATTGAAAGGATGAATCTTTCGGCCCTTCATCTATCCCCGGAGGTCCAGCGAATCGTTTTGGCGGCCAAGAGACCGTCCACCCGCAAGTCTTATAACCTCAAATGGAAACGCTTCAGTTTTTGGTGCGCTAATCAAGGCCTCCAGCCTGTTTCCTGCCCGATACCCAAAATATTACTGTATCTCACCCACCTCTTCGACGTGGGACTGAAGCCACAATCTATCAGAGTTCACCTAGCAGCAATTGCATCCCTGCACGATCACGGGAGGTGCGCTAATTCAAGAACTCTAGCAGCACTGCCCATTGTGTCACAATTCATGAAGGGTTTGGTGAACCTTCGGCCCCCGGTTCAGAAACCTGTCCCTGCTTGGGACCTCAACCGGGTGCTACAACAACTCACGCAAGAACCCTTCGAACCACTCCAGTCAGCGGATTACAAGTTCATGTCATGGAAAACGCTTTTTCTCATTGCCATTACCTCGGCCAGACGCATCAGTGAGCTACAAGCGCTCGTGGCGCATCCACCGTATACGCAGCTCCACCACAACCGTGCTTCTCTCCGGACGCATCCAAAGTTTTTGCCCAAGGTCGCATCTGAATTCCATGTCAACCAGCCTGTCGAACTACCAGCTTTCTTCCCCGCTCCACACTCCTCCCCGGAGGAGGAGCGCCTGCACTCCCTGGACTGTGTCAGAGCTCTGCGCACCTACATTGACAGGACCTCCGCCATCAGGCAAGGGGCACAACTGTTCGTGTCCTTTGACCCCAACAAGCCTGGACGGCCGGTCGGCAAGCGCACGCTATCCCTCTGGATCTCGGCTTGTGTCGCCTACTGCCTACAGAAGGCAGGTGCACCGGCGGCCGCCAGGGCCGGAGCACACCAACTCCGTGCACTCTCTACCTCACTTGCCGAGCTGCACGAAGTCCCACTACGAGACATCTGCAGGGCCGCCACATGGTCATCACGGCTAACGTTCCAGAAACACTATTGCCTGGACCTCCTGGCGGAATCAGATAGCACATTTGGCCGCACTGTCCTGACAGCAGCTACCAAGGCAGGACCGGCCTCTACCTCCGCCCAACAGGCAACCAGGCCGCCCAGCCTTATCTAAGAATCGTGCCTTACAGATTGTTAATGCTTGTTTGCACGCCCACTTGTTATTGCACAGTATGTGTTGTTTTTGCACACGTTTGCACCGTATGTTTTGCACCGTATGTTGTTGTTTGCACAACCCACGCGTTACCACGCATTGCCTGCTGCTCTGTTCTCGTGAAATGTCCTAATACTGTACTTAATAGGGTACGTAATATTACCTCAGATGGGGTTGTTCTCGTGCAATATGTTAATGCTTTACTATTAGTGTTCTAAAATTCATAGCGCACTTAAATGCTACCCCTGATTGTGCATTTGTTAATGTTCTTAATAAACGTTCTCACACTACATCATGTGCGAGTGTCCTTCTCCTATGCATGCCTCCCTCATACTCCACAACTACTCTACAGCTTGGGAGACACCATGTGTGGCTGACATCCTGCTTGTCCTAGGAGAAAACGGAGTTACTTACCTGTAACAGGAGTTCTCCGTGGACAGCAGGATAAGTCAGCCACACACTCCCACCCGCCTCCCCTGTATGAGGCAGGCCTGCTCCTAGCCTGACGCCTCGCGGCGGAGCTAATCACTCACTGATTGGGCTAGGGGCGGGCGGGGAGGTGGGGCCTCTCGCACATGCTCAGTTCTGAGCTATGAGAGCTTCCGTAACGGCGCCGTCGGATGACGTCACCATGTGTGGCTGACTTATCCTGCTGTCCACGGAGAACTCCTGTTACAGGTAAGTAACTCCGTTTTCCCTGTAAGCTGCCTAGATTCCCAGATAAGGCGGTATAAATAAAACCATAAAGTGCTCTGGTAGTTAGCACAGGGAATGCAGCAGGCTGAGTGTTTCTTCAAGGGCCATGCTAATAGAGGGAGAGAGAATGGGTAAACCGGCACAAGACATCTTGAATTTGATACTGTACATGACTGGGAGCCAATATGGACTGGCTAATAATGGAATACCACGGTCAGCTCTATGGCTTTTAAGTAATCACTTAACAGTGGTGTTTTAAATCACTTGTAACCGCTTTAGGAACAGAGCCAGCGCAAAGGCATCGGGTGCCCTACCTTATTTATGCCTGCCTCAGTGATAGTTTGATTTGATAATTAAAACTCAATAATCATGAACATCCCTCCCCCTCTCCTTCCACAACAGTCCTGTAAAACTGTATAATTGGGCATCACAGTTTTATATCTTAAACTCTGCTTTATAGGCATGCATGTGCCCACTCTCCCTGCAGGTAAAGGAAGGTGCCGATGTGGCTCTTTGAGTTTGTCTGGCTGTCTGGATCTATGGTTTCGCTTTGACCGCTGCTGCTCTTTGCTGCCCCTCTAGGCGACCGCCTAGTCTTGCCTAATGGTTGAGCCATGAGGTCATTAGAAAGAGCTTGATGGTAGTCAGCTTGGTTTATGACTAAGGCATGGAACACAAGCAAAAGGTAGGTAAACTGAAAGCATGACCTCATCAATTTTAAGCACTGCAAGCATGAGGACTTTGTAGTGGTCGCAGTTTGCCTGTTGAGTATTACGTGGACTTCAAGGGTAAGAGAGACTATCTCAAGAATACAAGGATACCCAGGATAGAAGATGAGATAGTGGCTGCAGATGACTTCCTGGAAATCCTGATGGCTTTGCATTTAGAGGCTTACAGTAGGTTTAAGCTTGTGTTTGATAAGTCATTGAGCTATTGCATCCAGACAGGAGTTTAAAGAACAAAGATTTAGAGATGAGGATATTTATATTGGTGAGAAAGCGTAGTTACTCACCTGTAACAGGTGTTCTCCAGGAGCAGCAGGAATCAGTCCTCACATATGGGTGACGTCGGCGCCGACGGAGCCCTCGCGGAGCAATTTTCCCCAGCTTTCAAAGAAAGCCTTTGGGAATTGCAGCGCGCATGCGCGGTCCCCTTCCCACCCAAAGGTGCCATCTTGGCCAGTCTGATGACATAGCGAAAAGACAGCAAAAAATTTGCAAAAACTAAATCATATGACTGCAACTCCACGGGGAGGAGGGAGGGTTGTGAGGACTGATTCCTGCTGCTCCTGGAGAACACCTGTTACAGGTGAGTAACTACGCTTTCTCCAGGACCAAGCAGGAAGTCAGTCCTCACATATGGGACTCCCAAGCTTAAGGCTACCGGAGAACCTAAGCATAAAAATGAGCTCCCTCTAGCTCAGCAGCACAGAAGGAAGGAATCTTCTCTGACTAATCTCCAACCGGTAGCCCAACATCCGGGATGGAGGGTAGGAGTTGCTTAAACCTCGAAGAGATTACGGAGGACTGCCTGTCCGAAAGCACTGTCCCTGCGGGACTCCCTCTCGAGGCAGTAATGGGTTGCAAAAGTCTGGCTCAAAGACCAAGTAGCGGCCCGGCAGATGTCTGCCAATGGAACAGAGCGGAGGTAAGCCACTGACGCAGCCTTCGCCCTAACCCGATGAGCCGTGACTCGACTTTCCAACGAGAGGCCTGCCGCCGCATAAGTCCAAGCGATACAGTCAGCTACCCAGATGGACAGAGTACGCTTGAAGACAGGGAGCCCTAATTTATTAGGGTCGTAAGACAAGAAGAGCTGAACAGTCTTACGGTGCTCCCGCGTACGATCAAGGTAGAAGTTCAGCGCCCTTCTACAGTCCAGGGTATGCAAGACCATCTCAGCTCGGCTGGAGTGCGGCCTGGGAAAGAAGGTCGGAAGCACCACCTCCTGATTGATGTGAAAAGGGGAGACCACTTTTGGAAGAAACTTAGGGTGAGTCCGCAGGACTACCCTGTTCTTGTAGAACCTAGTGTAAGGGGGATCAGACACTAGGGCCTGCAGTTCACTAACGCGTCTAGCAGAAGTGAGGGCTACCAGGAATAAGGTTTTCCAAGAAAGAAAACGGAGAGGACAGGTAGCCATGGGTTCAAAGGGCGGACAGGTGATCCGCTGTAAAACCACGTTAAGGTCCCAGTCTGGGGCTGGGGGGCGCAAAGGTGGTTTAAGGAGAAGGAGACCTCGGGAAAACCGTGCCACGAGAGGGTGGCTGGAAAGAGGCCTGCCTTCCACCGGCACATGATGTGCAGAAATAGCACTGAGGTGAACCTTGACCGAGTTGGACTTTAGTCCAAGATTGGAGAGGGAAAGCAAGTACTGCAAGACCACCGACACCAAGCAGGAGAAGGGGTCTTGAGACTGTTGAGTACACCATGTGGAGAAGCGACGCCATTTAAGGGCGTAGGATTTCCGGGTAGAGGGTCGCCTGGAAGCTAGCACGACCTCTTCTACCTCTGGAGGCAGCAGGAGGGGAGCAAGGACTACCCTTTCAGCAGCCAGGCCATCAGATGAAGAGATCTGAGGTTGGGGTGTAGGAGAGACCCCTGATCCTGGGTCAGGAGATCGGGCTGAAACCCCAGAGGCAACGGAGTATCTACCGCCAGTTGCATCAGAAGCGGGAACCACGGTTGCCTGGGCCACCGGGGAGCTATCAGGATCAGCGAAGCCTTGTCCCGGAGAACCTTGAAAAGTGTTCGAGACACCAGCGGCATGGGAGGAAAGGCATACAGAAGGCCCGTGGACCATGAGAGCAGAAAAGCATCCGCCGCTACTCGGAGGGGATGCGGTTCCCGAGAGCAGAACCGAGGAAGTTGCCTGTTCAGAGGACTGGCAAAGAGATCCAATGCGGGGAGGCCCCATTGGAGAAAGATCCTTTGAACCACCAACGGGTCCAATCTCCACTCGTGTGGTTGGAGGATTCTGCTCAGTTTGTCTGCCAGGTAGTTTTCTTGACCTGGGAGATAGACAGCTTTGAGGAGGATTCCTCGGCTGACGGCCCAAGCGCAGAGCTTTTGTGCTTCCCGACAGAGAAGGAAGGAGCCCGTGCCCCCCTGTTTGTTTACGTAGAACATGGCCACTTGATTGTCCGTCTGGACGAGGACGGACTGGCGAGCGGTAAGGTGGGAGAAGGCCCGGAGAGCCAGGCGGATCGCTCTGAGCTCCAGGAAGTTGATCTGCTGGGCAGATTCCCACGGGGTCCAGAGACCCTGAGTACATGTCCCTTGGCAATGTGCTCCCCAACCCAGGAGAGAAGCGTCGGTCGTCAGTACCTGAACAGGCGGAGGAGACTGAAAAGGCATTCCGAGCACTAGGTTGGGCAGATGAAGCCACCACCATAGAGAAGAGACCAGCGGGGTGGAGATTCGTACGGAGTCCGCCAGTCTCCCCGAGGCCTGACGCCATTGGGAGCGAAGGCACCATTGAGCAGGCCGCATATTCAGGCGGGCATTGGGGGTCACATGGACCGTGGAAGCCATATGGCCGAGCAGTTTCAGAAAGTGCCTGGCCGAGACCCGGGAATGACTGCGGAAGCGGCTGGCTAGAGCCATGAGCCGTTGTGCCCTGTCGAGCGGCAGAAAGGCGCACGCTTGAAGCGTGTTTAACCTGGCACCGATGAACTCGAGATCCTGAGAGGGGAGCAAAGTGGACTTTGCGATGTTTATGACAAAGCCCAGGTACTGGAGCAGAGTCACAGTATGTTGCGTGGCGTGCGTGGCCTCCGTGGAGGACGGAGCTCTGATGAGCCAGTCGTCTAGGTAAGGGAAGACAAAGAGGCCTTGAAGCCGGAGATAAGCCGCCACCACTGCGAGACATTTTGTGAAGACTCGTGGTGCGGAGGATAGGCCAAAGGGCAGTACTCTGTACTGGTAATGATTGCCTGCCACCACAAACCTTAGGTATTGTCGGTGGCTTGGGTGGATGAGGATGTGAGTATAGGCATCCTTTAGATCCAAGGAGCATAGCCAATCTCCCTGCTGGAGGTAGGGCAGCAGGATTCCAAGGGTAAGCATCTTGAACTTTTCCCTTTCCAGGAACTTGTTGAGGTTCCGCAAGTCCAGGATGGGTCTGAGGCCTCCAGTACGCTTTGGTATCAGGAAGTACCTGGAATAGAAGCCTTGACCTCTCAGGTGGTGGGGCACCGGCTCCACCGCCTGTTCCTGAAGAAGACTTGCCAACTCTTGAAGGAGTAAGTCCCGGTGAAGAGGGGGTCGCAGAGGCTCCCCTGGAAAGTAGGGGGGAGGTACCTGGTGGAAGTGTAGAAGATAGCCCTCTCGGACTATGTGGAGCACCCAGGTATCTGACGTGATGTTGGACCACCTGTGGGCAAAGTGGACCAGCCGGCCTCCCGTGCTGAGAGACACCAGCGGAGGGGGAGAGGCTATGCTGAAAGAGTCAAAAAACCCCACCCTGCGGAGCAGGGGCCGGTGGCGCAGGCTTGGGGGCTTGCTGCCTACGGGACCCGTTACCCCGTCCCTTGGCCTGCTGACCCTGTTGGGGAGCTGCTGAGGCCTGATAATGAGGGTAGTGTTTATAGGCAGCCGCCTTCCTCGGGTAAAAGGGCTTTTTCCCCGAGCCCTTCTTCTTCTGGGAAGGGCAGAGGTTTTCCTGGAGAGCCAAGTCCTGGTGAGAGTCTCTGTCTCGAGTTGTGCAGCCTTCTCGTCCATAGGTTTGCCAAAGAGGTTTTCACCTCTGCAGGGGACATCGACCAACTTGTCCTGCACCCAGGGCTCGAGGTCGGAGGACTGAAGCCAAGCCTGTCGGCGGGCCCCGATGCCAGCTGCGGCTACCCGAGCCGATGCCTCAAAGCCATCGTAGGCTGCTCGAGAGATAAACTTTGAGCACTCCCGAATACCGGTGGACAGGGCCAGGAACCTCCGCAAAGGTTCCTCGGAGAGACCAGCAGAGAATCCGGCTATTTCTTTAGCCAGGTCCCTGAGATACATGCCCATGTAGAGCTGGTAAGTCTGGACCCGACAAGCAAGCATAGAGTCCTGGAAACACTTCTTACCGATGCCATCCAGGCTGCGGGCTTCCCTGCCGGGAGGCACCAAGGAGTGCATCTTCTGGCTCTTGAGCCTATGCATGGCCGATTCCACCACCATGGAATGGTGCGGCAGCTGTGCTTTTTGGAAGCCAGGGCTCTTGCGGACTCGATATATGGCATCGACCCGCTTGCTTAATACCGGCGACGACGCCGGGCTCTCCCACATGCGGAAGAGAAGTCGTTCCAGCATCGGAGGAACCGGTACAGTAAAATGCTCCTTTGCAGGAGAGTCATATTGGAGGGCATCGAGCTCTTCGGCTCGAGGCTCCTCCTCGGGATCCGCAGGGAAGGCCAAGGCCTTGGCCATATCCCTCACGAAGTCCGAGAACCGTGCATCCTCCGGGGGGGACTGTCTCCGAGGTTCGGACTCGGGGGAGTCCGAAGGGATACACCGAGTCCGAAAAGAATCAGGTGACTCTTCCACCTCGGATTCCCAGGCGGACTCCTCGGAGGAGGAGTCGAGCGGCTCAGGCCGGGCAGGCACAGACGCCGTCCGCCCCGACGCCGAGGGAGTCGGCGTCGACGACCTCGGCCCCGAACGGGAGGCCGAAGGGGACCTCGACCGAGGATCGACTCGAGCCCGCATGGACTCGAGGATCGGCTCGGTCTCCGCGGTCGACTTAGACGTCGACGTCCCGGCGGTCAGGGCAGAAGCGCCAGCGAGGCCAGCGATCAATGCCCGCTGCTGGTCCATGAAGGCAGCCAGGCTGCTCTCCAAGGCCGTCAACCTGAGTCCGAACTCAGGAGACCCAGCAGCCCCCGACTCGGGGCCCGACGTCGGACCCCTCGGAGGCGAGTCCACGAGGACAACAGGACTTACGTGAGCAGACGAGTCCATCTCCAGACGAGGCTGTTTGGACGGCCGCTCCAGCTCCAAAGACCCGGGACGGCTATCGGGGTTATGCGACCTGGCCCTCGCGGAGCCAGGAGCGTCCACCGACGCCGTCCTCGCGGGTTTCTTCCTCCGATGATGCTCCCGGGTAGGAGACCCCCTCTCAGAGGAGCTCCGACGGTGTTCAGAGCCAGATTCCCTGGACACGGACGCCTCTGACGAGGTCCGGGTACGGCTGGGGTCAGAGAAGATTCTCTCCCTCTGATGCTTCCGACTCCGCAAGGATTTGGCGGACATCTTGCCACAGGCTCCACAGATCATTTCTTCATGATCTGGGCCCAGGCAACGGAGGCAGCAATCATGTGTGTCAGTAAGAGACATAAGTTTCTTACACTTAACACACTTTTTAAAGCCACTGGCGGCCATCGGGGGAAAAAGGGCCCCTGCGAGGTCAAACGTTCGTGCCGCCAGGGAAAAGTGAAAAAAGCGCGAATTTGTCACTAAGGACAGAAAAAACCGAAAAGAAGGGGAGGCCTCGCAACCGGCGTCGCGAGGCCGGACGGAAAAGGGACCGGCGTCAAACCGAAGAAAATAATAAAATAATAAAGAAAATCAACTTTTCAGCGGTGACTTGTAGACAGCGTCTGTAGGGCTCCGCGGAAAAAAGAAGACTGGCCAAGATGGTACCTTTGGGCGGGAAGGGGACCGCGCATGCGCGCTGCAATTCCCAAAGGCTTTCTTTGAAAGCTGGGGAAAATTGCTCCGCGAGGGCTCCGTCGGCGCTGACGTCACCCATATGTGAGGACTGACTTCCTGCTTGGTCCTGGAGAAGTTGGATATCGTCTGCATAAAAGTAGATATTGATTTCAAAGGTTTGAATAAGCGTTACTAAGAGGGAAAGGAAGATGTCGAATATGATGGGCGAAGACAGAACCTTGTGGTATACCACAGAGCAGAGTGTGTGCCTGGGAGAGGGCTGAGTTGAAGTTGAAGTTACAACCCTCAAAGAAGAAAACAAATCAGTCAGTGTCCCCTAATACAGAGGTCTTCAACCTTTTTATTTTCTGATCCCCTTATAAATCCCCAAAACACTCAGGGACCCCTAATTCATCCACAACATTTTTCCTGGATTCCTCTGCTCAGTGCCAAGTCTATCTCTATTAGCCCTCTTTACCTCCTTCCCCCTTCTTGTCTCCAATATTATCTCTCTCACACTTACCCTCCACCCATGCCCTACTACTTTCAGTCTGTCTAACCCCATCCCCACCTGTAGCCAGTTCTCTTCAGTCTCTCTCTTCTATCCCCACCCGCACCTTCTATTTTTTTGTGTCCTGTGGGCCCCCTGTAATGGTCTCATAGACCCCACAGGGGTTCAGATGTTGTGAACCACTGCTCTAAGTCCATGTTCAGCAGTTGACCATATCAAAAGCAGCTGTGAAGTGTAACAATACGAAAATATAGATGTTCCTGCTATCTAGGTGGAGATGAATTTCATTGTTCATGGCAACCAAAGTAGATTTGGTGCTGTAACCTGAGAGGAAATCTGACTTCCTACAGCTCTTCAACTACCTTGACAAAATCAAGACCCTTCATACCAGGCAAACTAGTTTTTTCAAACATTTTAGAAATCAAAGGGAGATTTGACATAATTTGCGATTGTAAATATTAAACTGTTCAAATGTGGGTTTTTTGAGAAGCAGGTAGATAAATCGCCTGCTTCCAGGCTTAGGAAAGATGCCGGAAGCAAGACTGATCACAATCATTAGAAAGATGTAAAGAAACAGATTGAGTAAAGGGTCTTGATAATGTGAACATGCATAGGGTCATCAGGAGAGGCTGAAGATTGGAGTGGGGATGTAGCCTAATGGTTAGCAACTTAGGACCAGCAAAACCAGGGTTCGCATCCCACTGGTACTCCTTGTGGCCCTGGGAAGGAACTTCTGACTATGGTGGGAATATTGAAGGTTTGCAGCTCTTACGGAGGTTAGAATGATCTGGATTATTCATCATCCTCATCCCAACTAATTTCAAACACCACCTGCCTCTCCAAATTTCACCCCTCCCCCCCCCAAAAAAAAATCCCAGAACCACATTCTTCTCCCCTCTATATTTCCCCAAGATCTCAAAACCTCCCTCCTGTCCTTTCTTGTCTCTCATCCCCACCATTAGGCAAACTGGACAGCAAAAAGCAGGGCATTCAGAGCTCAACAATAGATTATGAAAGCTGGAGGGGGGATGTAAGGCTTAAGGACACCTTGAATCAACTCTGGGGCTGGTCCTGCCTTAATCCCCCCATTCCAACCTTCCCTCCACTTCTCACCAATCATCCCTGTATCTTCTCCTGTCTCCCTCTCCCGATTCTCCTTACCATCAATGCCTGAAATTTGCCAGTCTTTAAACTCCCAAAAGAATGAAATCAAATATTCAGATACAAAGCAAGGTTGGAAAATGACCTCTTTTTTTTATTACGCAAAATATATTTACATTACTTACTATGCAAAATAATTCAAGTGTATGCAAATATGTCACATAATTGCCACAGAAGTTTAAAAAACTGTGTTACAGCGGTGATAAACTCTTGCCGAAGAAGCTTGAAAAATCTGCTGCAGGAAACCAGGGTCTATATTTATAATCTATGTCATAATCATGTTCCCATGTGATACGTAGTAGCAGCCATTTCATTTGTATGCCACGTAATGTGTGGAAACCGGGTCATGGGACATGTTTTTGCAAGCGATCATGGGGGGGAAGTTGTAGCTAGTATGACCCAATGCTTCACTGCAAATCCTGGCCAGTAATGTAACATAGTTTGGGAAGGAGGAAAGAGGAAGAGTCTGCCTCTTGCTTGGAGTTTTATACAACTTAAGGTTGATTTAATTAGCAATTTTATTTACTTTCTAATTTTTTTCCCCTGTATCTCTAAGGTTGGAGAGAGGATTCAGTTCTCCTAAATTTTCTCCTGAATCATAGCACTGCAGAGCTGCTAAGTTACCTAGCTCCCGGAGAGAGATTCTTGGCCAGACCTGGTTTTAAAAATATCCCAAAGTAGTGTAACATTAGTAGACCTTAATTGTACCCACTGGAATCAGTGCTGCAGGTCCCATAACATCAGGATGGAGTTGTCAGAAATCAGGTCTTTCCCTATACCACCGTTTCACCGGGTCAAAGCGGTTTACAAGTAACAGCAACTTCTACATGTCACAAGAATTGGTAATATATATACATGGTGGATACATTTTATAAGGTAGTCAGTGATTACATAATCTTTTAGTGTGTGTGTGTGGGGGGGGGGGGAGTATTTAACAAGCAATGAGGAATGGAGCAGGGAATTGTTAACAACAAGATCATCACTTGGGGTTAGTGGGAGCATTTAAGTGGTTGGAGGGGTGGCAACTGTAAAGTGGACTATTAGGTTACTGTATGTTCAGTCCAAAATGTTCAATTAATAGGTGGGTCTTTAGTTGTCTGCAAAATGTTGCAAGTTCTGTGATGTTCCTTATCATCTCGGGTAGTGCATTCCACAGGCTTGGAGCATAGATCGTTTGTAGGCATATCGGCTGCTTTTTGCTCTTTCAAGTGGTACCGTCAGCATGTTTGGGGTGCTTTATCTTCTGGCTCTGTACTTTGGGGCTTGCATAGTAGGACTTGTAAGTGGGAGGCTGATTTGTTGAGATTAATTTTGAAGGTTAATAGCATGAATTTGTACTTGATTTGGCTTAGTATGGGAAGCCAGTGTAGGTGTTTCAGAATTGGCATTATGTGTTCGTATCTTGTAGCTCCTTGTATGATGCAGACCGCTGTGTAATAGATGCAGAGTGGATTTTGGTAATCTGTGGTATGTGATGTTACGTCAAAATGTGGAGAGATTACAGCCTGGAACTCTGAGCGGAAATCACATGGGTCAAGTAGTGGGATAGAGTTGTAGAGTTGTAGAGTTCGTATTTTGTGATAAATCGTCTTGGTCATATTGTTAATATGCGACTTCAGGTTTAATCACTGGCCCAAGTTATGCCTAAGTATTTGACTTCAGATTGTTCTTTCAGGTCAATGTTGATTATTTTTAGGGTTAGTGGGGGGTTGAATGCTTCATCTCTAGTGATGAATAGTACTTCTGTCTTTTTGTGGTTTATTGATAACGAGTGTACAGTTAGCCATTGGGAAACATCCCTGAAGCATTCCATTATTCCTGCATATAGGGGGTTTGGCCATGTTGAAGGGTGCGTAGAGCATAATATTGTCTGCAAATATGTGGTAGTAGATGTTGTGTGACTGCATGACTGAGCACAATTGTTGTAGATATATGCTGAAGAGGAGGGAGGATAATGCTGAGCCCTGAGGGACACCCTGGTTTTGGAGATAAGGTGATGATTTGTTAGGACCTATTTTTACTTGTTGCTGGCGGTTTGTCAAGTAGGAGTGGAACCATTCCAACACTTTGTGCTGGACTCCAATAGTTTGAAGTCGCTTAACAGCAGATTGTGGCAGGTGGTGTCAAAGGCTGCTGCTACGTCCAGGAATATTAGTATGAATCCCTGATTTGGTTTCTGGGTGCCTTTTATGATGCTGTCCATGAGAGAGGCTATGAAATATTCAACTCCAGGTGTGGTCTAAACCCATGTTGTTGTGGGTCTAGCGGAGCTTGCATGTTGATGTGATCTTGGAATTGCTGTTGTGTTGTCTTTTCAATTATCTTTGCCAAGAATGGGAGGCTAGCAATGGGTCTGTAAGAAACTGGGTCCTTTGAGTCCAGTTTAGGGTTCTTTAGTGTGGGATGGATGGAGGTAGTTTTTAAGCTGGTGGGCATGTATCCTTGGGCAAGGGATAGTTGGGTTAGTTTTTTTAAGGATTGGGCTTAGTTTGGCTCTGGTTATTTTAATCCAATTTAGTGGACATGGGTCAAGGGGGGATGTTGTTGTATTTGGATTTGTGATTACTTTCTCCATATTTTCCTGGTTGATGGAGCTGGATGATTTCTATGGTGTGATGGTAGTTATGGTATGTGGCGACTTTGCTGGCTGGTACTTCAGACATATGATTTTGCTTTGAAAGTAGTTTGCTAGGGTTTGTGGGCTAGGAGTGATGTCTGTGTTGTCCTGATTAGGGGTCTTTACTAAGTCTTTTACTATGTTGAATAGTTCTCTTGGTCGGTTTATTGAGCTCATGATTATTTTAGTGTGGTAATTCCTTTTGCATTTGTTAGTTTTGGTATGGTAATCTTGAAGCATTGAAGCATTCAGACCCCTTCTAGAATCAAATGATTTCAGAACAGTAGTCAAAGCCCTAATCACTCCTCACTTAGACTACTGCAACAGTATGTTACAAGGTCTGCCCAAAATAGTCTACATACCCTTCAATTAGCACAGAATGTAGCTGCCAGGATTATTAATAAAACAAATTTATCTGATCACATTACACCAATATTCTATAACAATCATTGGCTACCGATAGCAAGCAGGATTGAGTACAAAATAATAGTTATTACATTTAAACTGTTTAATAACATCTCTCCCTCCATTCTTACAACTAAGATTCACACCCAATCAGATGTTAGGAGCAGGAGAAAAAGTAACCAAAATCTCCTCTCAATACCACCCTCAGTTCGTAAGACTAAACAATCTACTAGTAATAGAGCCTTCACATACACTGCACCCGCTCTTCCAGACTCCATCAGATCAATCAAAGACCTACAGACATTCCGTAAGGAACTAAAGACTTTACTGTTCTCTGAATACTATAATAACTTCATCTGCAACAACACTAATATTTACTCCTCCATGCAATCCTTCCCAACTGATCCAGCCCCCTTCTCCATATCTACCTAGCATACATTATTGTAACCTTCATAATTGGTATCACTGCTGAGCTACTATTTAAATAGTTAAATGTTAACCATCTTCCACCATACTTTGACATGTGTGGACAAATGGTCTGTAAATAGCTAAATAGTTCAATGTAAATTAGTTCACTACAATGTTCTATGTAACTCGTATTTGTTCAAAGTAAACCGCCCCTGATTGTTGGAAGGGTCGGTATAGAAAAACTGTTCAAATAAATAAATATTATTGTTCTGGTCGTCTGTTTGTCTGGAGTTTCACCATTTACGTTCAAGTTTTCTAAGTTGTCTTTTGATGTCTCTAAGTTCTACATGTACCAAGCGGTCTTTGGTTGTTACGTTGTGTTCTGAGTTGTTGTTGCTGCTGCTGTGGCTTCTTCTATGATTTCATTTAAATTATTTATAAGTACATGAATGTTTCTGCCTTCAATGTAGGAATTATCTTGTCAAGGAATGTTTGTTTAGTCTACAAAAGAGTGGAGAAAAGCACAGCCAAACCAGTAAGGGCTGTAAGCAAACATCTTTATTCTAAAGACCCGACTTGGCCAAGTTTGGGTTGTTAGGCCTGCATCAGGGGTCTACATAGACTATACTATTGTCGTATTCATCCAAGTGAAAGAGGTATAGTTGGATACACACAATTATGAATATGCTGCTAGGAAACACAATACTACTATGGAACAGCAACAAGTGCAGTCAGAGAATTATTACCTTGTCAAGGAATGTTTGTTTGTCAAAATATTGCCCTCCTGGATCTGGGTAACTTGGAAGTTCTGGCACTGTCAAGGTCTGATGTTACTGGAAAATCCCCTTAAGTAAGGTTACCAGATGTCCGAATTTTGGGGGATTGTCCCCGATTTTAGAGCCGTGTCCCTGACTCTCACCTGTGTGGTAGTCTCCTGTCCCCGATTCCAACAATCAGGACAGAGAGGATTAAAAAAAACTAATTGTATTTTCAGTTTAGTGATTTCTATATGTCATCTTTTAGAATTTATATCCATTATCTTTATATTTTGCAAATTATGGGGGAGATGCATCCCTGTTTCTAACTCTCTGTCAGTTTGTCTGCTTGCAAGGGATGGATAGAGGAGGGGGGTCAGGGTAATGCTTCTTTTATGCTCCTACCTGGAAGTAAGGTGTCCCTTCCTCCTCCCACTCCCCCATATGCACACTTCAGATAAGGGTCCCAGATTTGCCTAAAACAATCTGGTAACCTTACCTTAAGGATACAGGCAGGAGATTTCTCATTGCATGTCCTGTTTATAAAGAATTACATTAAAGGTTAATGTACGCTACAAAGCTTTTTATTCACCTTTTGACATGTTGGTGAACCTGCTGTAAGAGAGTGGGGGTAGTAGGGTCTTGTGCACCCCTGCTCCATAAGGATACCAGGCATAAGGTCAGTCCTGGAAGGTTTTCAGAATAACCCTAATGAATATGCATGAGAAATCCACATACATACTGCCTTCACTGTATGCAAATCTGTCCATGCATATTCATTAAGGCTATTCTGAAAACCTGGTCTCTTTGAGGACTGAACTTGTGCACACCTGTTGCAGAGGAAAGCTTGGCTCTGTATTTATAGCTGTTAGTTTATGTAAAAACGTTTTGTTCTTTTTTTGCAGCACAAGCTGGGTCTGAAAGCCCACCAGCATCTGGGATGTTGTAGCATCAGAAAACCATGAGCAGAATTTCTGTAAAATGGCATAAACCGCCTTTAAAATCTAGCCTGACCTTTGGAAATATGCCAGAGAGCTGCCAAGTTGCCCATTTCAGGAGGGAGATTTTGGACCAGTCCTGGATTTCAGACAGCACCATCCTGATGCATTATGGGATCTGCAGCATTGACGTCAATGGGTAGAATCAGAGACTACAACCACCATGCTGCTTTGGGATGGAGGTTTAAAACCAGAATAAGCCAAAGGTCTCCTTCCTAGAACTGGGTAACTTGGTAGCTCCGAGTCTGTATCCCTCCAAATCAAAGCAATGCAGGGCCCTTGCAAGGAGCCACTTTGAGTAGGCACCTTAATTGCAAACTAGGAGAGTACTTAGTAGCTAATCTATAGACCAAATTTATGACTGCACTGTTTCGTATTGAATCTTAGCTGCCAATCACTTGACTGTTCAGGGTCCACTCTGACATCTGCAAATAGCCAAATCCTTTTTCCCATTTCAAAACGCAGGGCATAAAAGAGAGCCAAAATTCAACATCAGATTTCCAACATTCACTTCCAGCCCTTTCTTTCCTCCCCTTCCAGTTCTCCAAAAGGCTATTTCTTTAATTGCTTTGCTGCAATTCTAGAACGCCCCCTTCAACGAATGGTAATACTCCCACGATTAGGATCCACTTCCCCAGAGCCTCTGAATCCAGATCACTTTCACGAGATGTTCCTCACTAGGCCAAAACAGCATCATCCCAAATTGTCCACAGACAGAAGTAATTTAATTACTTCCACTCACCTGCACACATTAACCAAATCACCTACCTGTCCACGGTTTGAATTCACCCCAAAACACAACCACTGACAGGCTATTATAGCTTTAGCTGGTTCAATTAACTACACATTACTGAACAGACATGGAGCCCGGTTCCTGGTAAAGGGTCCCCCCTGCACCATCTTAGCTCAATTAACCGGGCGCTCCTGACAGCTGTTTAATTTAGATCGAGATTCCAAACTATTCGCCTGTCCAGAGAGAAATCCAATACTTCAGCTCTGATTGTTGAGAAAATAGACTGGTTGCCTTGAAAAGCAGTTCAATAAAACATTTTAATATGAGAGGACTCATTAGTCTTAATGAACGTGGAAAAAGCTCCCCACCACCTCCACACACAAACACATTTTCTTTTTCTGTTCTGACAGTTTCTCGTGCCTATTGCTGCTCTGTCTGTCTTTCTGTGGGTTGTTGTTGCTGTGTCTGTGTGACCACAAAATCTGTTATGTACATCAATGTAACACAGCTAGAAAGGAGAGACAGACACAGGGAAATGGACCGTGCAAGTCATGGTATTATGGAATCAGGAACTAGTCTGATCTTGATGAATGATTTTTCATGAAATATCATCAGTTGTCTCACATGAATTAGAGCTCTCTGAAGAGTGGTCTTATGGTGTTCAAGAGCCAGCGCTGTCCTATGAAGAAACATCAAGATGTTAACAACTTGACTCTGAAGCTTTAATTATTTATTCATTTTGGAGTTCACTCATTGGTAGCTAAAGACAAGCCATCAGGTGCCGAGTTGCTAAGTTACCCAGTTCCAGGAGTGAGATTTTAAGCCAGTTCTGGATTTCTGACAATCTCATCCTGACGCATTATAGGACCTGCAGCGCTTATTTCCATGGGTAAAAAGCGTAGGTACTCACCTGTACCAGGTGTACTCCAGGGACAGCAGGAATCAGTCCTTACTTATGGGTGACATCGGCACTGACGGAGCCCACACGCAGCAATTCCCCAGCTTTCAAAGAAAGCCTTTGGGATTGTTGCCATGTATGCGTGGTCCTCGTCCCACCCGAAGGTGCCATCTTGCTCAGTCAGGTCCCATAGCTAGAGCCCTACTAAGCAGATGGCAAGGGAAGGATAAAAAAAATGCAACTCTTTAAGGGGAGGTGGGTGTCCCTGGAGAACACCTGTTACAGGTGAGTAACTACGCTTTCTCCAGGAAGTCAGTCCTCACATGGGATTCCCCAGCTACAGGCTACCGAACCTGTAGTTCAAAAAACGCCTCCGTGAAGGTCGTGAGCAGAAGCCAATGCCCGAAGGAGTCCGAGTCCTCGGGTTAAGCTCTCGATAGCTGCAGAAGAAGGGTCAGAGGGCAGGAGCTGCTTATACCCCGAACAGAATACAGCCTGGCCGAAGGCGCTGTCCTGGCGGGACTCCCTCTTCAGGCAGTAATGAGAAGCAAAGGTAGTCGCTGAAGACCAGGTCGCAGACCGGCAGATGTCCATTAGAGGCACCGAGTGCAGCGAAGCTATCGAAGCTGCCTTGGCCCAGACGCTTTGTGCGGTGACTCGCTGATCCAGCGGGGTGCCCACCTTTGCTTGGGCGAAGGCGATGCAATCTGCCACCCAGATGGAGAGGGTGTGCTTGGTGACTGCCTGTCCCAGGGCTGACGAATAGGTCCATGGACAGAGTCCTCCACTGATGGAACAAGAGGCTGGCCACCTCCGGATCCAGGCGCCACTTGTGTGGGCGGAGGATCCTGCTGAGTTTGTCCGCGGGGACATTCTCCTGGCCCAGGAGATAGACCACTCTGAGGTTCATGCCCCGGCAAAGGCAAAGGAGGACTGCCTCCCGGCAGAGGGGGCAGGAACCTGTTCCCCCCTCCTTATTTATGTAGAACATTGCTTTCCTGTTGCCGGTCTGCACAAGCACCGACTTTCCCTTCAGATGGTACTCAAAGGCCCCCAGGGCCCACCGAACCACCCGAAGCTTGAGCAGATTGATCTGCTGCTGGGATTCTTTGGGCGACCACTGTCCCTGGGTGCGTAGGTCACCGCAGTGGGCTCCCCAACCAAGTAGGGAGGCATTCGTCGTCAGGACAAGCTCCTGCTGTGGGGCCTGGAAGGGCATGCCCCAGGAGGCTTTGGGGATCCTGCCACCAATCAGGTGAGCTGTAAAAGCCGCGGGAGACCCAAATGGGGTCCCGAAAGTGGCCGGAGGCCTGGCTCCATTATGCTCTGAGGCACCACTGAGCCATCCACATGTGCATGCAGGCATGGGGAACAATGTGGACGGTGGAGGCCATGTGCCCCAGGAGGTGCAACATGGCTCGTGTTGGAATCCGAGCCCTGCCTTGGACCTTGGCCGCCAGGGCACGGAGAAGATCTGCACGGTCCTGGGGTAGGAAGATGGTCGCCCACTCTATGTCAAGGAGTGCGCTGAGGAACTCCAGGGTCTGCACCAGTTTGAGGTGGGACTTGGAGTAATTGACCAGGAAGCCGAGGCATTCGAGGAGGAGGATCATGCGCGATGCCGCAAGGTGACC
Organism: Ichthyophis bannanicus; assembly: GCA_033557465.1. Classification (NCBI taxonomy): domain Eukaryota; kingdom Metazoa; phylum Chordata; class Amphibia; order Gymnophiona; family Ichthyophiidae; genus Ichthyophis; species Ichthyophis bannanicus. The sequence goes on from CM066044.1 coordinate 34,192,449, forward strand.
TTCCTCAGCCAATGCCCCCATGACAAGCCAGTCATCTAGGTAGGGAAAAACAGGTATGCCCTGCCGCTAGAGGTAGGTGGCGGCCACGGAAAGGCACTTGGTGAAGACCCGCGGGCAGATGCGAGCCCGAAGGGGAGCACCCTGTATTGGAAGTGCTCCCCCTGTACTCTGAAGCGCAGGTACTGCCTGTGCTGGGGGTGGACCAGAATGTGGGCGTAAACGTCCCTGAGGTCCAAGGAGCAAGCCAATCACCCTGCTGAAGGAAGGGTAGCAGGACACCAAGCGACAGCATTTTGAACTTCTCCCGCACCAGAAACATGTTGAGGTTTCTGAGATCAAGGATGGGGCGTAGGCCCCCCGTCTTCATCGGAATGAGGAAGTATCGGGAGTAGAACCCTTGACCTCGGAGGTGCGGCAGTATCTTTTCGACCACCCTCAGGCCGAGGAGGTTGGTCAGCTCTTGTTGCAAACAAGCCTGGTGCGAGGGAAGCTGAGAAGGCTCCACTGGGGAGAAAGGAGGAGGGGGCTTGTCCAGATGAAGACAGTAACTGTCCCAGATCACCCGGAGGACCCAGGTGTCCGACGTGATCGACGCAAATTGGGGGGCAAAAAGGGACAGGCGGAAGTGCCGCCAGGGGGGCAAGAGGCTATGCCTTCGGTGTTAAAACCCCTGAGCAAGTTGGGGTGGCGCCGGTGGTTGGGCCTTGGATCCTTTAGGTTTGCAATGGCCATGCGCTCCCCCCTTGCCCTGTGTACTGGTGGTCCGTGCGGGGGTGGGTGGGTAGGGCAGTTATCCCCAGAAGGGGAGTCCCTTTCTCTGGAAGAACGGCTTCTTCGGGTGCTGTTTCTTCCGTGGGAGAGGTCTTACGCGAGAAGCGGGTTCGAGTTACGAACTCCGTTTCAATCTCGGCCGACTTATCCTCCATGGACTTGCTAGACAATTGTTCACTGAGGAAGGGGACATCCAGGAGCTTCTCCTGGACCCACTGCTCTAGGTCCGAAGACTGGAGCCATGCCAGTGCCGGGCCCTGATGCCGGCTGCCGCCACTCAGGTGGAGGACTCAAAACCATCATATGCGGCGTGGGAGAGGTACTTCGAGCAGTCTGCGACTGACCTCAGGAGGGTCTGGAATCTGAGAAGGTGTTCACCTCTGAGACCTGCGGAAAACCCACCGAGCTCTTTGGCGAGGTCACGCAGGAACATGCCCATGTACAGTTGGTAAGCCTGAATGTGGCACGTCAATATGGGCCCCTGATAGATCTTGCGCCCAAGGGCATCGAGGGCTCTGGACTCGGGACCAAAGAATGTGACTTTGGGCTCTTTTGCTTCCGCAATGCCGATTCCACTACCATGGAGGTGTGCGGAAGTTGGGTCTTCTGGAACCCCGGGCCACGCTGGACCCTATACATGGCATCGAGCCGTTTGCTCACAAAGGGAATTGAGGCTGGCACCTCCCACATGCAAAGGAGTAGCCGGAACAGAATGGGAGGTACCGGGACCGTAAGAGACTCCCGAGGTGGGGACTCATTACTGTAAGATGTCGAGTTCCTCTGCACTCGGTTCTTCCTCAGCCAGCGTGGCCAGATTGAGGGCCTGCGCCATGTCCTGCATGAACACCAGAAAGGAAGTGTCCTTGGGAGGCGAATGCCTCTGGGAGGCGGGTGGGGAGGGGTCCGAAGGAAGGTCCCTGTGGGCGCGGGTCTCCGGGGAGCTATCCCCATCTGACTCCCAGCCCAAGAGGTCTGAGAAGGAATCTGAGTCAGGCTGGTCGCCCTGACCAGAGGCCGAGGCCCGCTTGGAGCCGGAGGCACTGGCCTTGGAGGATCTCGCCCCCGAGGAACGGGACAGCGAGCGAGACTGGTGCCGAGGACCCTCACAAGGCCCGCGGCTCTCGGGGGTTTCCAGGGCAGGTTTAGGTACCCCCCTTGGGGGGACCTCAGTCTCGAGGCGCGGGCCAGCCATGCTGGGCAGAAGCACCTGCTGGGCAGCTAAGAAGGCAGAAACTGTTTCCAACAGTGGCCAATCTAGGTCATACGTACCTAGCAGTATCCCCAAGAGACACAGGTTCCACAATGCTTGTATTGGGTCAAGCATTGATATCCTGGGTCCCTTTTTAATAATGGTTTATGGACCTTTCCTCCAGGAACTTGTCCAAACCTTTTTTAAACCCAGCTACACTAACAGCCCTTACTACATCCTCCAGTAACAAATTCCAGAGTTTGATTACACGTTGAGTGAAAAAATATTTTGTCTTTACCCTGTAGCTTCATTACATGTTCCCTAGTCTTTCTATATTCTGATAGCGTAAACAATCGATCTACGTTTACCCGTTCCACTCCATTCATTAATTTATAGACCTCTATCATATCTCCCCTCAGCCGTCTCTTTTCCATGTTGAAGAGCCCTAACCTTTGTAGCCTCTCTTCATAGGAGTAGCCTTCCATCCCCTTTACCATTTTGGTGGCTCTTCTCTGTACCTTTTCTAATAACGCTATATCCTTTTTAAGATACGGCAACCAGAATTGCACACAATATTCAAGGTGCGGTCGTACCATGGAACGATACAAAGGCATTATAATATCCTTTGTTTTATTTTCCATTCCTTTCCTTATGATACCTAGCATTCTATTTGCTTTCTTGGCCGCCGCTGCACACTGGGCGGAGGGTTTTAACATATTATCCACGATGACTCCTAAATCTTTTTCCTGGGTGGTGGTTCCCAATGTAGAACCTTGTATTGTGTAACCATAGTGTGGGTTGTTCTTTCCTAGGTGCATAACTTTGCACTTGTCCACATTAAATTTCATCTGCCATATGGATGCCCAGTCTTCCAATTTATCCAGATCCTCCTGCAGTTTTCCACAATCCTCTTGGGTTTTAACAACTTTAAACAGTTTTGTGTCATCTGAAAATTTGATAACCTCACTAGTTATTCCCTTTTCCAGGTCATTTATTAATATGTCAAAAAGTAGCAGACCCAGTACAGATCCCTGGGGTACTCCACTATTCACCTTTTTCCATTGGGAAAATTGGCCATTTAGCCCTACCCTCTGCTTTCTATCTTTTAACCAGTTCCTGATCCACAGTAGTACACTGCCTCCTATCCCATGACTTTTTAGTTTTGCCAAAAGTCTCTGATGAGGGACCTTGTCAAAGGCTTTCTGAAAGTCCAGATACACTATATCAACCGACTCACCTTTGACTACCTGTTTATTCACACCTTCAAAAAAACATATCAGATTAGTAAGACAAGATCTTCCTTGTCTAAAGCCATGTTGGCTGTCTCCCATTAGGCCATGACTATCTACATGCTGTGTAATTTTGTTCTTTATGATGGTTTCTACCGTTTTCCCCGGTACTGATGTCAGGCTCACCGGTCTGTAGTTTCCCGGATCACCCCTGGAACCCTTTTTAAAAATTGTCGTTACATTTTATTTATTTATTTACATTCTCTTGTATACCGCGGTATTCTGCATCAGTGCGGTTTACATTGAACAAACTGAAATTACATTGAACAGGGCATTATAAATTGGAGATAACTATTTACAGGGAACATGGGCTATGGAGGGTTAAGTGGCTTGCCCAAGACCACAAGGAGCACCTTTGGGACTAGAAACCCCAGTCCTTCCGGCCAAAGGTTGCTGTCCTCTAGTGGGATTTGATCCTCCGACCTTCCGGCCTGAAGTACCTTGCCCCAACCACTAGGCCACTCCTCCACTCCACTGGCGATCCTCCAATCTTCAGGTATTACAGATGATTTTAATGAAAATTCACAGATTACTAATAGCAGGTCTGCAATCTCATATTTCAGTTCTTTCAACACTCTTGGATGTATACCATCCAGTTCAGATGATTTGCTACTATTCAGTTTATCAAATAGTTGTAATACATCTTCCCGGTGTAGCGATATTTCTATCAATTCCTCTGCAGTATCACCTTTAAATACCACTTCAGTCTTGGGTAACATCCCTACATCTTCCTCAGTAAAGACCGAAGCAAAGAATTCATTCAGTCTCTCCGCTATAGCCTTGCTCTAACCACTAGGCTACTCCTCCACTCCTAAGAAGTAGTCTATGACTTGGTTTTTTTTTACAGGTATTAACCGAAGGCCTATTATATTTACTGTTGACATGCATTTCGTGATGTAAACATTAATTCTTGTAGATTACAAAAAACCTAGAACCAACTTTGCAATTTCACTGTCATATTTGTGTTCAGCATATAAAAATTGAAAAGAAATGACTATTTTTATTTCAGTAACATGACCTCGATACCCTGTCCTTGCTTGGTTTTAGTGGCTCTGTACTATCCTGGTTCTCCTCCTATCTCTCCCATCGCTCTTTCAGTGTGTGTTCTGGTGGCTCCTCCTCCTCTGCTACCCTGCTCCCAGTTGGTGTACCCCAAGGATCTGTCTTGGGTCCGCTCCTTTTCTCTCTGTATACCCAGTCCCTTGGTGTGCTTATCTCTTCCCATGGCTTTCAGTACCATCTCTATGCTGATGACTCTCAGATCTACCTCTCTACACCTGAAATCTCTCTGGCAATCCAGACCCAGATCTCTGCCTGCCTTTCTGACATTGCTGCCTGGATGTCTCACCGCCGTTTGAAATTGAACATGGCCAAGACTGAACTTCTTATCTTTCCCCCTAAAACCTCCCCTCCTCTTCCTCCTTTCTCAGTCTCTGTGGACAGCTCTGTACTCCTTCCTGTTTCCTCAGCCCGCAATCTGGGGGTTGTCTTTGACTCCTCTCTCTCTTTCTCCACACACATCCATCTGATAGCTAAGACCTGCCGTTTCTTTCTCTATAACATTAGCAAAATCCGCCCGTTCCTTTCTGAACACACTACTAAAACACTTATCCACTCCTTAATCACCTCCCGTCTTGACTACTGTAACCTTTTCCTTGCTGGTCTCCCTTTGAATCATCTCTCTCCCCTTCAATCTGTTCAGCACTCTGCTGCGTGACTAATCTTCTGCCAGCCTCGTCATGCCCATATTACTCCTCTTCTCAAGTCACTTCACTGGCTCCCTATCCATTTCTTCATCCAGTTCAAACTTCTCCTGCTGACCTATAAATGTATTCACTCTGCGGCTCCTCAGTACCTTTCTTCTCTTATCTCTCCTTACAACCCCCCTTGGGAACTTCGCTCTTCCAACAAACTATTTCTATCTGTGCCCTTCTCTCCTACTGCTAACTCCAGACTTCGCTGCTTTCACTTTGCTGCACCTTATGCCTGGAACAAACTACCTGAGTCTGTACGCCAGGCACCTTCTCTGACCCTCTTCAAATCCAGGCTGAAAACTCACCTCTTCGCTGCTGCCTTTGGATCTTGACTCACCTGATCTTCTTTTCCTTCCCCTTTTCTTTCCCCTAGTTTTATCCCTGCCTACACCTTCTGTGTTTTGTTTTGTATTTGTCTTGACTAGATTGTAAGCTCTGACGAGCAGGGACTGTCTCTTACATGTCTGTACAGCGCTGCGTATGACTGGTAGTGCTATACAAATGCTCAGTAGTTGTAGTAGTAGTAGGACGGCCGAGGATGCCACTGGGGATTCCGGGGCTGCCTTACAGAAAATGTCGTAGGACTTCTGCTTACAACTTAGCAGGGGCTTGGCAGACATTTTCTTACAGAGAGCGCAGAGCTCTGGGTTATGGTCGGCCCCCAGACAGCAGTCATGGGTGTCTGTAAGCGACATATTCTTGGAGCATCTGTCACATTTTTTAAAACTGGTGGCCATTGGGGCAAAAAGGGCCTCTGCTATGTCAAAGACCCTCGAGGCCAGCAGTTGGAAAAGGCGCAAAAGGCTGGAAGAGAAACAAATTTACCAAAAGGGCTGGAAATAAAAATGTCCCTTCGCCCAGATGAACAAGAGCGAAGGGAAGGATGGGAGAGGACCGGTGCTATGAGAAGAAAGAGGGCCAGAGGACAAAAACAAAAACACTTTTTCCGAGGGATGAGGACATGCATCCGAAGGGCTCCATTGAAAAAGGGAGACTGAGCAAGGTGGCACATTTGGGCGGGAAGAGGACCATGTATGCGTGGCAGCAATCCCAAAGGCTTTCTTTGAAAGCTGGGGAATTGCTCCGTGCGGGCTCCGTCAGTGCCGACGTCACCCATAAGTGAGGACTGACTTCCTGCTTGTTCTTGAGAATCAGGGACTACAAATACCAAACTGTATTACAACGCAAATTTAAACCCAGAACTAGCAAAATATCTCACTCCTAGAATTGGGTAACTTGGCAACTCTGCAGGTACAGCAGATACTTCCCTATCCCCAGAGGGCCTGAAGCAGTGGTGTGACCAAGGGTGGACACTACCATTAGGCAAACTAGGGGGTCACCTAGAGTGTTGCCTTTAGGGGGCTGCTGCCACCCCCTCTCTGGGACTATCAGAGGCAGCAATGGCAAGGGAACCATGACCCAGCACTTACTAAAGGCTCCAGTGCTGCACTGTGATTCTTGCTTGCTAGCATCGGCCACTTCTTCCCTCCTTCCGACGCAGACTTCCGGCTTGGCAAAAAATGGAATTGGAGTAGAAGCAGCCGATGACAACAGGAAGAACTCGAGAGGCAGCGCTGAGCCTTTGGTAAGCGCTGCGTCACGGTTCCTTTGCCATTGCTACTGGCTCTGTAGATGGGCAACAGTGGTGGCAATGGGGGTGGGGGGCGTCAGGATTCAGGGGCCCACCTAGGGCACTTCCAATCCTTGCACCATCCCTGGGCCTGGGTGAGGCATGGACCCTCTACTTTGGTGTCAGGCCCACTCATCAAGGACAGCAGAACAGTCAAATGAGGGGAGATCTGCAGGTGATGTCAGCAATTGCACTGCCTTACGCCCACCCATGTTCATCACAAACCCCCAATAAAAGATCAGTCTTGGCTACACAACTGACCTGAAGTAATAAACGTTCCAGCAGAACAACTCGCCGATTGCCCGTTACAATGACTTCCCATGCAGTAGGGACGGAAATCTGCATTAAACTGGAAGTAAATCTCGGCACTAATCTTAGTGCAATTAGCATGGAAATGCATGTTAATGAGCTGCATACAGAATTACGTGTAATGCAGAAAACTGGCCTAAAGCTTGGCACAGTGCTCTAATTCCGCATCTGTGGTGAAACGTCACTTCACTGTAAAGGTGAACGAAAGTTTTAGTTTCCCACTAACTTGTCAGGAATGGGTGCCCTGATGTGAGCTGTCCCAGGACAGCGGGCCCTAGACCAGAGAGGCTCCATAGTTCAAACAGAAGTAAAGGTAAAGTTAACTTTACCTCCATGCTAAGGCTAAAGTTAAAATGGAAGCAAAGTTACTTCACAGCTTACTTTCATTTTAATATACATTATCTTAGGTTAACTTAATTTGATACAATTGCTTATATTCTGCCTTTTCAGTTACAGAATGTGCACAGTGGAGTACAACATAGAAAAACATGATAAAACAAAATATGATCAAATTACAATATATTAAAACCACACAGCCTCCATAAACCCAACCCCAAAGCTTAGCCTCATTCCCAACTCACACAGCACCCTAATAATAATGGCCAAAATATTTAGTCAAAAGCTAAAGTATAATGAAAATACAAATAAATCAGCAGAACCTTTAAGCCATTAGGAAGTTCATTCCATAAATTTGGGACAGCCCCTGAGAAACACTGAACTTTAGTCCTTGCTAAATGAAAATCTCCCAGCAAAGGTAACATTAGATTGCAATTAGTCACAGAGCGAAGAGTCCTAACGGGGGAATACCACATTCATTTCTTTTTCAAATAACATGGTCCAACTCCATGAATAACCCTAAAGCTAAACAAATAATCTTAAACTTTGTTTGAAATTTCAGAGGCAACCAGGGTAATGAATATAAAAGGGAAGTCACCCTATCCCATCGCTTACTATAAGTAATCACCTTGGCTGCAAAAGTCTGCACTCACTGATAAAATTATTGGTAGCCCAAGGCAGGGCCAGCACAACCATTAGGCAAGACGAGACAGTCACCTAGGGCGCCAACTACGGAGGGGTGGCAAAGAACAGCAACAATCAAAGCAAAACAATAGAGTCACACAAATTCAAAGATCTATCTGCACATTTTTTTACCTGCAGGAGGGGTGGGCAGACACATACATACAAAGCAAAGTTTAATTTTTAAAAGTATGATATCCAATTATGCATTTTTACAGGATTTTAGTGTGAAAGGTGGTGTTGAGATGATCATCATTAATAAGTTCAGTTATCAAAATCTGGGTGGGAGGCAGCTAGTCCAGCTGACAAAATACTGTCATCTGGACCACTACACAGAAATCTTGTGGTCTTAAAAATGCTTTCAATTGATGAACTAATATTTATACTAGGGGTTCGCATTTCAGTCCTTGGAACATGATTAGCAGGTCAGGTTTTCAGAATAACCACAATGAATATACATGAGATAGATTTGCATACAATGGAAGCAGTGTATGCAAATCTCTCTCATGCATATTCATTGTAGTTATCCTGAAAACCTGACTGGCTAGGTGTGTCCCAAGGACTTGAGTGAGAACCAGTGGTTTATACCAATCTCTCTTAGCCACTCCCTCTACCTGCATTTCCAGTGTCAGTGGAAAAGGTGGTGGATGCCTGCAATACCCTTCCCAATGAAGTGATGGGAGCAAAACCAATGATGGAATTCAAAAAGACATGGGACAGACACAGAGGATCCCTACATAGGAAGAAGATGGAATCAAAGCAAACTTAACTTTACGCTTCAAAACATAGATGGTGTCAATCTGCAGGCAGCGGTAGGTATAATCCTAAACAAAGGCATAGCGGGGTAACATGCGTGGAGTGGCAGGATCAGCTCTAGCCACCTTACTGGGCAGACTAGATGGATAATGCTTGCCTTTGTCCACTGTATATTACTGTAATCCAGCAGAACTTGAAAAATCACACCTCAAATATTCAGATTCCAGTCCCACCAGTAAAGCTGAACTTCCTATCTATAATATTTCTGTTTTTTCAATGTTAAGCTTCAATCTATTTATACATAACCAAGTAGTCAAAATCTGTGAACAATTCTTCATAGGAACAAAAATCCAAATATTATCAGCATACAAATGAGGATTAAACCCCAGCCTTCAAATCTGCACTGCTGAGAAATTAAAATAAAGGTTAAAAAGAATCAATGACAATGGAGACCCTTGTGGCACTTTGGTCTCTAACAATATCAACTGTGATCTTTAATCACCATTCACCTCCTTGAAAATTCTATTGCTTAAAAAATACTCAAACAACACCTCTAACTCCATTAAACCCTGACCTATGCAATAGTATTGAATGACTAATAGTGTCAAAGGCAGCTGAAAGGTCAAGGAGGACCAGCACCCTGATCTATCTATTTCCTCATATCACCTAATAGCTCCTAACGCCGTCTCCATACTATATGTGGAGGGAAATCCAGAGTGGTCTGTGTCTAAACCCTTAAAACGTCCTCCAAATAGTTCCTCACCTGATTCATCACACAGGACTCATCCGACACGAGTAAAACCGGCCTTTTCAAGAGTGGCCAAACTAGTACTGTAGTACTGCTATCCTTTTGTTTTAGCTTGAAGTTTTGCTTTTCTGTGGCTGTTCTCGCAAGACTGGCCAGGCAGTGCAAGGAAGATGCTTTTCCAGCTGCTGGGAAAGAATACTTTTATTAGAGAGGGTTGAAGACAGGAAGCACAGCAAGTTATTTTAAAGTAAGTGATGTTTGTTGCCCTCTGCCTTGACCACCACAGTGCAGGGCTGCTGGGCCAAGTAGGGCTGGCCCTACACTAGGTGGACTAGGAAGCTCTGAGAATGGCAGAATTTGGAGCGGCAGTTAAGTGCGACAGATAGTTTTAACATGCATCACCCCCTTACCTCCATCCTCTCGCTAGGACCAGAGGCTGCAAAAAATTAAAGTCAGTATGACGGCAGGCCTTTCAGCACCACCCACACCCTAGGTCGGTGGAATGATGCACGCTTAATAGCAGAGGGTTGGGACTTCACAGGCCTAGAGTGTGGGCGAGTGTTGAATGAACTGCGGTGGTGCTTTCATTTCTTGCAGTCTTAGGCCCCAGCAGGAGGAAAGAGGTAAGGAGGCAGCATCAGAGGAAAGAGGGGGAGGGGGGGTGATGATGGACACATGGGAGGGTGGGGGAAAGGAGAAAAGAGAGAGAATGGAACAAGGGGGGAGGGGAGGGAAGAGAGATGCTGGACTATGAAGCAAAGGAAGGAGAGATACTACACAGGGAGGGGGTAAAGGGAGATGCTGCACTTGGGGGTGGGGGGGTTATGAAAGGGGAAACAAGAGATGGAGAGATACTGGACTATGGGGAGCAAAGCATGGGGAGAGGAAATGCTGCAAAGGTGTGTGTGTGTGAAGGGGAGATGCTCAGGGTACTGCAAGCCCTCTCGGGAGCTCCTTGCTGTCTTGCCCCCTGGACCAGGTTTTCTTGAGAATAACTTCAAGGCTATATAATAAAAAGCAGATATAGTGAACAGACGTTTCCTTATTTGTGCTGAATTTGTGCTCATTCACGTATCTGAATAGTAGACGTGAAACTACTATCCAGATTAGTGAATGAGGTAAGTCATGGAAAGGAGAAGTAGCCTAGTAAAGAAGCTAGGGTTCAAATCCCATGTCAACCATGACCCTCTGTGACCTTGTGCAAGTCGCTTAACCTTCCATTGCTCCACATAACAAGATTGTAAGCTAAAAAAGTCCTATCAATTTTATATGAATTTGTAACTCGCCTTGAGCTCAGATTTGGAAAAGCAAATAATTAAATCTAAAAATCCAAATAGATAGATAGAAGTTTCCCAACCTTGAAAAAAATGTTTTTGTAAAACTGACATACGTCTGGGGACATGGAGATTGAAGAGGGAACATAAACCATGTGGCGGTCCTTTGCCTTTTCTTCACATACTCTCACCTGGCTATTTACCATTGTGCTTTCAGTACTATTTACCTTGTCACTAGTCCCACTAATTCCATCTTATCCCACTAATCAGTCAGAAAGATGTTTGGACACAACTTGGTGAAGCCGCAGGGACCAATTACCCCCAGCCACTAACAAAAAGGATATTAACAAAACAATGAACGGGTAGCTTTCTGAAACATAAACCCGAAGGAGAAAGACTTGGATAAGCCTCCAACTGGTATTGCATTGCAGTCCTGAAAAGCCCCATCATAGCTCCTTGGAATTAGGGCTTTTGAGTATGTCTGCAAAGAGACAATGAGAAAGTAGTTTCCCATCACTGATGGCTGCAGTTGACTCTCTCTCCATTAATATTTGTTATATCTATGACCTTTCATTGTGCTGAGATTTCCACGGATTCAAATAAGGAGATTATTGGACCACATGCTAACACCTGCTCCATGAGGCAGACAACACTGGGTCCATACACATAACAACAGGGGAAGGAGACAGACAGAGACTGACTGAGTTCACTAGCAGAATGTATTACTGACCTACAATTATCTCCCTTTCTACAAAAGCAACCTCCTAGCAATGATCAGACGTCATAGATTGTTTAAATAAGAGGCAGAGGCTTATCCAGAGTACCAAGTGGACTCATAAGAGCGGATGGTTCGGAAGAATGTATCTTTCAAGGATACTACCAAAAGCAGAGAGGTTCCACAAAAGAGTAAAGTAGCCCAAATGCCCTCAAGTATGGAGCAGACAGAGCTTAAAGATCCCAAATTACCCTTGTCTAACAGTCAAATTAATATGAATAAAATACATTCTCTAAAATGCTTGTATGCAAATGCTAGAAGTCTAAAAAATAAGATGGGAGAGTTAGAATATATAGCACTAAATGAAAGGTTAGATATGATTGGAATATCAGAGACATGGTGGAAGGACGACAACCAGTGGGACACTGTGATACCTGGGTACAAACTATATCGTAATGATAGAGCTGATCAAATTGGTGGAGGGGTTGCTCTCTATGTTAGAGAGGGCATTGAGTCAGAAAGGATTAAAGTTTTGCAGGAAACAAAATCTGCTGTAGAATTTATATGGATTGAAATTCCATGTAAAAGGGGGAAGGCAATGGCAGTGGGGGTGTACTATCAAGCGCCTGGCCAGAATGACCAAATGGATGATGAAATGCTCAAAGAAATCGAGGAAGCTAACAAAGGTTACAGCACAGTAATAATAATGGGTGATTTCAACTACCCCGGTATCGACTGGGTCAGTGTTACGTCAGGACATGCTAGGGAGATAAAGTTCCTAGATGACATAAATGACTGCTTCTTGGAGCAGCTGGTTCATGAACCGACCAGAGGGGAAGCCATATTAGACCTAATCCTTAGTGGAACACCAGATCTAGTGCAAGAGATAAGGTTGTTGGGGCCACTTGGCAATGGTGATCATAGCATGATCGCCTTTGATTTAATTAGTGGAGGAGGGATAGTAGGGAAATCCACAGTACTACCTTTTAACTTTCGAAAGGGAGACTATGATAAAATGAGGAAAACAGTTAAGAAAAAACTAAAAGGAGCAGTTGCAAAGGTTAAAGACGTACATCAGGCTTGGCTGTTGTTGAAAAATACTATCTTGGAAGCCCAGACCAGCTGTATTCCATGCTTTAAGAAAAGTGGAAGGAAGTCCAAAAAACTGCCAGCATGGTTTAAAGGTGAGGTCAGAGAGGCTGTTGTTGCCAAAAAAGCATCTTTCAGGAAATGGAAAAAAGAGCCAAACGACAAAACCTGGAAACAGCACAAGCACTGGCAAGTCAAATGCAAGGCATTGATAAGGCAGGCAAAGGGAGAATTCGAGAAGAAGCTTGCTGCAGAAGCAAAAACGCGAAGTAAAGACCTTTTCAAGTACATTCGTAGCAAAAAACCTGTGAGAGAGTCAGTTGGTCCATTAGATGATAAAGGGGTTAAAGGAGCACTAAGAAGCGACAAGGCAATAGCAGAGAGACTGAATGAATTCTTTGCTTCAGTCTTTACTGAGGAAGATGTAGGGATGTTACCCTTGACTGAAGTGGTATTTAAAGGTGTGGAAGAATTGAAGGAAATATCGATACATCGGGAAGATGTATTACAACTATTAGATAAGCTGAAGAGTAGCAAATCACCTGGGCCGGATGGTATACATCCAAGGGTGTTGAAAGAACTAAAATACGAGATTGCAGACCTGTTATTAGTAATCTGTGAACTATCATTAAAATCATCTCTAATACCTGAAGATTGGAGGATCGCCAATGTAACACCAATTTTTAAAAAGGGTTCCAGGGGTGATCCGGGAAACTACAGACCGGTGAGCCTGACATCAGTACTGGGAAAAATGGTAGAAACCATCATAAAGAATAAAATTACTCAGCATGTAGATAGTTATGACCTAATGGGAGACAGCCAACATGGCTTTAGACAAGGAAGATCTTGTCTTACTAATCTGTTATGTTTTTTTGAAAGAGTGAATAATAAGGTGGACAAAAGTGAGTCGGTTGATATTGTGTATCTGGACTTTCAGAAAGCCTTTGATGAGGTCCCTCATGAGAGACTTTTGGCAAAACTAAAGAGTCATGGGATAGGAGGCAGTGTACTATTGTGGATCAGGAAATGGTTAAAAGATAGAAAGCAGAGGGTAGGGCTAAATGGCCAATTTTCCCAATGGAGAAAGGTGAATAGTGGTGTACCCCAGGGATCTGTGCTGGGTCCGCTGCTTTTTGACATATTCATAAATGACCTGGAAAGTGGAATAACGAGTGAGGTTATCAAATTTGCAGATGACACAAAACTATTTAAAGTTGTTAAAACCCAAGAGGATTGTGGAAAATTGCAAGAGGATCTTGATAAATTGGAAGACTGGGCATCAAAATGGCAGATGAAATTTAATGTGGACAAGTGCAAAGTTATGCACCTAGGGAAGAACAACCCAAACTATGGTTACACGATGCAAGGTTCCACATTAGGAACCACCACCCAGGAAAAAGATTTAGGCGTCATTGTGGATACCAAGTTAAAACCCTCGGCCCAGTGTGCAGCGGCGGCCAAGAGAGCAAATAGAATGCTAGGTATGATAAGGAAAGGAATGGAAAATAAAACAAAAGATATTATAATGCCTCTATATCATTCCATGGTGAGACCGCACCTTGAATATTGTGTGCAATTCTGGTCGCCGTATCTTAAAAAAGATATAGTGATTTTAGAAAAGGTTCAGAGAAGAGCCACCAAAATGGTAAAGGGGATGGAAGGATACTCCTATGAAGAAAGGCTAAAAAGGTTGGGGCTCTTTAACCTGGAAAAGAGATGACTGAGGGGAGAGATATGATAGAAGTCTATAAATTAATGAACGGAGTGGAACGGGTAAACGTAGATCGATTGTTTACCTTTTCAGAATATAGAAAGACTAGGGGACATGCAATGAAGCTACAGGGTAAACTATTTAAGACTAATAAAAGAAAATATTTTTTCACTCAACGTGTAATCAAACTCTGGAATTTGTTACCGGAGGATGTAGTAAAGGCTGTTAGTGTAGCTGGGTTTTAAAAAAGGTTTGGACAAGTTCCTGGATGAAAGGTCCATAAACCATTATTAAGAAGGGACCCAGGATATCAATGCTTGACCCAGTACAAGCATTGCGGAACCTGTGTCTTTTGGGGAAACTGCTAGGTACGTATGACCTAGATTGGCCACTGTTGGAAACAGAATACTGGGCTTGATGGACCTTGGTCTGACCCAGTATGGCATATCTTATGTTCTTATGTTATAAATAACTGGAACCAGACTTCTGATGGCGAAACCATGGCAGCCATATTTCTCAACATGGCCCTTGTAGCTACAGGTCCTGCTTTCCTGCTGTAGATTTTTCAAAGATCTGTGGCAAGTAAGTGACACATTTTTATATATTTGCACATTCATTTGTTAATGTTATAAAAAAGCTACTTTATGCCATTTCTTATGTGCCCAGGCACTTCATTTGGCTTTTTTGTGGGGGGGGGGGGGGGGGTAAGGGACATTAATGATTGGTGCTGGGAAGGGAGGAGGGGGACAGAGAACATAAAACACATAAAATAAATCATGTTGAGTCAGACGCAGGCCAATCAAGCCCAGCCTCCTGTTTCTGACAGTGGTTAGTTTGGGACAGAAGAGCGCAGGTGGATTCTCTTTTTCAGAAACGAGCAATGGCTCTCCCTAGTCTATCTGGCAAATAAAAATAGAAGAGGAAGATCTCAGAAGAGGGAAAAAGAGAAGGGATTACAGGGAAGAGGGGTAGAGATGTAAAGGGAAGGGAGGAGAGGGTATATCAGGAAGGTGAAAAACTAGAGAAGAGTAAGGAAGAGAGATTGGGATGGGAGAAAAAGATTTAGGATGAGGAGAGGGACGCGCTACTCACACCCCTCTCCTCTCTTCACTAGATCCTTTCTCTCACACACACTCTTCTATCCCCCAAATCTATCTCCACACACCCTCTCTGATGTCCTCATTCTTCTTCCACAGTTCCTCCAAACCTCTCACCCCATAACACCTTTGATCCCTTCATTTGCTCTCTTTACCCCATCCCCATACTGTCTCTCTCTTTGCACCTCCATTTGCTCATTCACTCACTCTCCTTGCCATCCCCCTCCGCTGACCTAGATTGGCCACTGTTGGAAACAGGATACTGGGCTTGATGGACCTTGGTCTGACCCAGTATGGCATATCTTATGTTCATGTGCTCTTCCTGGCCCATATCCCTGGACAAGGTCTCCCATAGCCTCTCCATCCCCAAACAAGTTGTCATCATGCCCTCTTTGTGACATCATACCCCCTTCCATGCCCAGACAAGGTTTCATTTACCCTATCCCCAATTCTTTTCCCCACCTACCCCTTATTCTACCTTCTTGGTCACAGGAGGGGGAGAGCATCAGCAGTGTGACACCCCTAAACAGAAACAAAAACATGGGGAGGGGTGGCCTGCACAGAGCGACAGGTGCACCTACTCTTGCCATCTTGCTGGGCAGACTAGATGGACCATGCTGGTCTTTATCTGCCGTCACTTACTATGTTACTATGTATGTTACCTCAAGCTCCTGGGTGTTCTTGGCAGTGTGACCAGAAGTAGATTGCCAGGACTTTCTTCCGAGGCAATGGAGGATTAAGTAACTTGCCCAAGACCACAAGGAGTGTCAGTGGGAATCAAACCCTGCTCTTTTGGTTATCAAGTCAGTGCTCTAACCACTCGGCTACTCCTCCACCGCGCTTGTGCAAATAAACCTATACATTTCAAGAAAGGCCAGAAGAGTCCATGGTGGATAAGCAAGAGGCATGGCAGGGACTCCAACTCCTGCAATAGCACTATCTATCTTTAACATGACATCAGGAAGGATGAGCTGTGGCAAAGAGGAGCAGAGCCTGCTAACAGGGACCCATCTCCCGGTCATAGAGGAATGGAAAGAGGCTGTGGTTGCACAGGCATGGAAGATCTGCACTGCTTAATGCCAGCAAGTCCCAAAAAGGTTACAAGTTTGGGGGGGGGGGGGGAAGAGGGAAAGGGGGAGGGGGAGAGCAGTAAAAAGAGAGAGAGAGAGAGAGAAGCATGAAAAGGGGCATGGGGATGGAAAAGGGAGTATAGAGGAAAGGAAAATTAAGGAGAGAACCGAAGCACAAAGAATTTAAGGGACTAGCTTACATCTGAGTAGACAATGATGATATATTCAAATCTGGATGTCCACATTTCACAGTATGATGCTTTGCTTACTGAGCAACGCTGTAAGCAATAACCGGCAATTGGTAATACAACAGGTCATTACAGGGTAGGGTAACTAAAAGAAACCTTTTTGCAGTTTTGACCTCTGACTCATAACAGGAGGTAATATAACGTATTGCCAATAAAGTAAGCATCAATTTATATTTATTAAAATTTTGATATACCGCTTTAGACATGGGTATGCATCAAAGCGGTTTACAATAAAATACATCATTAAAAGAAAGTATGCCAACATAGCAAAGCAAAAGTAGTAAGGATAAAGATTAAAGCACTGCCTCATCAGAAACCAAAAACCAAGAAGCCACCAATTACTGTCCTCGACAGTCCGGGAAAGCTTTTTCAAAGAAATAGGTTTTTAACCGTGATTTGAATTTCTTGAATGATGGTTCAGACCGAATATAGTCGGGGAGTGAATTCCATAGATGTGATGCCAAAAAGTAAAAGGTAGATCTGCGAGTAGATTCAAGGTAAGCAACAGAAGGATGGAAGAACCAGGAGATGTGTATTTTGAGACTGGAGCAACCAAGAAGGACAATATGGAATCAGAGAACAGGACAGGTAGCTTGGAGAACCTGTATGCAAAGCCTTAAAAGTAAACATCAGGACCTTAAAATGAAAACAAAAGGTTAGGGGTAACCAATGGAAATGGTAGAACAATGGAGTCATGTGATCATATTTAGAGGCACTGCTAAGAGATGGATGGCTGTATTTTGGATCAGTGTAATTTCTTTAATGAAGAAGATTTTAAACCAGAATAGACTACATTACAGTAATCCAGTCTAAGTAAAACCAAGGCATGCGATAGGGTATGAAGTGCCTGGGTCTTGGATACGCTCTGATGGAACGAATACGCTGTAGAGCACAGAAGGATGACCGTACAGTTGCCGCCACTTGATGCTCAAAAGAGAGATGACAGTCAAAGATAACCCCTAAATACACCAGAGACTGTACCAGAGGAACAGCAAGGCCTGACATCACAGGGCCCAGAGAGGGAGAGTCTGATCCACCCGTCACCCAAACAGCCTGGAATTTGACAGGATTCAGCAAAAGGCCATGTTTCTGCAACCAAGACAAGTGTGTGGAGTGGAGGAGTGGCCTAGTGGTTGGGGCAAGGTACTTCAGGCCGGAAGGTCGGAGGTTCAAATCCCACTAGAGGACAGCAACCTTGGGCCGGAAGGACTGGAGTTTCTAGTCCCACAGGTGCTCCTTGTGGTCTTGGGCAAGCCACTTAACCCTCCATAGCCCATGTTCCCTGTAAAATAATTATCTCCAAGTTATAATGCCCTGTTCAATGTAATTTCAGTTTGTTCAATGTAAACCGCACTGATGCAGAATAGCACGGTATATAAGAGAATGTAAATAAATAAATAAAATAAATAAAATAAAACACTAAGTCTAGGCACCTATTCAATGGGGATAAATCAGGTATGTCAGCAGAAGAGTAGTACACTAACAAAATATTTTTAGCGTAATAGCCACTGAGTCTTTGTTCCTGAATCTGCATAGCACAAGGGGCTAAGAAGATATTAAACAGTGTGGGAGAAAGGACAGACCCTTAGGGGACACCATGGGGGAAGGAAAGAGCAGCTGAGTCCTTGTTGTCCCTGGTACAAACATGAGTGCGCAGTTAGGAAAGATGCAAACCATTTTAATACTGTTCCTGAGAGTCCAATATCTAGTAGACACTGAAGTAGAAGAGAGTGATTTACCACATCAAAGACCGCTGATAAGCCCAATGACACCAGTATAGCAGATCTATGGGCATCAAGGTTCACATTCAACTCACTTAACACCACCATAATGGCTGTTTTTGGGCTATAACCCTTATGGAAGCTCGATTATTGGGATGTAATACATTTATTTTATCAATGTAATCAGATAGTTGAATCAAAACAAATTTTTCCAAAATCGTTGCAAGAAGGGCAAGTTTGAAATAGGACAGTAGTTGTGTGGACGGGTCACATCTAAGTTTACTTTTTTTAACCATGGTCTCACCACTGCTTGTTTTAAAGATGTGGGTGTGGTTCCTAGATACAGACTGTGATTAATAATGGTACAACATGTATCCAGGATATCTAAAGAGGTACTCCTAAGCCAGGAGGAAGGGACTGGATCCAGGATACATGTAGTTTGTCTGATTGAGGATAGAAGTAGATTCAGTGCCCCTGGGGTCAAGACATTGAGCGCACACCAGAAGCTAGACAGCACCGAAAAAGTGCAACCGGATGGATATATAGCATCAAGATCTGGTGGCATTTTGAAGTCAGGTACTACCGGAAAACTAGTGTAAATAGTTGAAAACTTAGATAGGAAATGCTGAGCCAATGTGTTTGCCCAAGGGCAATTACAAACAGCACCTGATGAATCAGCTTTGGTCAAGGAGGATAGGTTAGGACTTTGCTCCAATAATGACATACAGTCAAACCTCGGTTTTCGTATGCCCTGGTTTTCGTACGATTCGGTTTTCGTTGACTTTTTTCATCAAGATTTTGTTCCGGTTTTCGTACGTTGTCTCGGTTTTCGTACAGTTGAAAATGGAGCACCATCTTGTGGCCAGAAGTGGGATTTTCTTTATTTTGATTTTCTTGCTGATTGACTGTCTTCCATATTTATTGGCGCTTCTCTTTTACAAGGCAGGCTGGAGCCCCAATTGGGCAGCCGGCCAAGATGGCTGTTCCCACCTCCGCTGCTGGTGGTGATTGCTCGATCCCCGGAGGGGAGAGCAGCTGGAGCTGGCTGGAGTGCGTCCCATATGCCAACAAAAGTCTTCAATAAAGGTAAAAGTGATGTTACATGCTCATTTATCCATTTCATTAGTCATTTATATGTATTTCTCATTGTTTTCTGTATGTAAAAATATAGTTATTCTCTATAAAATGTATTTTTTGTCAATATTTTTGGGTGTCTGGAACGGATTAATTGAATTTACATTATTTCTTATGGGAAATCTTGCTTCGGTTTTAGTCAGACTTTTTTGAACAGATTAATCATGAAAACCGAGGTTTGACTGTATAATACTTTTTCTTAGCTGCCTTTATTTGCTTCTTATAATGCCTATATGTAGGGCATCTTTAAGAAAGGCAAGCGTACTTGCTGAATGTGATTTCTTCCAGTTTCTCTCAGTCTTGCGTGCTTGTTGTTTTAGCAAATGCAGACCTGCATGGAACCACGGCTGGTGGTCTTCTTTTTGCTGTGAATGGTCCATAGAAAAGCAGCTTTATCAAAAATGGCTCTCCAGTAGCTGATTCCAACTTTCTACCTATGCCTCCAGAGCTAGCTCCTCAACATTATCTGGAAATTCACAAGTTGGAAGGGAGACAACAGGAATCTGTTTCAAAAAATGTATCTCTCGAATAGGATTTGATCCTACATAAGAGGAGAAGGGGACGTCAGCTGGAAATGTAAGAAGAAATTATCTGTCCAGGAAAGCTGGGTAGTGGTAACCTGAGGGACTTGGCAAACAACAGAGTCTGAGGTAGAGGTAAAGATAAAGTCTAAGGTGTGACCAGCTAACTTAAAATTTAAATCTGAGAAATAATCTAGAAAGGAGGAGTCCTTTACTTGGGATGGATCATCCACATGAATGTTAAAGTCCCCTAGTATCATCAGATTCACATAATGGATTACTACATCTGAGACCGATGAGTAAACATCCTGTTTCTTTCAGTTCCTGTTTCAAACATTTTTCTACTGAGATATTCCAAGAATGCCCTGCAAGAGATCTAAAACCAGGATGGACCCCTCTGTTTCTTATAATATGGAGTTAGAGTCACCATATGTTTAAAAGCCAAGTTTCCTTGCCTTCACTTCTCAGAGCAGTCCAACACTCACATTGCACCTATCCTTGAAGGAATGGAGTTAATGCTGAACACTCTGCAAACAGTTCTAAAGAAGGACTTTTGAGATTTCCATCAGGCTCGACAAAAGACTTTTCACCAAATAGGGCCCATGAGCAATTATGTCTCTTCTCCAGGCTGATAGGTTTAGTCCCGGGTCATTGGCAACAAATTAAGGTGAGAACTGAAACTTCCCTTTATGTTGAAAACTGCAGAAAAGGACTGTCTGGTATCTAAAGCAATCCCCCTTTCAGACTTGAAAGTGGGAAAGACAGTCTACATTCTTCAGGACTAGTCCACAGTAGCCTAAGCAGGCTGGAGGTGGGAGCAGAGAATCCAGTGTGAAAGGATGTTGCATTCAAAATATCAAAAATGTGGAAAAACATTTAAGGGGCATAGACTTTATCTAGCACTATGTTCAATGAAACAGACTCAATTGCACCCCGCTATCTGATAACTTTTAGGTTTTACATACAATCCACACCACATTTTCAGGAGAGATGAGAGGCTTGGTGAGGCAGGGACGTAGCCAAAGTGGGAGGAGGAGGGGGGGGGGGCTAGAGGGGCATGAGTCCCTCCACTACATTACAACTTACTGGCAGTGGCAGCTGGAAGAAGGTGAGGCAGAAGCGGCTGCACTAGCCCTGGCATTTTTCTTTAATTAGATCCAAGTTCTGTTCCCTCACCAGGTTGCAGTAGCAAGGTGACATTTTACTTACCAGTTAATGTCCTTTCCTTGAGTCCTGCTAGACCAGTCCAGACAAGTGGATTGTGTTCCCCTACCAGCAGATTGGTAGAGACAAAGAACCAATGAAAAGCCCAGGTTTCAATGACATCACTCCCATGCCTCTATTCCCCTTAACTACCCGCAGTCCCTTCAGTATTCATCCCAAAGCATATGGGAGAAACATGGCAAGCCTCACACAACCTCTATTGTGAGCAACAATGAGTGATTAATAATAGAGAATTATGCAAGGAAAGCATAAACACAAGGCTGTCAGTAGACGATAAACCTTCAGAGCCAAGTATAAAAATCAGAGCAGACCCAAGGCTACCATAGCAAAAGAACAGAGCAATACAGTTCCAGGAACAGGCCCTGGACTGGACTAGCGGGACTCAAGGAAAGGACATTAACTGGTAAGTAAAATGTCACCTTCCATATTGTCCTGCTAGACCAGTCCAGACAAGTGGGATGTACCAAACTACAACTCCACTGGGCGGGAAGAAAACAGAGCAGCTCACAAAACCTTTGAGCCAAAGGTCATGTCTGCCCTCATGTGGACATCCAAGCAGTAATGCTTGACAAAAGTGGAAAATGATGCCTATATTGCTGCCTGACAAATGTCTGCAGGGGCTACTGAGCTCCGCTTTGGCCCAAAAGAATGCCTGTGCAAACCCTCCGGAACTGACTGATTCTATAACATACGCCGAGGAAAAGGCCTCCTTAATCTAGGGCCCCAAAGTCGACTTAGCCACCGCGTCACCCTTGCATAGGCCAGCAAACAGCACAAATGATGGTTGAACTTATGAAAGGAATTCATAACCTTCAAGTACTTGAGAAGCACCCTCTGGACAAACATAAGGCGAAGATTCATATCCTTCTCCCGACACTACTCCTTAGAGGAGGAGGGCAGGCATACCACCCTGTTCATGTGAAAGGGAGAAAGCATCTTAGGCAAGAAGAGGGGCACAGACCAAATGGAAACAGCCTCCTTTGTAAAAGAAAAATAAGGATTTCAGCAAGACCAAGCCTACAGCGCAGAAATTCACCTTGCGGAACAAATTGCAACCAAGAAGATAGTCTTGAGCCTCAACCCGGGATATCCACTGCTTGCCCCAATACAAGCATTGTGGAACCTGTGTCTTTTAGGGAAACTGCTAAGTCCTTGTGATCTAGATTGGCCACTGTTGGAAACAGGATACTGGGCTTGATAGACCTTAGTCTGACCAAGTATGGGATATCTTTTGTTTTTATGTTCAAATCATTTAAAGGGGTGCACTTCAATGGCTCAAAAGGTGCTGCCATCAGGGCCCTGAGCACCAGACATAGATTCCGATCACAGACCAGAGGGGAGGACACAGACGACAAACCACCTGGAGAAAGCGCGAGACATCTAGGTGTAAGGTGAGAGACTTACCAGCTACCAAACCTTGGAAACAGGCCAAAGCTGCTACCTGAACTTTCAAAAAGCTAAGGGAAAGGCCCATCTCCAGGCCATCCTTTAGAAAGGTCAACAGAGATAGCAGCTTGGCTGCCTCAGGAGCCAACTGCCAAGTGCCGCACCATTGCTCAAAGAGGCACCAGATCCGCATTTATGTTAGCTGAGTAGACCTCATCCAGGCTCCAAGCTGAGTGAAGATCACCACTGGAGAGTAACTCTTACTTGCTAGTGCCTCTTTTCAAGAGCCAAGCCATAAGCGAGAAGGGAACCGGGTCCTCCAAGACGACTGGTCCCTGCTGCAACAGGTCCTGAGACAGAGGCAACTGAAGAGGAGGCACCTGCAGGAGCTGCATCAGGTCTCCAAACCACACTCTCCTCGGCTGATCCAGTGCCACCAGAACAATCCTGCCCAGGTGGCATTCTATATGTTAAATCACATGCTACTCCAGGGACCATGGAGGAAACACATACAGCTTGGTGCTGACTTGGCCAAGGCTGCCCTTCCCCGTCTCTGTGTGGTGACTGAAGAAACAGCAAACAAATTGGAGTAGGTTACCAACAGATCCATTTCAGGGTAATCCCAGTGGCGCAGAATCAACGGAAACACCCCCGACTCAACTCCCACTCTCCAGGATTCAGAGAATGTTGTCTGAGGAAGTCTGCTTCCACAGTCTCCACCCCAGCAATGCGCTGAGCTGACAAGGCTAAGAGGTTCTTCTCCACCCAGGCAAAGAGGAGAGCTATCTCCAGAGCTACCCCAGCACTCCTCGTGCTGCCTTGCCAATTGACATAAGCCACCGCCGTGGCTTTCTCTGAAAACATTTGAACCACCCGGCCCTCGATAAAAGGCCAGAAATGCAGAAGAGCCAACCTGATGGCCCTTGCCTCGAGGTGATTGATGGACCACATCGCTTCCCTGTGGTTCCAATGGCCATAGGCTGTACGGTCTTAGTAATGGGCTGGCTCCCCAGCCCGAGAGGATGGCATCTGTTGTCAGGAGGATCCAGGAGAAACTGTCCAGTGGCATGCCTTTCCTCAGATGACAGGGCTACTGCCACCGCTGCAGGCTGGACTTGACCATCAATGAGAGCTGAAACCTACACTCAAACTCCTGAGAACTTGGGGACAAGTCAGCAAGGACCGCTGAAGTGGTCGCATGTAAGCATGCACCCATGGCACTATCTTTATGGTTGCCACCATCAATTCAAGAATCTGACAAGAATCCCAGACTTTGGGAGCCTGCTGCACACAGAATAGCGCCAGGCTATCCAACAGACTTTGATGTCCTCCTATGGCAGGAAAGCTCTGCCCACTGGAGAGTTGGAACATGCTCCCAGAAACTCCAGGGACTGGGAAGGCCCCAGCTGGCTCTTCCCCAATTGATCATCCAGCCGAGGCTTTCTAAGGAGGACACAGATCCCTTTGCACTGCAGCTGCCACCACCATGACCTGGGAGAACATCTTTAGGGAGGTGGAAAGCCCGAAAGGGAGAGTGCAGAACTGATAGTGTGAGTCAAGCACGGCAACACACAGATACTTTTGCTGATCTGCCCAGATTGGGATATGAAAATATGCCTCGGCCAGATCCAAAGAAGCCAAGAATTCCCCTTGGAGCACTGTTTGAATCACGGATCGCAAGGTTTCCATCCGGAAGCACAGGACGAAAGTACTCGCTGACCCTCTTGAGGTCCAGAATAGGCCGGAAGTATCCTTTTGGGCAGCATGAAATAGAAGGAGAATCTGCCCTTGCCCCGCTCATCTGGCGGGAAGGGCATCACTGCCTTTAGATGCAGCAACTTGCCCAAGGTGATCCACACAGCGGCACTTGATATCAAACCCACAAGGGGAGATGATAAAGGCATCCAGAATCGGTTTTTTGCATTCCAGACATAGCCAAAGTGAATGGTATCTAGCACCCTGCAATCCTTTGTAACCCGGGCCCATTCCTGAAAGAAAAGGCGAAGCCTTCTTCCCACTGGAGGAACCAGGGAATGGGCCCCAACACCTTCATTGCACAGCCCGGGAGCATCCTCCGCTGGAAGGGACAGAGTCCCTGGGCCCACGCGCTCCATGAAAGGTCTGAGAATGAGCCCATAGCCCAGAAGCAGAGGGAAAGAAAAGGTTTTTATCCAGGTCAGCAATGATGAGAGTCCCGAGACTCCCAGGAATCCAGCCAGTGCGCCATCAGTGGATGGACAGAGGCTGACAAAGAAGGGGCACCAGCCCTCTTCACAGGCCCCTTGGACCTGTCTTCCGGAAGGTGGTAGGTTTCGTCTCGCCAGGTCCTTCACCAGTTTCTCCAAGGTGGCTCCAGCTTCCTCTTAAAAACCTGTTGGGTCAAAAGAGGAAGTGATTTCATCGGACTGATAGCTACCTGAAGGCTCAACTCCTGTGCCCCCATGCGATCAAAAGTCCCAATTTACTGCACACAGCTCACCAGTGCACGCAGAAAAGCTAAACAGCTGATAGGGGGCAGTCTCGATGGTGAAATGACAATGAAATCGAAAGCATCTGACAGCCATGAAAAGCTGTCGGTATCTTAGAGGCTGCAAGGCAAGGCCGGCACACATGCAGACTCCCCCATCAGCATGGCATTCTATTATTCAGACACTGAAGAAGGCGGCAAGTCTAAACCACTGGCAACTGAGCAGGTGCAGCTTAAAATAAGTTTCACCACAGTTTTGATGAAATGGCTGCTGAGTTTAGAGCAATGAGTTTCAGCAAAACTGAAGACCTGCAGGGAGATGTCCGTGAGTTAGGAGGCCAGGTAGAGGTGGTTGAAACCAAAGTGGAAGAGCACTGGATACACTCAATGATTTGCCCTGCATCGTTGATCGTCATAAGCAGCAGGCAATGGAACTTACATACTAGCTGGATGATTTGGAAAACCGTAATAGGTGTAACAATGTGCGTATCCATGGTTTACCGGAGCCAGTGGGACAGAAGCATGTGGATGAACTGGTGTGGGACATCTGTAAGGCCTTGTTGCAGGGAGTCGAGGATGAGGCCAGGGCGGAAGCCATGGAAATTGAAAGGGATCATAGAGCCTTGGGCAAATCACCTGGTAACAAACCTTGGCCCAAGATGCAGACTTGATCCTGCACCGTGGTTAAGAGAAAAAGAATCTGTCCTATCAGGAGGTGCAAGTGTCTATCTGCCAAGACCTATCCACCTTCACGCTAATGCATGACTTTCACCATTGCAGGCAAGAAGACCTCAGCAAGGGATCTGTCTGAGGCTTGGCACACGTTGCATCAGACAGGCCTTGTGAAAAATGACTCTTTGGCTGAGACTTAGCCCTGCGCAAGTGGACCCGAGTTGGGGCAAGTGCATCTGAAAGTCCCTTCTGTAGTGGATAAACTGTTGATGATGGAGGTTTCTGCCCATCATCTTGCTTGTTATATGCAGCTGTTTCTCTTAACCGGACTGAGCTGTGGACTACATGGATGCTGGGGATAATAGTTGCGGAGAGGTTTGAATGTTGGAGGAGTATGGACATGGGATGACAGTTTGTATAGCTTTGTATGTGGGGGTTGTGTAATGGGATGCTACTTATGCTTGGTACTTTTTAGTGGGGGGTGCTGCTTGGCTTGTGTAAAAGGATGGGTGCTGGTAACAAATGGAGGATGGAGTGGGGGGTTAGCTCTGGGTGGCTAGGTTGTGGTGAGGCATGTTGCTTTGTAGCTGGCTTCGGGGCTGTTTTCCCTTCAGGTGGGTGGAATCTTCTTTGAGACACTTTGGGGTTAATCTCACAGGAGATCCTGGAGCTCTCTATCAAGCTAACCGTACTCCCTTGCTGTGGCAGGTACGTGGAGATATGGAGGTTTGGTCTGGGTTGCTCCTCTCCTGGTTTGGTTGGACAGCAATTCTCAGAATGGTAGTTCTTCTGCGCTTCCTTTATCTCTTTCAGGTCCTTCCCATTGGGCTGCGAGCCAATGCATTGGAGACCTGGCAGTGGCTACTTGTGAAGTTTGTGTGGCAATCCCAATGTCCACATATAGTGAAAAACCCGCTTTATGTGCACTGCCATTGGGGAGGGATGAGAGCCCCGAATCTTCTGTGGTATTATGTGGCAGCACAATCTCGTACTGGAGTGGAATGGATGAACACTGCTAGTGACAAGCGTTTGGTACAAATGGAGAAATCTTTGATGGGCACATTGGATTTAGGAGCCCAGTTGTGGGTGAAGAAGGGGTTGTGCCTATATGGGGGGTGAAGGAACCCCTACATGAAGCATACTGTTAGGTGCTGGGATCACTATTTTTGGGCAAAGGGAACTTTTCTTATGCCCATGTCCCCCATTCTGGAAAACCGGACCTTTCGACATGGAGTGCATCCTGGCATCTTCAGACTCTGGAGGGTGGCATGTTTGTATAGGGCAGATCAATTATTTGAGGATGGAAGATGCCTTCCTTTTAAGAAATTGCAGGAAGAGTTTGCTTTGCTCCCCCAGTCATGCCTATTATCATGCTCAAGTGACTCACTGGGTAGGTGGCCCGTATGCTGTCAAGCTTGGAGTCCTTGTGTGAAGACCAGGTTCCATATTCTTTAATTTAATTTGATATACCGCCCTCACAGAAGCATCTAGGCGATTTACAATTAAAAAAAAAAAAGCCATGGGGTGAAAGGAACGCCATTTTTGATAGGACAGAGGATAGACAGTCTGAGAGATAAAAGGGGGGGGGGGATAGAGGGGAAGAAAGAGCTGTGGGATTAACACTAGGAAGGGGGGAGATCAAAGGCCAGCTTGAAGAGATGGGCTTTCAGTAGTGCTTTGAACCTCGGGAAGGATGGCTCTAATTGGAGGGCTGAGGGTAGGGAGTTCCAGAGCATGGGAACAAAGAAAAAGAAGGCAGAGTTTCTGGTGAGTTTGAGGTGAGCCTGTGAGGGGGACAAAAGATAGAGACGGCTGGAATGGATAGAATGAAGCAGACAGTGAGGTGAGTGGAAATAAATGAGATCAGCCAGGTATTGCAGAGTAGATGTGTGAAGAGCTTTATGCAGGAGGGTGAGGAGCTTGCAGTGTATCTGAAATTTGAGTGGGAGCCAGTGGAGGGGGATGAGAAGAGAGGTAATGTGGTCAGTGCAGGATGTGTGGAAAATTATATGGCAGTGGTGTTCTGGAGGAGTTGGAATCATTGTAGTTAGTATTGATAAAGGCTTGCGAGAAAAAAGGTTACAATAATCAAGTTTTGAGATGACAAGGGATAGGAGGAGTGTGGCAAAGAGGAGGGGGGAGGAAGGGCCAAACGGCACAGATTTGGCAGAGAGAATAGAAGCAGTGATGAATAAGGGAGGAGATATGTTTGTGGAAGACACCCTCAAAGTGGTATGTCACAAGCGTTTTTAATCAATCTTTTCCTCTCAATTCTTCAGAGAGGAGAAAATCCATTTACCATTTGCTGGAGACAAAAAAATACTGAAGGGACCTCTGGTGGCTGAGGTGAATAGAGGCATGGGAGTGATGTTGTTGAAACCTGGGCTTTTCATTGGTTCTTTGTCTCCACCAATCTGCTGGTAGAGGAGCACAATCCACTTGTCTGGACTGGTCTAGCAGGACAATATAGGTCAGCAGAAGTTTGAATTGGATGTGGAAATGGATAGGAAGCCAATGAAGTGACTTGAGAAGAGCGGTAATATGAGCATGATGAGGCAGGCGGAAGACTAGCCATGCTGCATGCAGCAGAGTGTTGAACAGATTGAAGGAGAGAGAGATGATTCAAAGGGAGACCAGCAAGTAATAGGTTACAATAGTCAAGACAGGAGGTGACTAAGAAGTGGATAAGTGTCTTAGTAGTGTGTTCAGAAAGGAATGGACGGATTTTGTTGAGGTGATAGAGAAAGAAACAGCAGGTCTTAGCTAGCAGATGGATGTGTGTGGAGGAGAGAGGAGTCAAAGACAACCCCAAGGTTGCAAGCTGAGGAAACAGGGAAGAGTAAAGAGTTATCTTCAGAGACTGAGAAAGGAGGAAGAGGAGAGGAGGTTTTAGGGGGAAAAATAAGATGCTCGGTTTTGGCCATGTTCAATTTCAAGTAGTGGTGAGACATCCAAGCAGCAATGTCAGAAAGGCAGGCAGAGATCCAGGTCTGGATTGCCAGAGAGATTTCAAGTGTAGAGAGGTACATCTAGGAGTCATCAGCATAAAGATGGTACTGACAGCCATGGGAAGAAATGAGCGCACCAAGGGACTGTGTATAGAGAGAGAAAAGAAGCAGACACAAGACAGATCCTTGGGGTACATCAACTGAGAGCAGATAGCAGTAGAGGAAGATCCACCAGAACAAACATTGAAAGAGCGATGGGAGAAATAAGGGGAGAACCAGGATAGTACAGAGCTCTTAAAACCAAGTGAGGACAGGGTATCAAGGAGAAGATTGTGGTCAACAGTGTCAAAAGCAGCAGAGGGGTCAAGAAGGATGAGCACTGAGTAAAGGCCCTTGGATTTTGCCAGGAAAGCGTAGTTACTCACCTGTAACAGGTGTTCTCCAGGAGCAGCAGGAATCAGTCCTCACTTATGGGTGACGTCGGCGCCGACGGAGCCCTCGCGGAGCAATTTTCCCCAGCTTTCAAAGAAAGCCTTTGGGAATTGCAGCGCGCATGCGCGGTCGCCTTCCCGCCCGAGGGTGCCATCTTACCAGTCAGATGACATAGCTAAAAAAGACAGCATAAAAATTTGCAAAAAGAACATAAGCAGACGATTGCAACTCCAAGGGGAGGAGGGAGGGTAGTGAGGACTGATTACTGCTGCTCCTGGAGAACACCTGTTACAGGTGAGTAACTACGCTTTCTCCAGGACCAAGCAGGAAGTCAGTCCTCACTTATGGGACTCCCAAGCTCAAGGCTACCGGAGACCCTAAGCACAAAATGAGCTCCCTCTAGCTCAGCAGCACAGAAGGATAGAATCTTCGCTGAATTATCACCCACCGGTAGCCCACATCCGGGATGGAGGGTAGGAGTTGCTCAGACCTCAAAGAGATTACGGAGGACTGCCTGTCCGAAAGCACTGTCCCTACGGGGACTCCCTCTCGAGACAGTAATGGACCGCAAAAGTCTGGCTCGAAGACCAAGTAGCGGCCCGGCAGATGTCTGCCAGCGGAACAGAGTGGAGGTAAGCCACTGACGTAGCCTTTGCCCGAACGCAATGAGCCGTGACTCGACTTTCTAAGGAGAGTCCGGCTTGCCCCATAAGCCCAAGAGATACAGTCCGCAACCCAGACGGACAGAGTACGCTTGGAGACCGGGAGCCCCAATTTATTGGGGTCAAAAGACACAAAAAGCTGAGCAGCTTTACGGTGCTCCCGCATACGGTCAAGGTAGAAGTTCAATGCCCTTCTACAGTCCAGGGTATGGAGGACCGTTTCAGCTCGGCTGGAGTGTGGTCTGGGAAAGAAGGTTGGAAGTACCACCTCCTGATTGATGTGAAAAGGGGAGACCACTTTAGGCAGAAATTTTGGGTGAGTCCGTAGGACTACCCTATTCTTGTAGAACCTAGTGTAAGGGGGATCAGACACGAGGGCCTGCAATTCACTTACGCGTCTAGCGGAAGTGAGGGCTATCAAGAACAGTGTTTTCCAAGACAGAAAACGGAGAGGAGAACAGGTAGCCATAGGTTCAAAAGGCGGACAGGTGATCCGCTGCAAAACCACATTCAGGTCCCAGTCAGGCGCTGGCGGGCGCAGAGGTGGTTTAAGTAGAAGGAGACCTCGGAGAAACCTCGCTACGAGAGGGTCGCTCGAGAGAGGTCTACCGTCCACCGGCACATGATGTGCCGAAAGAGCACTGAGGTGAACTTTGACGGAGTTGGACTTAAGTCCCAGATTAGAGAGGTGTAGCAAGTACTGCAAGATCACCGACACCGGGCAGGAGAAGGGATCCTGAGACTGTTGGGTACACCAGACTGCAAAGCGACGCCATTTAAGGGCGTAGCATTTGCGGGTAGAAGGCCGTCGCGAAGCCAAGACGACCTCCTCCACCTCCGCCGGCAGGAGAAGGGGAGCAAGGACTACCCTCTCAGCAGCCAGGCCATGAGGTTGAGAGACCTGAGGTTGGGGTGCAGTAGGGACCCCTGATCCTGAGTGAGGAGATCCGGTTGTACCCCCAGAGGGATTGGATCCTCCACCGCCAGTTGCAGTAGGAGCGGGGAAACCACGGCTGCCTGGGCCAGCGAGGGGCCACCAGTATCATGAAGGCTTTGTCTCGGAGAACCTTGAAAAGAGTCCGAGAGGACTAGCGGGATGGGAGGGAAAGCGTACAGAAGGCTCCCCGACCATGAGATCAGAAAGGCGTCCGCCGCAACCCGAAGGGGGTGTGGCTGACGAGAGCAGAAGCGAGGAAGCTGCCGGTTGTGAGGACTGGCAAAGAGATCCACCGTGGGGAGGCCCCACTTGAGGAAGAGCTTCTGAACTACCAAGGGATCCAGACGCCACTCGTGCGGCTGGAGGACCCTGCTGAGTTTGTCCGCAAGGCAATTTTCCTGGCCCGGGAGATAAACTGCCTTGAGGAGAATGCCGTGACTGACGGCCCAAGAGCAGAGCTTCTGTGCCTCCCTGCAGAGGAGGAAGGAAGGAGCCCGTGCCCCCCTGTTTGTTCACGTAGAACATGGCAACTTGATTGTCCGTCTGTACAAGGACGGACTGTTGGGAAGTCAGGTGGGAGAAGGCCTTGAGAGCTAGGCGGATCGCCCTGAGCTCCAGGAAGTTGATCTGCTGAGCAGACTCCCACGTGGTCCAGAGGCCCTGAGTACGTGCCTCTTGGCAATGTGCTCCCCAGCCCAGGAGGGATGCATCGGTGGTCAGCACCCGGGTCGGTTGAGGTGACTGGAAAGGCATTCCGAAGATCAGGTTCGGCTGCCGGAGCCACCACCGGAGAGACGAGACCAGCGGCTCGGAGACGCGCACTAGGTCTGCTAGGCCGCCTGTGGCTTGTCGCCACTGCTGGCGGAGACACCATTGAGCAGACCGCATATTCAGGCGGGCATTGGGGGTCACATGGACGGTGGAAGCCATATGGCCGAGCAGTCTCAGGAAGCGCCTGGCGGAGACCAGGGGCTGGCTGCGAAAGCGGTCGGCTAGGTCCATGAGCCGTTGAGCCCTGTCGAGCGGTAGGTATGCTCGCGCCTGAGGAGTGTGCAGCCTCGCGCCGATGAACTCGAGATCCTGTGAGGGGAGCAAAGTGGACTTTGCGAAGTCTATAACAAAGCCCAAGTGCTGCAGAAGAGTCACCGTGCGGCACGTGGCGTTGGTGACCTCCTGAGCGGACGCTGCTCTGATGAGCCAGTCGTCGAGGTACGGAAAGACATAGAGGCCGTGAAGCCGGAGATGGGCCGCCACGACCGCGAGACATTTTGTGAAGACTCGCGGTGCGGAGGACAGGCCAAAGGGCAGTACTCTGTACTGGTAATGATTTCCTGCCACCACAAACCTTAGGTATTGGTGGTGGCTTGGGTGGATGAGGATGTGCGTGTAGGCATCCTTTAGATCCAAGGAGCATAGCCAATCTCCCTGCTGGAGGTAGGGCAGAAGGATTCCAAGGGTAAGCATTTTGAACTTCTCCCGCACAAGGAACTTGTTGAGGTTGCGCAAGTCCAGGATGGGTCTGAGGCCCCCTGTTCTCTTTGGTATCAGAAAATACCTGGAATAAAAGCCTTGACCTCTCAGGTGGTGGGGCACCGGTTCCACCGCCTGTTCCTGCAGAAGACCTGCTAACTCCTGAAGGAGTAATTCCCTGTGCAGAGGGGGTCGCGGAGGTTCTCCCGGAAAATAGGAGGGAGGGACCTGATGGAAGTGGAGAAGATAGCCTTCTCGCACGACTTGAAGCACCCAGGCATCTGCGGTGATGCTGGACCACCTGTGGGCGAAGTGAACCAGCCGGCCTCCGGTGCTGGGAGGAACCAGCGGGGGGGGAGAGGCTATGCTTTGTGAGTCAAAAACCCCCACCCTGCTGAGCAGGGGCTGGTGGTGCAGGCTTGGGGGCTTGCTGCCTACGGGACCCGTTACCCCGTCCCTTGGCCTGCTGGCCCTGTTGGGGAGCTGCAGGGGCCTGATAATGGGGGTACTGTTTGTAGGCAGCCGCCTTCCTCGGGTAAAAGGACTTTTTCCCCGAGCCCTTCTTCTTCTGGGAAGGGGCGGAGGTCTTCCTAGAAAGCCTGGTCCTGGTGAGAGTCTCAGTCTCAATTTGTGCAGCCTTATCCGCCATGGGCTTGCCAAAGAGGTTTTCGCCTCGGCAGGGGACATCGACCAACTTGTCCTGCACCCAGGGCTCAAGGTCTGACGACTGAAAGCCAAGCCTGTCGGCGGGCACCGATGCCGGCTGCGGCCACTCGAGCCGATGCTTCAAAGCCATCATAGGCTGCTCGGGACATGAACTTTGAGCATTCCCGAATGCCAGTGGACAAGGCCAGGAACCTCCGCAAGGGTTCCTCGGACAAACCAGCGGAGAATCCGGCTAGCTCTTTAGCCAGATCCCGGAGATACATGCCCATGTAGAGCTGGTAAGTCTGGACACGACATGCGAGCATAGAGCCCTGGAAACACTTCTTACCAAGGCCATCCAGGTTACGGGCCTCCCTGCCAGGAGGCACCGAGGAGTGCATCTTCTGGCTCTTAAGACGATGCATGGCCGATTCCACTACCATGGAATGGTGTGGTAGCTGTGCCTTGTGAAAGCCAGGGCTCTTGCGGACTCGATAGATAGAATCGACCCGCTTGCTCAGGACCGGCGAGGAGGCCGGACTCTCCCACATGCGGAAGAGTAGTCGTTCCAGCATAGGAGGAACCGGTACAGTAAAGTGTTCCCTCGCGGGAGAGTCATACTGGAGGGCGTCGAGCTCTTCGGCTCGAGGCTCCTCCTCGGGATCCGCAGGGAAGGCCAAAGCCTTGGCCATATCCCTAACGAAGTCCGAGAACCGGGCATCCTCCGGGGGGGACTGCTTCCGAGGCTCGGACTCCGGTGAGTCCGAGGGGACACACCGAGTCCGGAAAGAATCAGGCGACTCTTCCTCTTCAGACTCCCAGACCGACTCCGACGAGGACTCGGTGGGGTCGGCCCGGGCAGGGCGCGGCGCCTGCCGCCCCGACGCCGAGGGAGTCGGCGTCGGCGACCTCGGTCCCGAACGGGAGGCCGAGGGTGACCTCGACCGAGGATCGACTCGAGTTCTCATTGACTCGAGGATCGGCTCGGTCTCCGGGGTCGACTTGGACGTCGACGTCCCGGCGGTCGGGGCAGCGGCGCCAGCGAAGCCAGCGAGCAGTGCCCGCTTCTGGTCCATGAAGGCAGACAGTCTGCTCTCCAAGGCCGTCAACCTGAGTCCGAGCTCAGGTGACCCAGCAGCCCCCGACTCGGGCCCCGACGGCGTCGGGCCCGACGTCGGCTGTCGCGGAGGCGAGTCCAGAAGGACTACAGGTCTTACCCGAGCAGGCATCTCCGACTCCAGGCGAGGTCGCTTCGGGAGGTGTTCCTTCTCCAAGGACCCGGGGCGGCTATCGGGGCTATGCGACCTGGCCCTCGCGGAACCAGGAGCGTCCACCGACGCCGCCCTCGTGGGTTTCACCGTCCGACGATGGTCCCCGGAGGGAGAACCCCGGTCGGAGGAACTCCGGCGACGGTCCGAGCTGGAGCCTTTTGACGCGGAGGCCTCCGACGAGGTCCGGGTACGGCTGGGGTCAGCGAAGATTCGATCACGCTGATGCCGCCGACTCCTCAACGCTTTTGAGGACATTTTGCCACAGGGCCCACAGATCAGTTCCTCATGATCCGGGCCCAGGCAGCGGAGGCAAAAGTCGTGTGTGTCAGTTAGTGACATATTTCGGTCACACTGACCACACCGCTTAAAGCCACTGGCAGCCATCGGGGGAAAAAGGGCCCCTGCGAGGTCAAAGGACCGGGCTGCCAGGGAAAAATCGAAAACGAAAGCTGACAAAGTCAGAAAAACCGAAAAAAAGTAGGAGGACTCGTGACCGGCGTCGCGAGTCCGGACGGGAAAACGATCGGCGTCGAACCGAAGGAAAAAGAATAAAATAATGAAGAAAATCGACTTTTTCGCGGGGACAAGACGGGGACGTCTGTAGGGCTCCGCGGAAAAAAAGAAGACTGGCTAAGATGGCACCCTCGGGCGGGAAGGCGACCGCGCATGCGCGCTGCAATTCCCAAAGGCTTTCTTTGAAAGCTGGGGAAAATTGCTCCGCGAGGGCTCCGTCGGCGCCGACGTCACCCATAAGTGAGGACTGACTTCCTGCTTGGTCCTGGAGAACAAGTCACTAGAGACTTTGGCAAGAGCCAGTTTGGGGCCGCCCCTACCTGGCTCAGTTAGTTCCAAGCCAAGACCTCTTTTCCCAGATAGGGCAGTGGGCCCTGTCCTCCGGTTCGAGTCTGGCTGTGCCTGTGTATGCCATCGGCTTCATCTGTAGAGGAGGAGGGTGGGAATGTGTGGCTGACTTATCTTTCTATCCACGGAGATCCTCCGTTATAGGTAAATAATCTTACTTTCTCCATGGACAAGCAGGATGCATCAACCACACCTGGTGACTCCCTAGCTGTGGCCGTGAGGTCCGCTGTAGCTGCAGTCAAATGAAGCCACGCTGAGATAAATAAGTGACACCGACAAAGTCTGTAGAACAGGTAGTTTATTGACAGAGTCAAGTAACCAAGAATAACCACACCATTACCACCATGAACTTGTAACAATGAGGGACGAGAGAACAAAACCTGAGCAGGAACCATTAATAGTTCTAGGGAACAGTACAACAATAGCAGAGTGAGCTCCGAGTCATCAACACACAGTTGAGGGTATGTAGGCGGCGCTCTATGGTGGCGTGCGGCTCCAGATAGGTGGGGAACTTGATGGTCACTGATGTGAAACAGTGATGCAACTTGGGATGCGTCCGCAGTGTGGCACGGTCCGGGTAGAGGACAGTGTTGGGTGGGTGCACGACTAAAACCTGCAGTTTATTTATTATATTTATTTTTATTTAACAGGGTTTTTATACCACTTTATCATTTCAGTCAAAGCTGTTTACATTATAACTTAAACTTGTGGGTTTTTTTGGCGTTTTTTTTAAGTGCCATCAAATCAATGTCGACTCCTAGTGACCCAGCAGTCCCTGGTTTTCTTGGCAAGGTATGACCAAAAATAGATTGCCAGGCCTTTCTTCCATGGGAATGGAGGGTAAAGTGACTTGCCCAAGATCACAAGGCGTGCCAGTGGGAATAGAACCCAGATCTCCTAGGCTGTTGCTCTAACCACTAGGCTAAACTTGGTAATATACATTAAACAGGGACATTGATAATTTGGATATTTCTGAGGCAATGGAGGATTAAATGACTTGCCCAAGGCCACAAGGAGTACTAGTGGGAATCAAACTCTGGTCTCTTGGTTCCCAAGCCAGTGTTTTAACCATTAGGCTACTCCTCCACACCAGTTCACTGATCCATCTGGCCGAGGTGATGGCGACCAGGAACAGAGTCATCCACATGACATACCTGAGGGGCACATCTCCATATGGCTTGAAGGGATCCCTTGTGAGTTGCCGCAGGAGAATGAACAGGTCCCAGGGTGACACTGTCTTCCGGATGGTAGGCCACAGGGTGGCTAGGCCCTTCATAAACCTTGCAACGAGCAGGTGCATAGAGATGGGGAGGTTATTGATGCAGTTGTGGAAGACGGCAATAGCTGAAAGGTGGACCTTAATGGAGGACCTGTGGAAGGGGACAGGACAGGGGTTCCAGTCCCACTGCTGCGCACCAGGCATCAAATCATTTCCACTTCAGGGAGTAGGACTGGCAGGTGAAGTCCCGCCTAGCTGCAAGGATAAAACATTGGACCTTCACTGTCAGGTTCAAAGAGGACAGTCTCGACCTCTCAATCTCCAGGCAGTCAGTGCGAGGGCAGCCAGGTTAGTGTGGAGGATCCTACCCCCGTCCCGGGTGATGAGATCTGGTCTTGAGAGTGGTTGGAATGGCGGTCCGTTGGCCAGGTGGCAGAGGTAGAGAAACCACATCTGTCTCAGCCAGTGAGGGGCAATGAGGATGACTGTGGCCTGGTCGCAACTAGTCTTCTGTATCACTTTGGAGATGAGCGTATGAGGGGGTAAGTGTACAGGAGCTGGTGGTGCCCCCATTGCAGGTTGAATGTGTCAGATGCTGTCCTCCGCTCTGATGAGTGTCTGAAGCAGAAATGCAGACATTTCATGGAAGGGTGAGTGAAGAGGTCCAGCTTGAGCTGGCCCTATCACTGGAACAGGGCATCTGAAACCTCTGTGTTGAGGGACCATTCATGTGGCTGTAGCGGGCAGCTGAGCTTGTCTGCCAGCTGGTTGTTTTTGT
This sequence comes from Ichthyophis bannanicus, assembly GCA_033557465.1. Lineage (NCBI taxonomy): Eukaryota > Metazoa > Chordata > Amphibia > Gymnophiona > Ichthyophiidae > Ichthyophis > Ichthyophis bannanicus. The sequence continues at coordinate 34,229,464 of CM066044.1, forward strand.
CGGGCAGGTAAGCTGCCTGGAAGTAGCTGTTCTTGCTGAGTGCCAGGCTCCAGGTCTTGTGGCCTCCCTGCATAGGGGTAGGGATCCATGCCCACTTGCTTGTTGATGTAGAACATGGCAACTTGGTTGTCAGTTTGAATCAGGACTACTTTGTCGGGAATCCATGCAGAGAAGGCCTGGAGGGCATATCCGATTGCCTACAGCTCCAGGAGGTTGGTGTGTAGGTGGCTGTCCGACTCTGTCCAGGTTCCCTGGGTGCAGAAGTGGGACTCACAGCCTAGCTGGGAGGCATCTGTGGTGAGGACCAGGTCGTGTTGGGGTTTTGGAGGAGTCTGCCCTGGGTGAAGTATTTCCTGCACAACCACCAGGCGAGTGAGTTCCAAGCCTTCTGGTCTATACTGGCTCTGCTGGACATGGGTTGAGACCGCTGGTTCCAGTTTCGCTGCAGGTGCCATTGCAGGCCCCTCTTGTGCAGTATGGTGAGGGGAAGGACCTGGGTGGTTGCTGCCATATGGCTCAGAAGTTGTAGCAATGTCTGGACTGAGATCTCGTTGGCAACAGTCACTGAGAACACGAGGGAGATGATATTGTCTGCTCTTGGTCCAGGGAGGAATGCTTTTCCCTGTGGTGTGCAGAGGGTGGCTCCGATGAATTGCAGGGTCTGCGTGAGATGGAAATGTGACTTCTTGGAATTGATCAGGAATCCAAGGGTGAACAGCAGGGAGACTGTGTCATGTACAGACTTCTGCGCCTCATCTCTGGAAGGGACGGCTATGAGCCAGTCGTCTAGACAGGGGAAGACACAGACTCTGGATCTTCTGAGATGAGCGGTCACCACTGCCACGCACTTTGTGAAGATCCTCGGGGCCGGTGAAAGACCAAAGGGGAACATCTGGTACTGGTTGTGTTGATTCACGATGCAGAAGCACAGAAATATTCTGTGTGCCAGGTGGATAGGGATGCGAGTGTGGGTGTCCTGTAGATCCAGTGAGGCTAGCCAGTCATTTGTCTACAGGAGTGGCAGGATGGATCCCAGGGAGTACATCCGGAAGCGCTCCTTGTGGGTGAACTTGCTGAGGCTTCTTAGCTCAAGGATGGGAGCGCAGGCCCCTAGACTTCTTGGGAATGAGAAAGTATCTGGAGTAGAATCCATGGACTATTTCCGTCTGCGGCATATGTTCAATAGCTCCAGCTGCTAGAAGGAACTGAATCTCCTTTACCATGGTGCTGAGTAGGTGATCCAGGGTGCGGCTGGTGAGGTGGGCTTTCTGATAAGGCATCAAAGAGAACGGTATTCGGTATTCCATATCAAAAGGTGATAGTAAACGGAACTCACTCGGATGAAAGAAGGTGATTAGTGGCATGCCCAAGGGATCGGTCCTGAGACCAGTACTGTTCAATGTGTTTGTAAGTGATATTGTTGAAGGACTGAATGGAAAAGACTGTCTTTTTGCAGATGACACAAAAGTTTGCAACAGAGTGGACTCCCAAGCTGGAAGAATGGTCTAATGCTTGGCAGTTAAGATTTAATGTGAAGAAGTGCAGTGTCATGCACTTGGGATGCAGAAATCCAAGAGAACTGTATGCGATAGGGGGCAAGAGGTTGGTGTACATGGACCAGAAGGATCTCGGAGTAATTGTTTTTGAGGATCTCAAGGTGGCGAAACAGTGTGACAAGGAGGTGGCCAAAGCCAGATGGATGCTGGGTTGCATACAGAGAGGAATTACCAGCAGAAAGGAAGAGGTACTAATGCCACTGTACAAGTTGCTGGTGAGGCCTCATTTAGAATATTGTGTTCTGTTTTGGAGAACGTATCTCGCAAAGGATATAAAAAGACTGGAAACAGTTCAGAGGAAAGCGACCAAAATTATTTGGAGCCTGTGCCAGAAGACATATGAGAAGAGACTTGAAGACCTAAATATGCACACTCTACAGGAGAGTAGGGACAGGGGAGATACGATTCAAACCTTTAAATACTTTAAGAGTATTAATGAACAAACAAACCTCTTCCAAAGATGGGGAACCTGTAAAACTAGAGGGCATAACATGAAGCTGCAAGGGCGTAAACTGAAAGGCAACATCAGGAAATACTTTTTCACTGAAAGGGTGTTGAATGCATGGAATACCCTCCTGATGAAAGTGGTGGGACAAATACAGTGACAGAATTCAAAATGGCATGAGACAGTCAAAGTGGATCCCTTTATAGCAACAGGATAAAATCAAAATAACTTTAACTGTCTCTGCTATCTCAATAAATAGGGGTGACCTACATGCAGCAGTGGGTACACCGCTAAACAAAGGCATGGGGAGGGGAGAGCTGCACGGTGGCAGGTGCACCTACTATTGCCACCTTGCTGGGCAGACTAAATGGACCATGAGATAGTATATGACGGCAAATAAAAATTATGTTACTATGTTCATTATCTGTAGGACCCATTTGTCAGTGGTAATGTTAATTTATTATTTATTTGTTTGTTTTTATACACCACGCTTTTTCAGATCAGTGCGGTTTACATATAACAACACATGAACAATAAACTGGTTTACATAGAACAGGTTACATAGAGCAAATTTACATCAAGTTGGCATTAACATGAATGGTTAACAGTGAACACTGAATTGCAATTTACATCAGATTGGCATTGTTCACTCAGACCCCTTTGAAGAAGGAGAGGCAGCCCCTCACCAGTAGGGTCCTGCTGGCTGAAGCATCAAAAGTAGGGGGTGCTCTCCCCTGATGATGTCGCTGACTGCTTCTGTTGCTTGCAGTCCTTCTGATGAGGCTTTTGGTAGTAGGACTGGTACTGTTGGTATTTGGGCCGTTGGGGTTGCCACTTGTGATATGGTTGGTAGCAGTTGGAGGAGGAATAGGACTTGCGTTGGTAGGATCCTTGCGACTTGTGAGTGCTGGAGCTGCATTCGAGTCAGTCAGAGGCCAGGGTTTGGAGGATAGCAAAGTGGTCCTTCATATCATTCACTGTCACTTTGACCTTCTACCCAAAGAAGTTATTGCTTGTGGAAAAGGCGTCTACCAGTTGCTCATGAATGTCTTCTCGTAGGCCAGATGTCCGGAGCCAGGCCATGCATCTGGAGGCAATGGCCGTAGCTGCCGTCTGAGCCGCGAAATCAAAGGCCGAGAGGATCAGGTATTTTCCGCACTCGCCCAGGTCCCCTAATAGGGGCACGATGGTAGCTTTGGCATCTGTGTCTAGGCCTTCAACCACACTACTGAGCTGTCCAGTACTGTGTCCAGATAGAGCACTTGATGGAATTAATAAGATGCAATCTTGGCACTCTGCATTGCTGCTTGGTAAGTCTCCCCCCCCCCCTCCCCCACCCTGAGTCATCTAGGAGTTTATGATCCTTTCCAGGAAGTGCGTTGGAGTGTGTGCAGCTCTTTGATTGTTTTAAAGCAGACTCCACCATAATGGATTGGTGGGGCAGCTTTGGCTTGTGAAACCCCGGGGTGGGCTGCACTTGATATTTTGCATCAAGTCTCCGAGACGTGGCTGGCCTGGACACTGATATCTGCCAAATCCGTGTGAAGTTGTCCAGTAGCAGCTGGTGGACAGGGATGGAGACCACTAACCTGGGTGCATTGAGATACTTAAGTAGGCCCAGTCCTTCTTTTCTGGGGTCGGGTGCATCGATGGGGGATAGTGCTAGCCGAGCAGATAACTTCTGGAGGAACTTCGGGTATGTCAGGTCCTCTAGTGGTGATGGTGGAAGTGATGGTAGAGTCAGTGACTGTTAAGAGAGGGCTTCCCTTTCATTGGAGACGCAGTGCGAGCTGCCCATAGAGGTCAAGTTGGCTGCCTCTTTCCCTTCGCTTCCATGGAGGGGCCTGGAGAGAAGCCTGTGGATGCTGGTGATCTCAGGGGAGAGGGTGTTCGTGTAGACGGTGTGGGCACCGGCAGTGGAACAGGGCTGGATTGTGGCTGCGGTGTCTGTGCTTTGTAGTACCAAGAGACATGCCAGAAAGTCTAGCATGGCTTTCTGGGTTTCATGTGTTGGCATGCTGCTCTATGTGTGCCTGCCCCTCTTTCTGCAGCTACGTCAATGCCAGCGGAGGGAGCTGTGCGATGAATCTCTTTGGTCCTCCTGTGTTGATGCTGGTGCCTGTGGTGTTTTTCAGTGTTGTAGCAGCTGTTGGAGTGACTGTCAACGTTGGAACTGTCCTCCTTTCTGCATCGATGTGGTCTTTGGGGTGAGAGGAATCCATCAGCGTCAATGCGATCGTGTTGAGGAGGGGTTCCCCAGTTGGCATGGCAACAGTTTATATCATCCCATCGTTGGCCAATCGTGCTGATGGGGGGCAGAGCTACCAGTGATGCAATTGCCTCTACGCCAAAGGGAAGCCACATGGAGGGTACCAGAGCAGTAGAAGAGGCCAAGCCTAAGAGGAAAGGTGGGATAGAGGCGATATGATTGAGACATTTAAATACCTCTGTAGCATAAATGCACATGGGGAGAACCTCTTTCGATTGAAAGCAAGTTCTGCTACGAGGGGACATGGGATGAGGGTGAAAGGGAATAGATTCGGGAGTGATATGCGGAAATATTTCTTTACGGAAAGAGTGGTGGATCCGTGGAATAGTCTCCCAGTGGAGGTGGTAGAGATAAGGACAGTATTTGAATTCAAAAAAGCATGGGACAAACACAGAGGATCTCTAAAGGAAAATAGGGGACTGTTGTAATTGCTGATATGGAAGGACACTATAAATATGGTCTTTATACAGAGTGTGAATAAACTAATCATATAAAGTACACTCCACCAGTTAACCAATTGCAGTTATCGTAATGAACTACTCATATCAAGCTTTCATATAAACTGTAGACAACTTCAGTCTGCCTCTCGCTTCCCCCGAAGGTCTCAGACTTAAAAACACTGAGCGTAATGACTAGGCTCGTGTGTTATAATAGCATCAACGACCTTCTTTTAATCATCAATTAAGGGTCTGCTAAGGCTTCTACTAATTAAAACGTAAAAATTTTTGCTTATCTGTATTTTGTATTTTGTAATATGGAAGGACAGACTAGAAAGGGCATGTGGTCTTTTTCTGTCGTCATTTTTCTATGTTTCTAGGATGACAATCCGCGGGCCGGGAGGCTGCTGTGGTCGCTAGAGCTAGAACCATTGACATCGTATTGGGGATGGAGGCCTTGGGGGGCACAACCCATGCAGCAGAGGGTCCTGATGAAAAAGTGTTGCTGCAGTGACCATGCATCTCTTCATACCTCTTTCCTTGTCTTCTGGCCTTTCTTCTTTTTCTTTCCCTTGGTCCGATATTCGGAGGAGGAAGCAGAATGGTCTCCAGTTTTCCTGGAGGCACTCAAGAAGTCCTGGAGTGTATGGCTGCAGGAACAACATATCCTGGGGGACATGCAGTCACAGTGACGGCAGTCCTCCACGTGGTGGGCTTCTCTCAGGCAGTGAACACAACAATCGTGGGTGTCTGTAGATTTCATCTTCCTGGCACATTTTGGGCACTTCTTGAATCCAGGTTTGCTTGATTTTCCTTTCTTTCCTTTGTCTGTGTTCTGATTCTTCTTTGTGATAGGATTCTTGTTTGTGATAGAATAAGGAGAGCTGGTGTTACATCCTTCTGGCTGGGTGGAAGAAGCAAAAAGTAAGCCAGGTAGAGGTAGAGGCCTTGGGGTAGAGGCCTGGCAGTGCTGTTATGGTATGGCATGTTTGCTATAGGCTCTGAATGAGCTTTTTGCAGAATTTTGTATTACTTCATAATATATCTGGCAGTTGTTACTGGAGGGAAGTCGTGTAGAAATCTAGTAGCCTTACTACAACCCCAAAACATGTGTAAAGGGTACCCAAACTCTTATGAAGTTATTGTTGGGACAAAAAAGAAGCTCCTGAAGGGCTCCATTGGAATCCACCGTGGGGGGGGGGGGGGGGAGAAAAGAGAGCAGCACAGTAATCATTCCCACAGAACAGCAAAAAGGTAGCACTAGCCCTGGCAAATGCATTGGTAAGTACCTGAAATAATTGAGTTTTAAATATTTTAAAATGTCACACATGATACAAGACAGCTGTTGCAGAATATTTAAAAATCCATTGTCCAATGCATTTGAAGGCATTATTTGTTGATGTGCCTATAACTAATATGGATCACACCTATATGCCTTGTGGCCCCTCTCCCCCAAAAGTTAACATTACCCCTCTCCCCACCCTAAAAAAAAATCAGTTCTGGTTACGCCACTATTGAGAGGAATTTTAGTAGACACTTAAATTAAAACGTGCATGTAATTATGCCACAAAATAATTTTTTGGTTTTGCATCTGATCCATACCAAATTTTCAGGCAGTGTTAGGGGGTCCATGAGGATTATAAGAGGTAAACTCACTTATTCCATAAACACAGAGGGCGTAATTTAAAAAAATAATATTTGCAAATATGTGGCTATATGCATGCCCAAAATAGCTTTTATAAAATCTCGTCAGGTGGGAAAGCACACATGATGGCAGGCATGTGATTTACTGTAGGCACTGCGAGATATTTAGACTAGCTCTCAAGCAGGTATAGTGCCCATGCCTGCAATGTGGGCATGATCTCTGCAGGACTTATGCTAACATTTTACGAAGAGAAATAGGTGCCCATTTCCCTATTTTATGGACATCGTGAAGCTCACTGAATCTAGGTGCCATGGGATAAAATTACTCTCCGCAAATGGAACTTGGAGCTGGCATCCTATTGCCACCAAATTTCCAGATGTCGACTAGACCTGTGCATAAACTTTATTTTTATTTTTTTCATTTCATTCTTTTTTTTTTAAACAGCCCCCTCTCCCCAAATCTGGAAAACAAAAGAATCTAAAAATAAAGTAAAACACAAAACATGCAAACCTCACCTAGGCTCTACTCTTCTCCTGCTTACGACTCTCATAACCCCAGTTGTTCCTGCCTGCCAGTGTGGCAATTGCAAATGACCCTGACAGAGACCGCTGCTAATTTCTAATGTTCAAAACAGCATCTGGTCCTCTCTTTCAGCCACTGCAGATCAGGCACCTTTAATGGCAGCAGAGCTTTACAAGTCAAAAATAGCTGTATTTAATTCTGCAATATGTTGGAATTTTGCATAAGAAGTGCTATCTTCAAAATTATTAGTAGAAATACTTGATGGCAGTTTGATTTTGTGTAAAACCAAAATCAAATATATTTTATAACCTGCATGAGTAGTTCATGGCTGTGCCCAGATCGCATCCCTGGCAAAGTACTCACATGCATGCCATCATGTACGCTTTGTGAATAGTGCCGAAGTGGGACATTTGACATCTGTGCCATGATAGTAGTTATTTACCCTCCTTCCTGTACTGACTTCTACCCTCAGGGATCCTGCTGGGTACATTTAACCTGGAGTGGAAACAGGATGCTGGACTTGATCAACCCTTGGTCTAACCCAGTATGGAATTTTTTTAATGTTCTTTATATTCTTAACTGACAGCACTGCTCATTCAGGGATCTATTAACTGGGAGAGTAATGGACAAAAAGTATGCCAACATCTCAAAGCTCTTAAGAGAAAAAAAAAGTCTTATTCTCCCATCGAACAGGAAGACATTTTTAAGCAAGCAGCAAGCAGTAAGCTGAAAAGGATAATGACATGTTAAAAGGTATAAACAAATGTGACTAAAATAGTGATCTTTGGAAATGCCATTTGTATCCCTAGTAAAGCTTTGTCACCTTCCCCATTCTACACGTAAAAGGGTGCACATACCACCCACTATTCCTGCTGTCTACTTCGCTGGCAAAAGACAGGGTTTGGCTCCCTACCCTGATCTCTCATTCCACTTCTATACAACTTGCCTTCAAAATGAATTACGAGCTCCCCAAACACAGTCAGAAAATTAACACCGGTGTGCATTACAGCTGTATTGTTCTTGCAGTAAGGACTCCTTCCCTGTATGCTTGAACAGAGCTACTCCAAGTCCTGGATAAAAGGCCATGAGAGACACAGCGTTAACAGGCCATACTTTCACAGAAAATAAACCCGTAATTTGTGCTGTGAGAATGCTAATGTGATGAGTTATTTTGTCCTCGATAGATAAGTAACAACAGAGGCAAAAGGTTGTAGGGTCTATCAGTTACGTCTTTAATAAAGAGTTGCTCTTAGTTCCTAGGGTCAACAATAGAAATATAGAATATTGCATAGTAATAAAATAAATGACAGTCAATAAAGAGCAAAGTAACCCATCCAGTTCTAGTTTAGATTCGCCACCTTTTGGTAAATGTGCCTATTAAATTCCCCAATTGCAACCCACCCCAGCCCTCCCTATCTTGACCATGTTTTCCATCCAATCTATCAGCTGCCCTCTCATGCCCGTCACTGTGCCGTCCTCCCCATGCTTTCTTGGCGCACTGATGCAATTGTAGCATTACTGTTAAGGTTGTAACTGCCACTGTACAAGTTACCCCAATGCTTCTTTGGATGCTTGATACTATCATACTACTGTTGTTTAGGGATATTCTTTTGTTCAAAACAAAACAGAAAATTTCAGTGAAATTAACAATTTGTTTCCTTTTGTTTTTAAAGCAAAAAAACAATTCCAGGTTTTTGTTTCGTTTTAAAGATTCACAGCCTACTGCATAAAAAAAGCAACTCTTCTGACCCTCTCCCCATTCCCCACTCTGCAAACCCACCTCAGCCTCTTACACCATTTGTGGTCTGTAAAAGAGCAGAAGTGATTCTCAGTCGTTCCTGCTAAAAAATCAGTGGGTATACCTAAAACTTAGTGCTGAAAACCAGTGATAAGCACCTACCTATTGTCTCCACTCTATCTCTACTACCACAGCCACCCCCTTTAGTGCCTAGTGCAAATGGCTTCCATAATGTAGGTGGATCAGTACTAGTCAGTTTTCAAAGGTGCCCCATTTAGGTGACTAACAGTCAAAGTCAGGCACTTAAACCTTTTGAAAATTGACATCCATGTTACTATATTGCCTCTTAATGCTCAGTCTTGTGGTAAAAATTTAATGTTTCTAACTAAATCAGTGTTACAGGTCAGAGGACAGGAATGTACTTTTCCATTATGGTGGCACCTAACTTTTCCAAAAAATGAAAGGGAAAATTTATCTCCTGTTAAAAAAACTAAAGTAAGCCTAATAAGATGAGCACCAGTAATGAAATTAAAGAGGAAGGCAATAATAATCGGAAGCCAATTTGAAAAGAGAATGACACAAAGGAAAGGTGAACTGTAAATAAAATCCAACAGAAGATGACTTAAAGGTGAGACTACTCTTACAGTGTGATTCTGGTCATGCAACCTATACTATGGACTGGAGAATGAGCATCTATATCTTTAACCCTTCAGTGGAGGAACAGCAAAATTGCACACGGCTGATGAACCTTCGTTAATGGCTAGAGCAGCAGACAAGAAACCAGAAAATGCAGAGGTCAAATCCTACTGATGCTCCTTGCAGCCGTAGCCAAATCGCTTAACTCTCTATTGCCTCAGGTATAAACTTAAGATTGTAAGCCCTCCAGGGACACGGAAATAACCACCATAACTGAATATAACTCACCCTGAGCTACTACTGAAAAGGCGAGAGCTACATACAAATTAAAATATAAAATAAATATTAAAGGCCTGATATTTAAAGACATTTACATGGTTTACAGAGCTGTGAACTGTGTAAATGCCCCTAAGCATGATATTCAGTGGCACTAACACAGTTTAAGCCACTGAATATCCCCAAGTAATGCCGCTATACGTCCCGATGCTAACCGCTTAGCATCGGGGCGTATCGGGGATAACCATGAAGCGGCGATATTCAGCTGCTGCCCAGTTATCCTTCAGCAGGAAAAGTTAGATGCAACAAAAGCTGTCCTAACTTTTGCCACTGCAGCTAACCAAGCAGTGGCTGAATATCTTCACCGCACGGTTAGCTTCCGCGGCACGTGCGGCGACCTCAGATACTCAATGCCAGTGGCCAGATATGATCTTGGATTGAATATCCGTGGTTAAAGTTTGGCAGCAATGGAAGCGCATAGCCGTCACAAGTGAATATCGGGCCCTAAGATTCTAAACATACTGTATTTGCCATATGCAAAGGAAAGACTCCATTCCTCATCATTTCAAGGGAGACCAGATCTTCCACACATCAGCCTCACACAGTTCCCTAAAGGTCTCCCAACTGATTCATTATAATTTTGTATTTTGATCTGATGACCACAAAATGATCTCATTTTTCCTCCTGAATACAGACTGGTCACAGTCGATGCATGATGCATAGTCAGCAGGGATAGCCAGCGCCGGCATACATTGCCCCAATAAATCCAGACACCATTACTGATTTAAATATTAAGAAAAATGCACCGAGTGATATGAATGTAGCTGTTACAGATTTTCAGAGATACATAGCATAGCACCTTCAACGTCTGCTGGATACATTTTACCAGCTTGATACCACAATTCGGATGGAGTTTTCCGACTTGGCGCATGCACCCATTGTCAATTTTTCCCAAGGCAGAAGCTTTCCACCCATCAGCCTGTCAGCATAAAATCTAGAATTGGACAGGTGGCATTTAACCAGTCTGTGCCAATAGGTCTTCAAGTCCAGCTGTTAGCAGGAGGTTTTCCTACAACTGTGCTTGCATGTTTATGAAAAGACTAAAAACAGAAAAAAAAACCTCCAGAAAACAAATACAACAGTCCTGGTCAAGAGCTTACTACTATAACCCTGATGAAGATTCCCCTGGGAACGTTGATACTACGTATAAAGTGCTAAAAAGATCCGGTACCCTGAAGCGTCTGAGTAACTATTCCTGACGATTTATCCCCATTTATGAAAATGATCTAGCCCTTGCCTTAAAATTAGTTTTACCAACTGGAAAGTTTACATGTCGATTTCCATCTCTGATGGGGTATGATCTGCCTGACCAGAAGAGCTGAAAATGCCAGAGCTGAAAAGGAAAGTGACAACATACAATGTTACATGTCTTCCTGTGGAATTATGAAACAGCACACAGGAGAGCAGAGCTCCTGGAGAGATAGGCAAAGTACACAGGGAGCAGAAGCAGTGGACGACCCAGTTGCTTGGTGTTAAATCAAAATTGCTTTATTGAAGATCCCCAAGCAACTGGGTCGTCCACTGCTTCTGCTCCCTGTGTACTTTTCCTGTGGAATTATACCATACTTATTGGGCTTCACCTAAGTGTGTGTGTGTATATATATCTATGCCAATAGGAAAAAAAATGTTGGTTCTGTATCTGTGCTTTCCCCTGCAAGAAATGTATATTTTTATGCTGTTAAAAGCTCAGTCACAAAAGCTGAACACAAACTTAATGACTAAAGTCCTAAAAATGATTGTTCGCCAAACTAACATTACAACTGTATCTCCATGGGGTGACAAAGCTATACTTGATATATCAAAATTTCATATCCGCTTCCATTCATGCTGGAGACAACAGAATACAATGTTGCACCAATGGAATAATAGTTAGAAATCTTCAGCACTGAACCAACTGCTATGCTTCCAAACACAGTCTACTAGAATCCAGTCTGCCACAAACAATCTCGACTGGGTGTCTACTGATGTTTGCCTCTGCTACTTCTGGGAACTAGCTCCTCTCTCAGGATGCAACAAGTTCTTGCTGTGTAAACAATAAATGGGAGATAACCAGTCTCGCAGACAAGGGCGAGATTTCAAAGAGTCAAGTCTTGAATTTGTTTTTAAGTCTTATAAATGCCAGCTATCCCAAGTGCACAACTCACCCTCAGTACTTATGAGAAGCTTGACTGTGTTAGCAGCCACCAAGAATAGTGGGCTTAAATACAAGCATAGGGTATTATCCAACAGGCCAAACAGTTATTCCATGTGGCACATCCTGAGGCTAAAGGTACTGGACTATTTTCACCATGAGAGAAATCTACAACTACTGCAGAAAAATAATCAAAATTAACATGATTCCTTTGCCTATAATACAGGCTTATGAGACCTTCTGCAAGACACCCACAAGATTTGCCTGGCCCTCCCGAATAACAATGTGATATTGAAGCACCACCCCCACCGGCATGAATGGATGTGGGGATGTGTCTCTCAGCACTACAGAGGTATGTTCATCACTATCATATGGGACTGCTAGTCTCGACTACACATGAAGGTTTTGCTTTCACCATTAAGAGGGTAATTTTATAAGGAATCTATGCATGTAGGCATAAGAAAGCTCTTATAAAATTGCTCTGGGGGTATAAGTACACAAAAACACGTACCACTGACAAATAGTGCATGCTTTTGGGCAATGTGTGTGCGGGCATTTGGGGCTGAAGCGGGATACGCCTATGTGCTGATTCTTGCTGGTGCACACACACAAGGCTAAATTTGTGCACTACCGGGGGATGAGTCTAGGAGCTCAGTTTATAAATGCACAACACACATTTATGTTACTTTTATTAAACATGCATAAAAAAAACCTCAGCTGAAATTTGCTTGATGGGCGAGGTTTCCTTTTATGCATCTATAAATACTCCTACCTCATTTTATGACATATAATAGGTGCCCTAAGGGCCCACCCGAAGAATAAGCATCCAGATAAGTAGCCACTGAGTGCACTATCATAATGGTGAAGCACAGTCCGAAACTAGTTTCTTCCATGAAGATCCTTAAAGGAAGAAACAGGAAAGGGTTACCGACTCTGCCATGAGCTTTTAATTCACCCAGTACTCAGACCGTTATCTCTTCCTAGATCTTGCTTACTCTTACGCTGCCTGCTTGTTGCCTCATGTTCTGATATGGGAAAGGCCAATTTTAACCTTCCCCCTTGGCAGGTAACCCGTGGGCCTGCAAGTGGATTTTGAAAGAGGAAAACTCCCTGCAAAGTTGCCCTTTAAAAAGCTGTTGACTAGCTGGTGCTGCAGGGGGGCTTTTCCCTGCATATTTTGCAGGTGAAAAGCAAGAGAAAGCAGATACAGTTATTAAAAAAATTAAATCCCTGAACATGCTACCCTGGTCTGCCCTGGCATCCCCTTCGTGCTGCCCGTTTTCTCCACATTGAAGAGCATGCACGCTGCTGACAGCATGCAGGCTTTTCCCCCTTTGGCGGGCCCAGGTACATTTTCAAAGGAAGCAGGGGTTCTGCATCTAAACATCCATTTACATGTGGAAGACCCTTTGCAAACTGTCCTCTTAATTTCTGCCATGTTTCTCTTACTTTCTTAATATTGACTTTAATGCACTACTCAAGAGCTTCAGAAAAGAAGAACCGAGCTTAAATGCAAAACTAGTGCACCACAACACTAAGGGGAAGTGTCTTTAATATAAAGAAAATGCAAAAAATGGAACATTTTATGGTACATAACAACAACAACATGTGACAATGGCAATGAAGAGAATTTCATTCCCCTGTTTGCTTCTGTATTTTAACCAAGTCGCAATGTTCATAGCATGGCTGAATCATGCCTTTCTAATTCCCAGAGAAAGGTAAAAATGGAAAAACCCAGACCTTGGAAAGGGAATGTCTGCAAGTATAGGCAATCCGCTCCATAAGCTGAAGAAACAGGGGTGGCCATCATGGCTAAAATGAGGTGCATGGAACTGAAACGTATCAAAGATCTCTGGGGACAAAATACCATTTACTGGTTGCTGAAAATAACTTTGATCATGGGAGTGAGGCCCAAAGTACACTTGCCACTTTACTTCTATTTAAGATCCAAAGTAAATTCATGATTTTGACACTACCTCCCCATGTCCATCAGTAAACCAGTTTATAGCGTTCTTTTCTTGCACTTTGCAGCATCCACCTGCTCATGGCAAGAGTAATCTGATCATGTCAGTGCTTCCATGTGCAGCACCTTGAGGGCCTCAGAAATCTGGGAGCTGGTGTCAATATGCCCATACATCCCAACCAGGAAAGCTCGGTGCAGCAAGACTGCAGCATGTTCTGCAAGGAAAGAAAGGTGGTAGTAACTCAATTTCATTATACAGCTGTAGCTTCTGAAATCCTAAGTGACCTTATTCATTGGCTTTGACCTTCTTCCCCATGCTGATAGCCTCAGGCAGCTAACAGAGATTAAATGTAGGCCAGAAATGGAGAAATTAGACCTTACTTGCTAATTTTCTGTCCCTGAGTTCCTCCAGACCAGTTCAGATTGGGGGGGGGGGGGGGGGAAGATTTGCTCCTCAACCAGCAGATGGAGACTGAGAAACACTGGTTGATGATGTTATCCTGCATAGGGTCCTGTGCAGTCAGCACCAGCCATAATTTCCATAACAAAGCAAATGTAACTCAGACCCCTCACCAACAAGAGGGCCAACCATAATCAGGAAAACCCAGTTGTCCCAACAGCCAAATGATAGTTCAGAGCCCTGCCCCTTCACCCCCCAAGGAGCTTGCTGTGGAAACAAAACCACATATTAAAAACTTTTTCAAGTACATATGTAGCAAAATCCCTGTGAGAGAATCAGTTGGACCACTGGATGAAAGACGGGTAAAAGGGGCACTAAGTAAGGAGAAGGCCATAGCAGAGACACTGTATGAATTCTTTGCTTCGGTATTTACTGAAGATGATGTAGGGAAGTTACCCATGCCTGAAATGGTATATAAAGGTGATGTATCGGAAGAAGTGAAAGAAATATTGATAAACTGGGAAGATGTATTACAAGTATTTGATAAACTGTAAAGTAGCATATCACCAGGACCAGATGGTGTACATCCAAGGCTGAAAGAACTGAAATATGAGATTGCAGACCTACTATTAGTAATTTGTGAACAATCATTAAAATCACCTGTTTGTACTGGAAGATTGGAGAATAGCCAATGTAATGCCAATTTTTAAAAAGGGCTCCAGGGGTGATCTGGGAAACTACAGACTGGTAAGCCTGACATCAGTACCGAGCAAAATGGTAGTAGATAGTCATGGTTTAATGGGAGAAAGCCAACATGGATTTAGCCAAGGAAAGTCTTGTTTTACTAATCTGTTATATTTTTTGAAGGTGTGAATAGACAGGTAAACAAAGGTGAGTCAATTGATATAGTGTATCTGGATTTTCAGAAAGCCTTCAACAAGGTCACTCATGAGAGACATGGCAAAATTAAGAAGTCAGTGACATTACTCTCAACCAATATAATACATGTATGTTAAACTGATGATTGTTTATGTTGTGATGTAGCATTTGTGTGATGTTTGATGTTAATAAAGAAGTTAAACAATAAAATGTCATAGGATTAGAGGCAGTGTAGTATTGTGAATCAGAAACTGGTTAAAAGATAGAAAGAAGAGAGTAGGGCTAAATGGCCAATTTTTTCAATGGAGAAAGGTGAATAGCGGAGTACTCCAGGAATCTGTGCTGGGCCTGCTGCTTTTTAAGATATTCATATATGATCTGGAAATAGGAATAACAAGTGAGGTGATCAATTTGCAGATGACACAAAATTATTCAAAGTTGTTAAAAATGCAAGCAGATTGTGGAAAATTGCAAGAGGACCTTGATAAATGGGAAGACTGGATGTCCAAATGACAGATGAAATTTAATGTGGATAAGTGCAAAGTTCTGCATCTAAGAAAGAACAACCCAAGCTATGGTTACACGAAGCTTAGAAACCACCACCCAGGAAAAAGATTTAGGCATCATCATGAATAATACGTTGAAACTCTCTGCCCAGTGTGCAACGGCAGCCAAAAAGGCAAATAGAATGCTAGGAAAGGAATGGAGAATAAAACAAAGGATATTATAATGCCTCTGAATCGTTCGATGGTGCAAACGCCCCTTAAATATTGTGTGCAATTCTGGTTGTCATATCTTAAAAAGGATATAGTAGAATTAGAAAAGGTACAGAGAAGAGCGACAAAAATGGTAAAGGGGATAGAAGGATATCTTTATGATGAGAGGCTTAAAAGGTTTGGGCTCTTCAACTTGGAAAAGAGATAGCTGAGGAAGGATATGACAGAGGTCTATAAATTAATGACTGGAGTGGAACGGGTAAATGTAGATCAATTGTTTACACCATCAAAAAGTAGAAAGACTAGAGGACATGCAATGAAGCTACAATGTAACCCATTTAAGACTAATAAGAGAAAATATTTTTTTACTCAACACATAATCAAACTCTGGAATTAATTACCAGAGGATGTAGTAAAAGCTGTTAGTGTAGCTGGGTTTAAAAAAGGTTTAGGCAAGTTCTTGGAGGAAAGGTCCATAAAGCATTATTAAAGAGGACCCGGGAAATCCACTGCTTAACTCAGGACAAGCATTGTGGAATCTCTGTGCCTTTTAGGAACCTGCCAGGTACTTGTGACCTGGATTGGCCACTGTTGGAAACAAGATACTGGGCTTGATGGACCTTGGTCCAACCCAGTATAGCATATCTTATGTTCTTCTTATATACTCTGGAGACCATCTCAATTGACTTTATTGCATCTAAGTACATTTTCACTAAATGACCAACAATTAGCCAACAGCAAGATGCATATGACATGGGAGGGTTCTTGAATGGTCTGTAATGACCCAAGGAAAGAAAATTAGGAAGTAAAATCTAATTGTTCTTTCCTCTTTGTCCCTCCAGAGCAGTCCAGATGCGTGGAAAGTATCTAAACAGTACCATCACAGGTGGGACCTTACTAACCCTGACTTTGACGCTCTCATTTCATAACCCTACCTCTTACCTAGTCTATATATGCTACCAGCAATGCTTAGGGAACAATACAAAAACAATCAAATATCTTTTTATTTATTTATATTCTCTTATATACCGCGCTATTCTGCATCAGTGCGGTTTACATTGAACAAACTGAAATTACATTGAACAGGGCATTATAACTTGGAGATAACTATTTTACAGGGAACATGGGCTATGGAGGGTTAGAACATAAGAACATAAGATATGCCATACTGGGTCAGACCAAGGTCCATCAAGCCCAGTATTCTGTTTCCAACAGTGGCCAATCTAGGTCATACGTACCTAGCAGTTTCCCCAAGGGACACAGGTTCCACAATGCTTGTATTGGTTCAAGCATTGATATCCTGGGTCCCTTCTTAATAATGGTTTATGGACCTTTCCTCCAGGAACTTGTCCAAACCTTTTTTAAACCCAGCTACACTAACAGCCTTTACTACATCCTCCGGTAACAAATTCCAGAGTTTGATTACACGTTGAGTGAAAAAATATTTTCTTTTATTAGTCTTAAATAGTTTACCCTGTAGCTTCATTGCATGTCCCCTAGTCTTTCTATATTCTGATAAGGTAAACAATCGATCTACGTTTACCCGTTCCACTCCGTTCATTAATTTATAGACTTCTATCATATCTCCCCTCAGCCGTCTCTTTTCCAGGTTAAAGAGCCCCAACCTTTTTAGCCTTTCTTCATAGGAATAGCCTTCCATCCCCTTTACCATTTTGGTGGCTCTTCTCTGAACCTTTTCTAAAATTGCTATATCCTTTTTAAGATATGGCGACCAGAATTGCACACAATATTCAAGGTGCGGTCTCACCATGGAACGATATAGAGGCATTATAATATCTTTTGTTTTATTTTCCATTCCTTTCCTTATCATACCTAGCATTCTATTTGCTCTCTTGGCCGCCGCTGCACACTGGGCCGAGGGTTTTAACATGGTATCCACAAGGACGCCTAAATCTTTTTCTTGGGTGGTGGTTCCTAATGTGGAACCTTGCATCGTGTAACCATAGTTTGGGTTGTTCTTCCCTAGGTGCATAACCTTGCACTTCTCCACATTAAATTTCATCTGCCATTTTGATGCCCAGTCTTCCAATTTATCAAGATCCTCTTGCAATTTTCCACAATCCTCCTGGGTTTTAACAACTTTAAATAGTTTTGTGTCATCAGCAAATTTGATAACCTCACTCGTTATTCCACTTTCCAGGTCATTTATGAATATGTCAAAAAGCAGCGGACCCAGCACAGATCCCTGGGGTACACCACTATTCACCTTTCTCCATTGGGAAAATTGGCCATTTAGCCCTACCCTCTGCTTTCTATCTTTTAACCAGTTTCTGATCCACAGTAGTACACTGCCTCCTATCCCATGACTCTTTAGTTTTGCCAAAAGTCTCTCATGAGGGACCTTGTCAAAGGCTTTCTGAAAGTCCAGATACACAATATCAACCGACTCACCTTTGTCCACCTGTTTATTCACTCCTTCAAAAAAACATAACAGATTAGTAAGACAAGATCTTCCTTGTCTAAAGCCATGTTGGCTGTCTCCCATTAGGTCATGACTATCTATATGCTGAGTAATTTTATTCTTTATGATGGTTTCTACCATTTTTCCCGGTACTGATGTCAGGCTCACCGGTCTGTAGTTTCCCGGATCACCCCTCGAACCCTTTTTAAAAATTGGTGTTACATTGGCGATCCTCCAATCCTCAGGTATTAGAGATGATTTTAATGATAGTTCACAGATTACTGATAGCAGGTCTGCAATCTCAAATTTCAGTTCTTTCAACACCCTTGGATGTATACCATCCGGCCCAGGTGATTTGCTACTCTTCAGTTTATCTAATAGTTGTAGGACATCTTCCCGATGTATCGATATTTCCTTCAATTCTTCCACACCTTTAAATACCACTTCAGTCGTGGGTAACATCCCTACATCTTCCTCAGTAAAGACCGAAGCAAAGAATTCATTCAGTCTCTCCGCTATCGCCTTGTCGCCTCTTAGTGCTCCTTTAACCCCTTTATCATCTAATGGACCAACTGACTCTCTCACGGGTTTTTTGCTACGAATGTACTTGAAAAGGTCTTTATTTCGCGTTTTTGCTTCCGCAGCAAGCTTCTTCTCAAATTCTCTCTTTGCCTGCCTTATCAATGCCTTGCATTTGACTTGCCAGTGCTTGTGCTGTTTCCAGGTTTCATCATTTGGCTCTTTTTTCCATTTCTTGAAAGATGCTTTTTTGGCAACAACAGCCTCTCTGACCTCAGCTTTAAACCATGCTGGCAATTTTTTGGACTTCCTTCCACTTTTCTTAAAGCGTGGAATACAGCTGGTCTGGGCTTCCAAGATAGTATTTTTCAACAACACCCAAGCTTGATGTACGTCTTTAACCTTTGCAACTGCTCCTTTTAGTTTTTTCTTAACTGTTTTCCTCATTCTATCATAGTCTCCCTTTCGAAAGTTAAGGGGTAGTACTGTGGATTTCCTTACTATCCCTCCTCCACTAATTAAATCAAAGGCGATCATGCTATGATCACTATTGCCAAGTGGCCCCAACACCCTTATCTCTTGCACTACATCTGGTGTTCCACTAAGGACTAGGTCTAATATTGCTTCCCCTCTGGTCGGTTCATGAACCAGCTGCTCCAAGAAGCAGTCATTTATTTCATCTAGGAACTTTATCTCCCTAGCATGTCCTGTTGTGACACTGACCCAGTCGATGCCGGGGTAATTGAAATCACCCATTATTATTACTGCACTGTAACTCCTGCTAGCTTCCCTGATTTCTTTGAGCATTTCATCATCCATTTGTTCATTCTGGCCAGGCGGACGATAGTACACCCCCACTGCCATCGCCTTCCCCTTTTTACATGGAATTTCAATCCATAGAGATTCTACAGCAAATTTTGTTTCTTGCAAAACTTTAATCCTTTCTGACTCAATGCCCTCTCTAACATAGAGCGCAACCCCTCCACCAATTCGATCAGCTCTATCATTTCGATATAGTTTGTACCCAGGTATCACAGTGTCCCACTGGTTGTCCTCCTTCCACCATGTCTCTGATATTCCAATCATATCTAACCTCTCGTTTAGTGCTATATATTCTAACTCTCCCATCTTGTTTTGTAGACTTCTAGCATTTGCATACAAGCATTTTAGAGACTGTATTTTATTCATATTAATTTGGCTATTGGTAGACATGGGTAATTTGGGATCTTTAAGTTCTGTCTGCTCCATACTCGAGGGCATTTGGGCTACTTTACTCTTTTTTGGAACCTCTCTGCTTTTTGTAGTATCCTTCAAGGATACATTCTTCCGAACCATGCGCTCCTGGGCGACTGTCGGCTTTCCCCTATTATCTAGTTTAAAAGCTGCTCTATCTCCTTTTTAAAGGTTAATGTGGCTTGCCCAAGACCACAAGGAGCACCTGTGGGACTAGAAACCCCAGTCCTTCTGGCCCAAGGTTGCTGTCCTCTAGTGGGATTTGAACCCCCGACCTTCCAGCCTGAAGTACCTTGCCCCAACCACTAGGCCACTCCTCCACTCCTTGAGATGGAACTAGACAACTCCACCCAAGATGCAGTCTGCGCTCTCATAGAATGGGTCCTTCGTCCCTCCAGAACTCAGAACTGCATGCCTCTGACCAATGGACACTGCCACAATAGCTGCTTTCACCCAGCATGCACCAGAGGACTTGGATGCTACTTGCCCTTTGATAGGCCAAATAGATTTCTCGAGAAACCTGGACCCACGGGCTCCTGGAATACTAGCCAGATTGACATTAAAAAGGAACACAACTGTCGGCAAGGAGAGGACAGGCTGAAGCACTGCTTTCTCCGCTATCATGACCAAGAAATGCTCTTGAAAGGACAACTGGAGCTCTGGTCAATGAAAATGCCAAAAAATTACAGTCTTCAAGGTCATATCCATCAAAATGCCTTCTGCAAAGGTCAGGGACCATAGAATGCCTTTCTGATTGGTGGGAGCCAAGCTCCACTCTAACTCTGCCTCTAGCCTCCCACGGCCTTCCCTTCCAGTTCTGCTCATGGGGATCTAGTCTCCCATGAGCAGAAGATAAAGGGAATGGCTGCAATTGCGACAGACTCCTTATGTCTGCCCGCGAGAGATCAGATCCCCATGGGCAGAAGGGGAAGATAGCCGCAATTGCGGCAGACAGAAGGAGTCTCTGCCATGACCACAGCGGCCTTCCCCTCCTGCCCAGGGGAATCCCATCTCCTCAAGGCAGACAGAAGGAGTCTGCCTTGATTGTGGCTGCTCTCTCTCTGCAGGTGGACAAATTTTGCTGAGGCTAGGGCCCATGTGGCCCACCCCATTCCAATGCCTATAGTAAAGGTTCAAATGACACCTTCTCCAAGGCTGAAAACACCAAATTAATATCTCATGACAGGACCACTGGCCATCTAGGCGGCCTAAGATGCTTCATCCCTTGAAGAAAAATGCTTCATATTCAATTGAGATGCCAATGTCAAACATGCACCATCCCCCTATAACAGGAGATGACTGCTGCCTGAACAACTGCAGGCTAAAACCTACCATACCATCCTAGAGAGACCCCGGGATGTTCACCAGCGATGAATGCAGTGGGAAAAGGGATGATCCCTACACAATCCTCAAAGATCCTCTATACGTGAGGTAGGTTGAATGCTTCCTGGCCTGTAAGAGAGTAGACAATATTCCTCTAAACTATCCTCTCCTCTGCAACCTCGCCCTCTCAAAAGCCAACCCATAAAAGAGCAGCGGAGTCACCTCTTGATTCCACCCGGACCTCAGGGGCAGTAAGCCTAGACCCTCTGAGAGCAGCTACAGCTCCCCACTAACATCCTTTGGAGATCACTGGACCACAACCTTCTGGGCCAGTCTAACACTACCTACACCACTGAGCCCATGGTGAGAGTTGACCCTAACAAAGGACCTGGCTCCCCGAGGCCACAGAGGAAACATGTGCTCAGGAGAGGAGAAGAACTGCTTTTTCAATCTCCTGTTGGCACAGAGCTACCCTGTCAATTCACCTACACCATGGTCATCACAATGCCCACCAGCATACACATCGCCCTGCCATGGACTATGTGACAAAATGCCTGTAGAGCGAGCCAGAGAGCCCTCATCTCCAGATAGTTGGTGAACTACCAAGCCTCATGCACAGACCACCGGCTGTAGTAACCTCACCTAAGTAATAAGCCTCCAACAAACGACTGAGACTGACTTCCATCATCAGGACCCACTCTGATAACTCCAAATCTACATCCTTCTTCAGACTGCTCATCTCCAAACATCACTTGAGGAAGTCTCTGATCTCCCCCAGAAAAGAAAAGACAAGAGGGACCTCAGCAGTTCTTTGGTCCAGAGTATGCATGTGACGACTGCAAAGATCCAAGACTGCCACCATTAACCCCAGAACCTGCAGGGGCCCCCAGGTTTTGGGCCAGTTTGCTATGAGCCAGCCACTCCCAGATCTGTGTAGCAATCATCCTTCTTGTATATAG
The DNA here is from genome assembly GCA_033557465.1 of Ichthyophis bannanicus. Lineage (NCBI taxonomy): Eukaryota > Metazoa > Chordata > Amphibia > Gymnophiona > Ichthyophiidae > Ichthyophis > Ichthyophis bannanicus. The sequence goes on from CM066044.1 coordinate 34,251,593, forward strand.
AGGAACCTCTTCTGTCAAGATTACTTTCCCAAATCTGGTAATGAACTGCACTCCCATGTACTTCAGAAAATGTGATGAGGTCAATCTGCTTTTGGCAGAGTTGATCACCCACTAACTCCTGTAGGCAGTTACCAATCTGCCTATCATCTGCTTGTGCTTCTCAAGGGATTTCATGCAAATCAAACCATCATCTAAGAAAGGATGAACCAGATGCCCTGCCCAGGAATCCAAGTAGCCTCTACCAGCATCACCTTGAAAAGATACAAAGAGCCTGAAACTGACAGTGTTTTCCCCATACTGCAAACTGCAGGTATCTCTGATGTTCTCCCTGAATAGAGATGTGCAGTTATGCCTTTGCTAATCCAACAAGGTCAAGCGAGCTTAGCATCCCAATTCAAAAACGTGGGACCCATAAGGCCATGCTCACCTCTTCCAAGTCCAAAATAGGTTGAAACAACCCCTCTATCTTGGGGACCACCAAATAGAGGGAATATCTGCTCAGTCCTTACTTGCTCTGTAGCACCAGTATCATTTAAGCAGCCATTTGAGAGATGACATGACTACACCCACTTTCTGGAGAAGGGGTTGAAATGGCAGGGGGACTCCATGAAGAGTCAGCAGGGATCAAACAAACCCAAGTGCACACCCCTCATTAATCTTCAAGGACCAATTAGCCCAAGGGTATCTAGGTCTACCACTAGTAAATCTTTCTTAGTTGTCTGCCTCCAACTGCACTGATGACTGGGCCTTCAAAAACTCACTGGAAGTTGTGGGCACCCCTGGTGCCCCCCTCACAGCCATCTCTGCAGCTCCTGTAAAAGGACTGCCTATCTGGATAGCAACAAGCTTCCCTGAATCTACCTAGCACCATGACTACACAGCTTGATGTCTGAGGCCTATCCTCCAAGAACCTCAACCTTTCAAGATCCTCGCCAATTCTGCTAATTCCTCAACTAGATGAGATGTTTCTCCATCATGACAGTCTCTATAGTCTTCACAAATGCCTGTATCAAGTTATACGAGACGTCTGTATCTGGGGAGAGGGCAGATGCAGGTGGCCCTGTGCCACCTTGCATGCGGGTGCCGGTGCCCCTGGGCATCTGATTCCGACACACAAGGAGATGGTTGTCAGAGCTGGTGTTGATTCTGACCTCCCACCCGATACACTTGCCATGGGTATCCAGAAAGGACTGAATGGAGTGCGGTGTTGACGCTGGCACTGCAAAGCCTGTGTTCCACAAGGCTAGAACTGCCACCAAGTGAGATTTGAGGGCTCAAAGACGTTCCTCCAGCAGCACCTGTGAGAAGGCTGGTGTTGTGCCTGCAGTCACTGGTGTTGACACCTCGGGTGGGTACTCCACAATGACTGGTACATCAGGAAACAACCAGCTGCCCTCCTGGGCAATGGGGGTCATTCCTCCCTTCTGGGGGTAGATTCTTCCTGCTGGGGAAGTTTGGCTGGCTGTTCTCGGCCATCGCTCTCCGTGTCATATTGAGAGGGGCTGTGATGATGATGCACCTGGACCTTATCCCACTGCTCCCCCTTCGAAGTCAACTGGGTCTCACCAGAGAGTCTCCTTTCACCGCTCGGGCTCCTTGGTTCCAATTGGGCATGGACTTCCCTCCCTATGGAACCCTCAGCAGCAGCCTTGGAAGGCGTCGACATAGGGGGTTGGGGCTGAAGATGCTGAATCCAATGAGCTGAAGAGGGGGGACTCCTGTTTGTCCCCGTCATTTCATCTGCAGGCACAAATTGCAGGGCGCGGGCTGATGATCGGGTCCAAGGCAATGTAAGCACCAACTGTGACGATCAGTGACCGAGATGGTCCTGCCACACTTGGTGCATTTCTTGAAGCCACTAGCTGGCTTAAACTTGTTGAGAAATAGCACCATGGCCAAGTTAAACTCAATAAGAAAAAAAAAGCCCCAGAGGGGACAAAAATGCTAAAGGTGAGAAAAAAGAAGAAAAATTAACCTAAGTTGGTTAGGACTAACTAAGCCAACAGGTGCAACAAAGGCAGAAAAAAAATAGCAAACGAGGACCAAGAAAGAATTTTTTTTTCTGGTATGCAGGAAAGAGTAGTTACTCACCTGTAACAGGTGTTCTCCAGGAGCAGCAGGAATCAGTCCTCACATATGGGTGACATCGACGTCGATGGAGCCCTTGCGGAGCAATTCCCCAGCTTTCTAGGAAAGCCTTTGGGAATACTGCACGTATGCGCGGTCCCCTTCCCGCCTAAAGGTGCTATCTTGCTCAGTCTGATGACATAGCTAAAAAACAGCACACAAAAAGGAAAAAATTGAACTATATACAACTGCAACTCCCAGGGGAGGAGGGAGGGTTGGGAGGGTTGTGAGGACTGATTCCTGCTGCTCCTGGAGAACACCTGTTACAGCTGAGTAAATGGAAATTACACTAACCTGGTAATTGTAGTTCCTGTAGGATCCAGTTTAGTCCTCCACAATCGGGTACTGCCCCTCTCACTGCAGCCTGTAGACTGGACCAATCAAATCTTCTGTAGTACATATCCAGCAGGAGCTCCCAGAAGCCCCCCAGTGTACTAGTAACAAAGCATACTGAACGAAGCAACACATCAGATTATTATCAGATTAACATTAAACCTTGTACTTCCCCCCCTGGAATAACCAACTCCCTCCCCAAACGAGGAAGTCAGAACACTGCACGGCGCCGGAATCGACGCCCCTAAATTGACACAGAGCTCCCCCCAGGTACTAAGGAGCTTACGGAACCCCAAAAGAAAGGGAAGAGCCATAGCTATAAGCACGACTGCCGCTAAGGCCCGAACGGGACGCAAAACTATCTTAGAATCTCCCGCTCGGGATAGCGCGCCGCAAGATCATGCAGATATTCGGGAGGGAAGGAGGACTAAACTGGATCCTACAGGAACTACAATTACCAGGTTAGTGTAATTTCCATTTCCTGTGCGGATATCCAGTTTAGTCCTCCACAATCGGGATGTAACAGAGCAGTTAAGACCGGGCGGGACCTTGTAGGCCGGCGCGCAAAACCGCCGAACCAAAACAGGAATCCCGAGCCGCTGACACATCCAAGCGATAGTGCCTGCTGAAAGCATGCAGAGACGACCAAGTGGCCGCTCTACAGATCTCCGCTGGTGGAACCAGACCATGCTCCGCCCAAGAGGCCGCCTGAGCCCTAGTAGAATGAGCCCGGAGCCCCTCCGGAACCGGCCGCCGCTGCAACAGATACGCGGAGGCGATCGCTTCTTTAAGCCATCGAGCAATGGAGGCCTTAGCCGCCGCCTCCCCTTTCCGTGCACCCCCAAAGAGCACAAAAAGCCGATCAGTCTTCCGAAATGACTCGGTAGACTGTAAATACCGACGCAGCGTGCGGCCCACATCAAGCCGGTGAAGCCCCTTGTCCACCGACTCGACCGAGTCCGCCGAAATCACTGGTAGAAATACTGCCTGATTCAGGTGAAAAGGAGACACCACCTTTGGCAGGAAGGAGGGAACCGGACGGAGCACAACCCGCTCCGCAGAAAAAGACAAGAAAGGTTCTCGGCATGACAAGGCCTGTAGATCCGAGATGCGCCGTGCCGAGCAAATGGCTACCAGAAAAACCGTCTTCAACATGAGATCCTTCAAGGATGCCCTCCGCAAGGGCTCAAAGGGTTCCCGAGCCAGGGCCCGCAGAACTAAATTCAAATCCCACGGAGGAATCACCGCTCTGCGGGAAGGCCGCAAATGAAACACGGCGGTCAAGAAACGCCGCACATCCGCATGAGCGCCAAGAAGGCGGCCCAAAACCTTGCCTCTATAGCAAGAGAGCGCGGCCAACTGGACCTTCAGGGAACTGGCCGCGAGACCCTTCTCGAAGCCATCCTGCAGAAAGCTGAGCACGACGGGCACCGAGACCGTCGCCGCCCGAACTCCACGCCGGGAGCACCAGTCCTCAAAAATTCTCCAAATTCGAACATAAGTAAGAGAAGTGGACGACTTTCTTGCCCGCAGTAAGGTGGAAATCACCGCGGGCGAATAACCCTTCTTTTTCAGCCGAGCCCTCTCAATGGCCAAACCGTAAGCGAGAACCGAGCCACCTGGGGCATTCGCAAGGGGCCCTGAAGAAGAAGATCCCGGTAGCGCCGGAAGGCGCCACGGCACGCCGTCTCGAAGCCGAACGAGGTCGGCATACCAGGGCCTCCGGGGCCGATCCGGAGCCACCAGCAGCACCCGGCCCTGATGGCCCTCGATGCGCTGGACGACCCGACCGATCAGGGCCCACGGGGGGAAAACGTACAGCATCCCGGACGTCGGCCACGGCTGAATGAGAGCGTCGAGTCCTTCGGACATCCGCTCCCGCCGTCTGCTGAAGAAGCGACTTGTCTTGGCCGACTGGAAGGTCGCCATGAGATCCATGATGGGCGGACCCCACCGCCGAACTATCTGCGCATACACCTGAGGATTTAACTCCCACTCTCCGGGGTCCACCCGCACTCTGCTGAGAAAGTCGGCCTGGACATTGTCCGCGCCTGCAATGTGCGCCGCCGAGATCGCCGGCAGCCGAGTCTGCACCCAGCTGAACAAGGCCGTCGCTTCGGTTTCCAGGGCCACACTCCCTGTGCCCCCTTGGCGATTGATGTACGCCACCGTGGTCGCATTGTCCGACCAGACTCGGACCGCCCGGCCCAGGAGCAGAGGTTCCAGGGCCATCAGGGCTAGTCGGACCGCCCGAAGCTCGAGGCGGTTGATCGACCAAGACGCTTCCTGCGAGGACCACACCCCCTGCGTGAAGCGGGTCTCGCAGTGTGCTCCCCAGCCGACTAGGCTCGCATCCGTAGTGAGGGGGACCCACAGAGGAGGCTCCAAGGGAATTCCCCGCGTCAGGTTCTCGGAGGAGAGCCACCACCGAAGCGACCGCCGCACTGCCTTCGGGCAGGGCAGTCTCTTGCGCAAGGAATCGCACTGGTTGGACCAGCGACGAAGGAGCGCCCTCTGTAGCGGGCGCATGTGGAACCGCGCCCACGGAACCACCTCTAAGGTCGCCGCCATCGTTCCGAGAAGCCGTAGGTACCACCACGCCGACGGAGCGGGCATCCCCCGAAATAGTCGGACAAGAGCCCGCAACGTCAGGACGCGGCGCTCGGGAAGGCACACCAGCCCCCGAGCAGTGTCGAAGCGCACCCCCAGATACTCCAGGTCCTGCGAGGGCCGCAGACAACTCTTTCTTTCGTTCACCACCCAGCCGAGGGATCGCAGCAGAGCTACCACCCTGCTCGTGACCCGCAGGCACTCTCGACCGGATTTTGCTCGTATCAACCAGTCGTCCAGGTAAGGATGGACCAAAATGCCCTCCTTGCGCAAGGCCGCCGCAACCACCACCATCACCTTTGTGAAAGTGCGCGGGGCCGTAGCCAAGCCGAACGGCATGGCCCGGAACTGAAAGTGGCCCCACGGGAACGCGAAGCGGAGAAACCGCTGATGGGCTGGGTGTATCGGAATGTGCAGATAGGCCTCGGTAAGATCGAGGGACGTCAAAAACTCCCCCTTTCGCACCGCTACAATGACTGACCGCAGGGTTTCCATGCGGAAATGCGGCACTCTGAGCGCGCGATTCACGCCTTTGAGATCCAAAATCGGACGCAGAGAGTCGCCCTTTTTGGGTACCACAAAATAGATGGAGTAGCGACCAGCGCCTCTTTCCAAGGGAGGCACTGGAACCACCGCTCCCAGCGCTAACAATCGAGCCAGGGTCACGCGGTGTCCCTCGTCTTTTGCTCGCCCCTGCTGGGAGACAGAACAAGGGAATCTGGAAGTGGGAACGCAAATTCCAGAGCGTAACCCTCCTCTATAATTTGTAGCACCCAGCGATCCGACGTTATTTGGGCCCAAGAGGAAAGAAAGTCGCGCAAGCGACCGCCGACAAGCGGTCCTCCCTCCAGAGCCTGCCTGGCGTCATTGTGGCTTGCGTCCAAAGGAAGAACCCGATGATGAAGAGCCGGCTGCGGAGAAGCCTCTGCCGGCTCCCCTGAAAGCCCGAAATCCTTGGCTACGGGCTCCAAACCGGCCCCGCTGCGAGGACCACTGGCGGGAGGGCCGAAACCTGCGCTGATCCCGAACGGATCCCCGCGCCGACGAGGTGGACCGGTTGGACCTTGGTTTATCCTCCGGAAGCCGGCCCCCTTTGGACTCACCGAGATCCTTTACCAATTTCTCGAGAGCCTCCCCAAATAATAATCTGCCCTTAAACGGCAGCTTACTGAGGCGGGCCTTAGAGGAACTGTCCGCCGCCCAGCTGCGCAACCAGAGGGACCGGCGCGCTGCTACCGCGGATGCCATACTGTTAGCCAACGCGCGGATCAAATCATAAAACAGATCCGCCAGGTAAGCCGAGCCGGACTCCAGCCGGGTCACCTCCACCAGACCCTGCTGGTCTAGTCCGGGGCTCGAGCGCAGTTGCTGTGACCAACGCAGACACGACCGAGCCACCCAAGCCCCACAGATAGAGGCCTGCAATGACACGGCATCCGTATCGAAGGTTTGCTTGAGCAAGTTATCAACCTTCTTATCCTGCCCGTCCTTGAGGGCCGCCGCCCCTCAACCGGGATGGTGGTTTTCTTGGTCACTGCGGAGACCGCAGCATCCACCCGGGGGGACCTGAACAAGTCCCTGTCCTTGTCAGCAAGAGGATAAAGCCGATTCATGGTCCGAATCCCCTTCAAACCGGATTCCGGGTGCTCCCACTCCGCCTGGATCATCTGATCCACCACGCGGTGGACGGGGAAAAAACCACCTGGGCATCCCTGACTGCTTGAATCAGAGGATCCTCAAGACCCTCCTCCTCCAGGGACCGCACCGCCGAAAGGTTTAGCGCCTGAAGGGACTCCGTGACCAAAGGAACCAGCTCGTCCCTACGGAACACTCGAATGACCCGAGCCTGATCTTCCGGCCCAGGGATCTCCCCATCCTCCAAATCCTCCGCTTCAGTCTCAGGATCGCCCTCTGCCTCGGAATCCAGGAGACCCAGGGCGTCCTGCTCTTGTCCCCCCAACCGAAGCCGCTTGCCCCCGGGCGGTGAGGGACACTGAGCCGCCCCAAGGACCCCGAGGGGAGGGAGGGGGGCCAGACAGCCGGCAACTGTCCGGACCTGCTCAGGCGAAATGCCTGATGCAAGAGGAGTACAAAATCAGGGGAGAAGTCCATAGTTGAGGCAGCAACAGCCGCCTGCTGGAGCGCAGCCACTGAACCGCTGGCCGGAGGAACCGAGCCAGACTGAGGGATGCTTGGAGAAAGAACGCTGTCCCCGGAAGTAGAAGCATCCCCAGGGGTAGCCTGTTCCTGAACATTCACAGATTGCTCTAACTCAGAGGGCACTGCAGCACAGCCCCTGCAGATGCCAGAGTCAGTCCCTGCCGTCCTGCGGGACCCACAAATCACACACTGGGGCTTGGAAGCCATCCCAAGGCCACCTCTGCCCAGGGGAATAGAATAAGACAGCCACAGGAAAGCCCACACCACCTGGGCAATCCTATGCAAATCAGCCCCGATTTAAAAGTAACTTAACTTTTTTTTTTTTTTTTTTTTACAAGAAACAAAATATATCCCAGGATACCTGGGTGGCCCTGAGCAAAATCGCCAGAAAGAGGAACCCCAAAAACGCTAGGGGAACCTGTGCACAGCGATCAAAAATGCCTGGAAAAGCACTTTTAAAATCCAAAATGGCCGCCGCACTTTTTCACCCGCGGTAAAAAACGGCGCGAAAATATAAAAACCACCAAATAATATGGAAAACAAATAAAACGACCCTCTAATACAGGGCACACGAGCAGATTGAATAAAAACTGCCAAATGGGCTCAGGAGAGCCTACAGAAACGCTGGCATCCCAGACAGAGCATTGCACACAAGAAAGAAAAAATGAAATGCAAACTCCTACCAGCTCAGGAACAGAAGATTCAGCCACAATCTCCCAGTACCAGGCACTGCCTTATAGGTATGGCAATTCCCCGTCCTGTCTAGGGGAAGCTCACCCAGGGCTGATAAAATGTGCTAGGCAGGCAACAGCAGCCAGCAGGTCTGACTTTCTCCTAGTCTCCTGTGGCACAGCTCCAGGGAGACAGGCTTCTTTTGTCTTTCTTATTTTTAAAGGCACAGCTAGCTACCAAAAACAAAAATAGTAGAGAAATGCCCCAAAACAAACCCTAAAAACAACTAACTAGTGTTGCTCCTGCAAAGGTCACTAAGTGTGCCCAGAGGACACACTTTTACGTCTACACACTGCAACGAGACTGGACACACTGGGGGGCTTCTGGGAGCTCCTGCTGGATATGTACTACAGAAGATTTGATTGGTCCAGTCTACAGGCTGCAGTGAGAGGGGCAGTACCCGATTGTGGAGGACTAAACTGGATATCCGCACAGGAACTACTCTTTCTCCAGGAACAAGCAGGAAGTCAGTCCTCACATATGGGTGACTCCCTAGCTCTGGGCTACCAGGAACCCAGGCTGAACAAGAGAACTCCCTCTAGTCCCAGCATCAAAGAAAGGCTTTTCACTGAAAGAACCTCCACCGGTAGCCCAACGGAGGGCTGGAGGGCAGGAGTTGCCTAAACCTCAAAGAGATTCCGGAGTACTGCCTGGCCAAAAGCACTGTCCCTACGGGACTCCCTCTCCAGGCAGTAATGGGCCGCAAAAGTCTGGCTTGAGGACCATTCATATTCATATTCATTTATTTGATAGACCGCCCTTCATTAATAGGCAGAGTGGTTTACAATAAAATTACAAATGAAAGGCACAAGGCCAGGAGTCAGAAAGGAAGTTACATATTAGATAGGAAAGAAGAGCAAGAGGAGTAAGAGAAGGGTAGAGGAAGAGGTGAGAGGATCAAGGGTCGGGGGGGGGGAAAGGTCAAAGGCAAGGGAGAAGAAATGAGTTTTAAGGGAACGCTTGAAGGTGGGGTAGTGAGGCTCAAGGCGGAGAGGTGGGGGAAGGGAGTTCCATAGAGCAGGGCCAATAAAGAAGAAAGCTGAGGATCGTGTGGACTGTAGATGGGCACTGGAGGGGGATGGTAGTACTAGGCAGTTGAGGTGGAAAGGGCGGGGGGTATGGAAACGGAGAAGATCAGACAGGTATTGGGAGGTAGAGGTGTGGAGCGCTTTGTGAACTAGTGTAAGAAGTTTGAACTTGATGCGGAAGGAAATGGGGAGCCAGTGAAGTTGGAGAAGGAGGGGAGTGACGTGATCCCGAGGAGAAGAATGAGAAGAATAAGACGGGCGGCAGTGTTTTGGATGCGTTGGGAGTCGTGAAAGTTGTAATTTAGAGACCAAGTTGCAGCCCTGCAGATGTCTGCCAATGGTACAGAGCAGAGATGGGCTACTGAGGCAGCCATTGCCCTGACACGATGGGCCGTGAACCGACCCTGCAAGGGAAGGTCAGCCGCCCTGTAAGCCCAGGTGATACAGTCAGCCACCCAAATGGACAAGGTATGCTTGGACACAGCTAACCCCAAATTATTAGGGTCAAAAGATATGAAGAGCTGAGTAGCCCTTCTATGCCCTTGCGTACGATCAAGGTAGAAGGATAAGGCCCTTCTACAGTCCAGGGTATGCAGGACTGCTTCAGCCTGGCTTGCATGAGGCCTAGGGAAGAATGTTGGAAGACCCACCTCCTGGTTGAGGTGGAAAGAGGAGACAACCTTTGGAAGGAACTTTGGATGAGTCCTAAGGACTACCCTGTTCCTATAGAAGCGAGTGTAAAGCCTGTCACAGACCAGGACCTGAAGCTCACTCACTCGCCTGGCTGAGGTTATGGCTACCAGGAAGAGTGTCTTCCAGGACAGGAAGCGGAGAAGAAAAGTAGCCATCGGCTCAAAAGGTGGGCGAGTCAGTTGCTGCAAGACCACATTCAACTCCCACTCAGGGGCTGGAGGACGGACAGGAGGCTTGAACAGGAGCAAACCCCTGAGGAACCGGGACACCAAGGGGTGAACCGACAGAGAGTGTCCTTCCACCAGTGAGTGGTGAGCTGCTAGAGCTGAAAGGTGGACCCGAACAGAATTGGACTTAAGTCCCTGATTGGATAAGTGCAGCAGGTACTGAAGCACCACTGGTACAGCACAGGAGAAAGGATCTTCTGTACGCAGCTGACACCACACAGAAAACCTTTTCCATTTCAGGGCATAGGTTTTTCTAGTGGACTGCTTTCTCGAGGCCAGGACAACCTCCTCAACTTCCTGAGGGAGGCCCCAGGGAGCCAAAACTACTCTTGCAGCCTCCAAGCCATCAAATTGAGAGATTTGAGATTGGGGTGCAGAAGAGACCCCTGATCCTGAGAGAGAAGGTCGGGCTGCAACCCCAGAGGTAGTGGGGTGTCCACTGCCATTTGAAGCAGAAGTGGGAACCAAGGCTGCCTCGGCCACCTGGGAGCTACCAGAAGGACCGAGGCCTTGTCCTGTAGAATCTTGAACAGGGTTCGGGCCACCAGAGGCATGGGAGGAAACGCATACAGGAGGCCCTGGGACCAGGAAATCAGAAAAGCATCCGCTGCTAGCCGCAGAGGATTCGGTTGCCTGGAGCAGAACCTGGGCAGCTGTCTGTTCAGGGGACTGGCAAACAGATCTATGGATGGAAGTCCCCATTTTAGGAAAATCTTCTGAACCACCAAGGGATGGAGCTGCCATTCGTGGGGCTGCAGAAGCCTGCTCAACCTGTCTGCCAGGTAATTTTCCTGGCCAGGAAGATAAACAGCATTGAGAAAGATGTTGCGCCTGAGCACGAACAGGCAAAGATCCTGTGCCTCCTGACAAAGGAGCCTGGACCCACTGCCGCCCTGTTTCTTCACATAAAACATGGCTACCTGATTGTCTGTTTGTACTAAGACAGACTGGTGGGCCAGGGTTTGAGAGAAAGTCTTGAGGACTAAGCGAATAGCCCGTAGTTCCAGTAGGTTGATTTGCTGCGTCGCCTCTCAGGGAGACCACAGGCCCTGGGTGCACTTGCCCAGACAGTGTGCTCCCCAGCCCTGCAGGGAGGCATTGGTGGTCAACACCACTGTGAACCCAGGTGTCTGAAAGGGCACCCCTTTCAGTAAATTGGGGGGATGCAGCCACCAATGTAGGGAGTGCAGGAATGGTCTGGACACCCTTACTCTGTCTCTGAGGCTCCTTGTGGCCTGTGACCACTTAGTTCTGAGGCACCACTGCGCAGGCCTCATATGAAGCCTGGCATTGGGAGTCACATGTACTGTCGAAGCCATGTGGCCGAGAAGCCTCAGGCAGAGCCTGGCGGAGACCAGTGACCTGCTGAGAAACTGGTTTGCCAAGCATATCAGTCTTTGGGCTCTGTCCTCTGGCAAGAAAGCCTTTGCCTGTAGAGAGTCTAGCCTTGCCCCTATGAACTCCAAGTTCTGGGAGGGGAGCAAAGTGGACTTTGCGAAGTTTATGACAAACCCCAGGCGTTGAAGTAGAGAAATTGTTCGGAGGGTGGCTTGCCTAGCCTTCTGGCACGTCTGACCTCTGATGAGCCAGTCGTCCAGATAGGGGAAGACAAAGATACCCTGATTCCTTAATTAGGCCGCCACCACTGCCAGGCATTTGGTAAAGACCCTGGGAGCGGAGCTGAGGCCGAAGGGCAGCACTCTGTACTGATAATGGTTTCCTCCCACAATGAACCTGAGGTACTTTCTGTGGTCTGGATGAATGAGGATGTGAGTGTATGCATCCTTTAGATCTAAAGAGCATAGCCAATCTCCCTGCTGGGGGTAGGGCAGAAGTGTTCCAAGAGTAAGCATCTTGAACGTCTCTTTCTCTAAGAACTTGTTTGGACTGGTCTAGCAGAATGAACAGTCCAAGGTAAGAAATGGGTCCTGGCAACCACACAAACGTAAAGGGTCATCAGGGAGTACTTTCACCTGCAGGAAGAATGAGCAACATGCATACATTCTATTTACCTTTGTAAGTAACTTTTTGAAATCTCCCTCATTATGTACATATTTACAAAATAAAATGTAATATTTAAAAGTGTGATGTCCAAATATGCATTTTTTAGGATCGTTCTAGGGGGGATAGTGTTGAGACGATTACTTGAGTTTAATAATCAAAACCTTGGGGGGAGAGGATGCTAGGGTCTAAAAACTAATTGCAAGAGGGCACACGACTAAAGTTTCACCTATAGCGTCTAATACCCTTGCACTGGCCCCCTGGGCCTTGCAGGCCAGCTGCAGCCAATCTTCTCCCTCTTGTATGGCTTGCTCCGGAAAAAAGATGATTTAATTATTCATATTCCCTTCAAACCAGAACAGGAACACCTAACTAGCCTAAACCTAAGATGAAGACTGAGAAATACTGGCTGGCAGTGAGCTGCACAGGATCCTATATGGAGTGGCATCATCAAACTAGTGGTTCTCAGTACAGGGGCGTAAATCCACATGTCTGGATTGATCTGGAGGAAACAGAGGATTTCCCTGCAAGCAGAAGAGTTCAACAAGTATAAAGTGCCTCAAGCAAAGCCGGACACACACTACAGTCCATTATTACCAAGGCTTTAGGAAGTCAGCATGGGAATGTAGAAGGATTCAGAAAGCTTGTTTTTATTCAAATAGCAGACACTCCACGAAATAATAATATATATGAAATGATTCACTCAATTCAGGCTCCAGATGGCTAGTACACCTAATAGAAAAGAATACCCCATTTATGCTTCTGTTGTAACAAGGTGAAATTAGATCTTACCTGCTAATTTTCTTTCCTGTAGTCCCTCCAGTGCAGTCCAAACTCCTGGGTTCTGTCCCTCTTCCAGCAGATGGAGACTGAGCATGCTAGCTTTTGGTATGTCACAGTATAAGGAGTCAGTGCACCTCCCACCAAGCCAGTATTCCCCTGTCAAAGCAGTCAGAGAAAGAACACTACCTGAACTAAGAAACGTTGTCTCTCAGACAACTATGGACACTACGTACACGTCTCCTCAACAGAAATGTAGTGAAGGAATAAAGCCCAAGAGGGCCAAGGCTGCAGTTGGTCCCAGAATTCCCCATAACTAAATCCTTAGGTCTCAGAAGACTGACCTCTCAAACCACTGCAGAGGAAAAGACCAAAAACCCCGCACAAATGCCGACCACCTGAACCAGGCTTGCAACACTACCACAAAAGTGGGCGGGTTCTGGATTAGACTGGAGGGACTAAAGAAAAGAAAATTAGCAGATAAGGTCTAATTTCATTTTCTATAGCATCCCTCCAGTCCAGTCCAGACCAGACTCTTGGGATGTACCCGAGCATATCCGGGCAGGACTGGAAAGTCCAGCCTCCAAGACCCGAGTGCCAAACCATGTGTCTGAACGCGCTTGCAAATCCAACCGATGACAGACAAAAGAATGCAATGATGCCCACGTAGCTGCTCTATGAATATCCACCGGCGGGACTGCACACCGCCACCTGCGCCCTCGTCAAGTGGGCATGCAACCCTACAGGAACACACTTGCCAGACAATATGTAGGAGGAACAGATGGCATCCTTTAATCATCGAGTAGTGGAAGCCTTGGACATTGCTTCGCCTTGTGATAAGGAAGCTTATCATAGCTCAGGAAGGAGCTATAGAAAAGGTGAAGTGACTCTGAACAAGCAACCTGTCAGTTCTGGTAGAAATAAGAAAACAGAATTTTCCCATAAAAGACTACCAGTCCCAGAATGCACCAGGTTTCCAACAGCCATTAGAGGAGCTGAAGTGGGGAAACGTGTGTTCAATCAGGAGGGCTATGAGGTAATCCCTAAGCACTCATCTCAAAGGGCAGGGCCTGATTCAGCACAGCTGCACTGTGTTAGGGAGGAGCACTCATCTAAGCAGAATAAGAGTAGAGTTTATTCTACAGATGATCTTCTTCATGATCACCTTGGATATCCAGAGAAGGATCATCAGTTTCATCTGAAGGATCATCAGAAGCAAAAGCCAAACCGGACGGACAGAGAGGGAAAGAGACCCTCTGGAAGAAGGAAGAGAAAAGCCTTTGAGAGGTCTAGAAGAGTCCAAAGCAGTACGTATACTGGGAGGTATTCCAAGGGCCAGCATACACCATTGGACTGGGGAAAGCCAGAGGAATGGTGCTGCAGAGCTAGGAATCGCCAGAGGCTACCTGTGAGGGAGACGGCTGCACGTGGAAGGGACCCTAAGACCTGTGCCAGAAGGTATGTGAAGAGAGATCCAGTGTCCAGGGATCTGGATTGGAAGGATGGACATAAGAACTGGACTACATACTGGCCAGGCTATATAGAGAGGAACTCTAGCAGCAATGGAAGCTCAGGTATGAACACTGATCTATGCCCTAGCTATAACCTTGAAAGACAGCAGGGAAACAAGTATTCTCCTGAAAATGCTCCATTGAGAGATTCATCTGTGCCAATCCATGATATTGAACCCATGCTTGTTGAACAAGGGGGAATAATAGCAGATGAGGATCCTGTTTATATGGACTGCTCTCTATCTAAACTCCGTTGGTAACTTTCTGTTATAAAGTACAGCAACCATCACAAAGAAATACAAATTTGTTCTTTAATCTACTCAGAAAAGCTCCTGAAGCAGGATTTGACCCACACAGTGGAAGGCAAGCCAGCTAAGGGGTTTCAGCTGGTAACTGCTAGCAATTAAGCCTTACCTAACTGCTTGTGAGCTAGGAGAGAATCACTTCTGTATCTATGTGGGAAGTAATCAGAAGTTAACCTGAAAAGAACAGTTTGTTTCTTGCTTTGTGGCTTTTCATTTGTTGTTTTCCTGATTTTAACTTTGTTTTTCCAAGTTAAACACTGAAAGCAAGTAATCTAATTTATGTGCTACCAAGCATATCTGTTTTGGGAGAAATAACCCCATAAATAAATATCTTATTGGCTTTACCCAAGAGCACAACTAAATTATTGTCAGCAGCTGTGTCTGGTGTGAATGAACTACATTGCCCACAATACCTTGCAAATCATATAGAAATATGCACTTGCCAAGAGTGTGAAGATTCTCACCCAGGCAGCCGTCTGACAGCCTTTACGAGGACCGCCAAACAAGACAAAGAGCTGATTTGTCTTCCCAAAACAGAGTCGTCTGCTTCAAATAGCGGTGAAGAGTCCTGTGCAGTCCAGCCGATGGAGTTGACCATTCGCCTTCGCGGGAAAGGCTGGTAAGACAACCGTCTGATTGACTTGGAACTCCGATGCCACTTTGGGCAAAAAAAATGGAACAGTTCAGAGAACCACCTTGTCTTTAGAAAGGACTAGACAGGGCTCCTTACAAGACAATGCCTGCAGTTCGGAAACCCGTAGAGCTGAGCAAATAGCCACCAGAAAAAACATCTTTAAGGTAAGGTCCTTTACTGAAGCAGAAGCCAAAGGCTCAAAGGGAACTTCAGCCAAGACTGACAGGACCAAATTCAAGTCCCAAGGCAGCACTGTAGGTCTCCATGGAGGATGCAACTGCTTGATCGCCCTGAGGAAATGCACCACATCCAGATAAGACGTCAAAGAGACTCCTTGCACGCGTCCCTGATAACAAGCAAAAGCAGCTATCTGCACTCTCAGAGAATTCAGTGTCAAGCTCTTGTCCACATGAGCCTGCAGGAAAGCCAAGACATCCGGGATAGAGGCCTTCAAGGGACGGAGCTCTCGCTCTGCACACTAGGCCTCGAAAACATGCCAGACTCACAGATAAGCCAGCAAGGAAGACCAATGCTTTGCTTTAAGCAACATAGCAATTACCAGAGCAGAGTAGCCTCTCTTCCTCAGGCATGCCCTTTCAAGGGCCAAGCCGTAAACAAGAATCAATCCACATGAGGCATTAGGATCGGGCCTTGCAACAACAGGTCATTCTTGGCCAACAGTCTCCATGGCTCATCCACCACTAGCCAAACGAGATCTGCATACCACAGCCTCCAAGGCTAATCCCAAGTTATGAGCACCACCAGCCCACGGTGCGCTTTGATGGCTTGGACCAATCGCCCTATCAGAGGCCATGGCAGAAAAGCATAGAAAAGCCCTTCGCTTGGCCATCTTTGAGCTAATACATCAAGACCTTCAGACATGCACTCCCTAAGGCGACTGAAAAACCACACCACCTTGGCATTCTTCACCATCACCATCAAGTCCATCATTGGTAGGCCCCACTGCCTGGTTAGACTGTGGAAGACCAACTCCTCCAGAGACCACTCCCCTGGCTCCAGCTGATTACAAATGAGAAAATCCGCTTGCACATTTTCCTTCCCTGCGACATGGGATGCCGACAACTTTGCAGATGTGTCTCCTCCCACTGAAGTAGTAGGGCGATCTCGTCTGCCAGGACCACACTGCCCGTGACTCCCTGATGACTGATGTAAGCTACCGTGGTGGCATTGTCCAAGAAGACTCGCACTACTCATTTCTGAATCAGGGGCAATAACGCTTGAAAGGTCAACTGCACTGCCCTCATCTCTAGACAACTGATGGACCATTGCACCTGTTCCTGCGACCATTGTCCCTGCATCACTTGCGCCAGGCAATGTCTCCCCAATCGGAAAGGCTGGCATCCATCGTCACCATCGTCCATTCCGGTGGTTCCAGAGGCATCCCTTTTAACAGATTAGAAAAGTCCAACCACCAAGCCATGCTGCTGCGGATCTCCAATGGACAAAGGAGCTTCTGTGACAGCAAATGCCTCTGTGGTGACCATTGTGAAAGCAGTACCCTCTGGAGAGGTCGCATGTGTGCCCTCACCCAAGGCACTAAGAGTCCAATACCGCCACCATGGACTCCAAGAGTTGAAGATAAGACCATGCCAACTGGGTGCGCTGCTGCAAGGTTCTGCACCTGTATCTTCGCCTTCCATTCCTTGGAAAGGAACACCATCCCATGTGCTGTATCAAAGCAAGCCCTGAGGCATACATTTCTGAGAGGGCATGAGGTGAGACTTGGCTAAATTTACCATCCAGTCAAGACCCCAGAGCATTGTAAGAACCTGCTACATGGCCTGAACACTCTCCTCCTGCGACTTTGCTTGGATCAGCCAGTTGTCCAGATAGGGATGTACCAATACTCCCTGACTCCACAGGGTAGCCACAACTATCACCATAATCTTCGTGAAGGTTCGAGGAGCTGTTGCCAGTCCAAATGGAAGAGCCTGAAATTGGAAATGGCCCATAGGAATGGCAAATTGTAGATACCTGTGATGGGCTGGCCAGATCAGAATATGCAAATATGCCCCCATCAAGTCCAAGGCAGTCAGGGACTCTCCCTGCTGAACCACCACGATGATGGACCACAGGATCTCCATTCAAAAATGCGGCACGCGCAATGCCTGATTGACATATTTGAGGTCGAGGATCAGCCAAAAGGATCCCTCCTTTTTGGGAACCACAGAGTATATCGAGTATCGACCTTGACCTAACTGGTCTACAGGAACAGGCACCACCGCCAGTAGACGAAGCAGCTGCAGAAGGGTGATCCTGATGGCCAGCCTCATGGGGGCTGCTCTGCGGGGTGACAAAAGAAAAGCATCTGTAAGAGGCTGAGCCAACTCCAACGCATACCCTTCTTGAATGACCTCCAAGACCCACCAATCGGAGGTGATTTGGGTAAAACTGTTGAAGTCGATCTCTGACCAGCACAAACCCCGTGATTCATTGTGATTTCTTAGAGCCTGCTCCGGCCCCAGGGAAGAAACCCCAATTGGACTCTCTGCCACTCCGTAATACGGAGCAAAGCACGCTGCCCAAAAAAAGTGAGAAATCTCTGACAGGAGACCGGCGTTGCTTTGGGGGTCTTTGGCTTGTCCTCTGACAACTTAGCCGGCTTAGATTCCCCCCAACTCCTTCACCAATTTCTCTAGGGCATTGCCAAAGAGAAGCTTAACCCTAGATGGCAGCTTGCTCAAGCGATGTTTAGAGGAGACATCCGCTGACCAGTTACAAAGCCACAGCAGCCTTTGATTCACCACTACCGAAGCCATGCCTTTGGCGGAAGACCGGAGTAAATCATAGAAGGTATCCGACAAGTATGCCGCCCCTGACTCCAGCCGAGCTGCCTCAGGAAGAACCAATACGGCCTCCACCTCACAATCCGCCAGTGCCAGCTACCAGCGCATATAAGCTCTAGCTACATAAGCGCCATATACTGAGGCCTGCAGAGCCAAGGCGTTGACCTCAAAGGCCTGCTTCAATAGCTCCAACGTTTTGTTCTGTGGATCCTTCAAGGCCACTCCACCTTCCACTGGAATAGAAGTTTCCTTAGTCACAGCCATCACCAGTACATGAATGTACTCGACAAACTACCAAGATGGTCACTTCTCAGAGCGATTAACCTGTTGAATATATGTATTTACGTGCTCTAACACTCAACTGGGAGATTCTGATGTTATGATATTTCAATTATCTTAAACTAGTATTCATTGACAATCAAAATTTAAGCACTGAAATTATTATAAGCAACAAGGTCTCAGACTTATATGGGGCTATGATTCAGACTTTAAAGTGTCTGATCTTTATGCACCCTTTTGTAGCAATGACCTTCTGACGTCGCTTAATATCTCTTCACTTCTCAAATGTCATGAACAGACAGAATCAATTATGTGCTTAGAATAGAAAAAGAATAGTTACTCACCTGTAACAGGTGTTCTCCAGGAGCAGCAGGAATCAGTCCTCACATATGGGTGTCATCGGCGCCGATGAAGCACCAGCGGAGCATTTCCCCAGCTTTCTATGGCCTAAAGGTGCCATCTTACCTCAGTCAAATGACATAGCTAAGAACAGCACACAAAAATGAAAAATAAACTATGTACAACTACAACTCCAAGGGGAGGAGGGAGGGTTGTGAGGACTGATTCCTGCTGCTCCTGGAGAACATCTGTTACAGGTGAGTAACTACTCTTTCTCCAGGACCAAGCAGGAAGTCAGTCCTCACATATGGGTGACTCCCAAGCTCTGGGCTACCGAGGAACCCAGGCTGAACAAGAGAAATCCCTCTAGTCTCAGCAGCAAAGAAAGGCTTTTCAAGGACACAACCTCCACCGGTAGCCCAACAGAGGGCAGGAGGGCAGGAGTTGCCTAAACCTCAAAGAGATTCCGGAGTACTGCTTGGCCAAAAGCACTGTCCCTACGGGACTCCCTCTCCAGACAGTAATGGGCTGCAAAAGTCTGCTTGAAGACCAAGTTGCAGCCCTGCAGATGTCTACCAAGGGCACAGAGCGGAGATGAGCCACTGAGGCAGCCATTGCCATGACACGGTGGGCCGTAACCCGACCCTGCAAAGGAAGGTCAGCCGCCTTGTAAGCCCAGGTGATACAGTCAGCCACCCAGATGGACAAGGTACGCTTAGACACAGCCAACCTCAACTTATTAGGGTCAAAAGATACGAAGAGCTGAGTAGCCCTTCTATGACCCTGCGTACGGTCAAGGTAGAAGGATACGGCCCTCCTACAGTCCAGGGTATGCAGAACTGCTTCAGCCTGGCTTGCATGAGGCCTAGGGAAGAATGTTGGAAGAACCACCTCCTGATTGAGGTGGAAAGAGGAGACAACCTTTGGGAGGAACTTTGGATGAGTCCTGAGGACTACCCTGTTCCTATAAATCCTAGTGTAAGGCCTATCACAGATCAGGGCCTGAAGCTCACTCACTCGCCTAGCCGAAGTAAGGGCTATCAGGAAGCGTGTCTTCTAGGAGAGGAAGCGGAGTGGGCAAGTAGCCATCGGCTCAAAAGGTGGGCGAGTCAGTTGCTGCAAGACCACATTCAACTCCCACTCAGGGGCAGGAGGACGGATTGGAGGCTTGAGTAAAAGCAAGCCCCTAAGAAAGTGGGACACCAAGGGGTGAACCGACAGAGAATGTCCTTCCACCAGTGAGTGGTGAGCTGCTAGAGCTGAGAGGTGGACCCGAACAGAATTGGACTTGAGTCCCTGATTGGACAAGTGGAGTAAATACTGAAGCACTACTGGTACCGTACAGGAGAAAGGATCCTCTGTACGTAGCTGACACCACACAGAAAACCTTCTCCATTTAAGAGCATAGGTTTTTCTAGTGGACTGTTTCCTAGAGGCTAGGACAACCTCCTCAACTTCCTGAGGCAGGCCCCAGGGAGCCAAAACTACCCTTGCAGCCTCCAGGCCATCAAATTGAGAGCTTTGAGATTGGGATGCAGAAGGGAACCCCGATCCTGAGAGAGAAGGTCGGGTTGCAACCCCAGAGGCAGTGGGGGATCCACTGCCAGCTGAAGCAGAAGTGGAAACCAAGGTTGTCTCAGCCACCTGGGAGCCACCAGCAGGACCGAGGCCTTGTCCTGAAGAATCCTGAAAAGAGTTCGGGCCACCAAGGGCGTGGGAGGAAACACATACAGGAGGCCCTGAGACCAGGGAATCAGCAAAGCATCCGGTGCTATTCTCAAAGGATGCGGTTGCCTGGAACAGAACTTTGGCAGGTGTGTTCAGTGGACTGGCAAACAGATCTATCCAAGGGAGACCCCATTTCAGGAAGATCCTCTGAACTACCAAGGGATGCAGTTGCCACTCGTGGGGCTGCATAATCCTGCTCAACTTGTTGGCCAGGTAGTTCTCCTGGCCTGGAAGGTACACAGCCCTGAGGAGCATGCTGTGCTTTAGGGCAAACGACCAAAGGTCTTGAGCTTCCCGACAAAGGAGCCTGGACCCAGTCCCGCCCTGTTTGTTCACATAAAACATGGCCACCTGGTTGTCTGTCTGAACGAGGACAGATTGATGAGCCAGGGCAGGAGAGAAAACTTTGAGAGCTAGGCGAATAGCCCTGAGTTCCAGGAGATTGATCTGCTGTGCCGCCTCCCAAGGAGACCACAGGCCCTGGGTGCACTTGTCTAGACAATGAGCTCTCCAGCCCTGCAGGGAGGCGTCGGTGGTCAGTACCACCGTGTACCCAGGAATCTGAAAGGGCACTCCTTTTAGCAGATTGGGTGGGTGCAGCCACCAGCTGAGGGAGTGCAGAAAGTGTCTGGACACCCTTATCCTGTCCCTGAGGCTGCCTGTGGCCTGTGACCACTGAGTCCGAAGGCACCACTGTGCAGGCCTCATATGGAGCCTGGCATTGGAGGTCACATATACTGTTGAAGCCATGTGACCTAGAAGCCTCAGGCAGAGCCTGGCAGAGGCCAGCGACCTGCTGAGAAACTGGTTTGCCAAGGCTATCAATCTTTGTGCTCTGTCTTCTGGCAAGAAAGCCTTTGCCAGGAGAGAGTCCAGCCTTGCTCCTATGAACTCCAGATTCTGGGAGGGGAGCAAAGTGGACTTTGCGAAGTTTATTACAAACCCCAGGCTTTGAAGAAAAGCAATAGTTCTGAGGGTGGCTTGTCTGGCCTCCTGGCACTTCTGACCCCTGATGAGCCAGTCGTCCAGATAGGGGAAGACAAAGATTCCCTGATTCCTCAGGTAGGCCGCCACCACTGCCAGGCATTTGGTAAATACCCTGGGAGTGGAGGTCAGGCCAAAAGGCAGCACTCTGTACTGATAATGGTTTCCTCTCACAATGAACCTGAGGTACATTCTGTGGTCTGGATGAATGAGGATGTGAGTGTACGCATCCTTTAGATCTAAGGAGCATAGCCAATCTCCCTGCTGGAGGTAGGGCAGAAGCGTTCCAAGAGTAAGCATCTTGAACTTTTCTTTCTCTAGGAACTTGTTTAGATTCCTGAGATCCAGAATAGGTCGAAGGCCACCGGTTCTTTTGGGTACCAGGAAATACCTGGAGTAGAACCCCTGACTGTGCAAGTGGGGAGGCACAGGTTCCACCGCCCTGCCCACCAACAGACCTTGAAGTTCCTGAAGGAGAAGGGCTGTGTGCAGGGGAGGCCTTGGAGGCTCCCCTGGAAAGTATGGTGGAGGCAGTTGGTGAACATGTAGGGCATAGCCCCTGTGGACTATGTCCAACACCCAACTGTCCCCGGTGATGAGGGGCCACTGGTGGGCAAAGAGGGCGAGGCGACCTCCTGTGCAGGGTTGGGATAGCAGGGACGGAGAGGCTACGCTCAAGGAGTCAAAAACCCCCACCCTGCTGAGTGGGAGCAGGGGCCGGAGGCTTGGGGGTCCTCTGCCTACGGGGCCTATTACCCTGCCCCTTGGCTTGCTGACCCTGGGGTGCAGCTTGGGCAGCCTGATACTGAGGGTACTGTTTGTAGGCAGTGCCCTTCCTCAGGTAAAAGGGCTTTTTACACGAGCCCTTCTTCTTATGAGAAGGGGCAGAGGTCTTCCTAGACAGCCTTGTCCGTGTAAGTTGCTCTGTTTCGAGCTGGCCGGCCTTCTTGGTCATGGGCTTGCCAAAAAGGTTTTCACCTCGGCAAGGGACATCGACCAACTTGTCCTGAACCCATGGCTCGAGGTCCGATGACTGCAGCCATGCCTGGCGTCGAGCCGCGATGCCGGCTGCCGCAACTCGGGCCGAAGCCTCGAAGCCATCGTAGGCGGCGTGGGACATGAACTTCGAGCAGTCCCGAATCCCCGAGGACAAGGACTTGAATCTCTGCAAGGATTCCCCGGAGAGTCCAGCAGAGAATCCGGCCAACTCCTTGGCCAGGTCCCACAAGTACATGCCCATGTACAGCTGGTAAGACTTTACACGGCAAGCAAGCATCGAGCCCTGGAAGCACTTTCTACCGACGCCATCGAGGTTCCGGGCCTCCCTGCCGGGGGGCACCGTAGAGTGCATCTTCTGACTCTTCAGACGATGCATGGCCGATTCCGCAACCATAGAATGGTGTGGTAGCTGTGCTTTCTGAAAGCCAGGGCTCTTCCGGAGTCGATAGATCGAGTCGACTTGCTTGCTTAGAACCGGCGCTGAGGCCTGTGCCTCCCACATCCGGAAGAGGAGCTGTTCCAGCATCGGAGGAACCGGGACAGTAAAGGCCTCCTTCGGAGGAGAGTCGTACTACAGGGCCTCGAGCTCTTCGGCTCGAGGCTCTTCCTTGGGGTCCGCCAAGATAGCCAACGCGGTGGCCATATCCCGGACAAACTCCGAGAACTGGGTATTCTCCGGAGGGGATCTACTCCGCGGCTCAGACTGCGGTGAGTCCGACAGGACGCACCGAGTCTTGAATGTCTCGGGGGACTCCTCATCCTCCGTCTCCCAGGTGGACTCGTCCGACGAGGAGTCAGGGTCCGACCCCGCGGGGCCCTGGAGCACCCGCCCCGCCGGAGGCAGCGGCGTCGACGCCCTCGGTCCCGAAGGGAGGTCGAGGGAGACCGCGACCGAGGTCGACTTCGAGCCATGATGGACTCGAGTATCGGCTCGGTCTCCGGGGTCGACTTCGAAGTCGATGTCCTGGTGGTCGGGGCAGATGCGCCAGACAGGCTGGCCATCAGTGCCCGCTGCTGCTCCATGAAGGCAGACAATCTGCTCTCCAAGGCTGTCATCCTGAGACTCAGCTTGGGAGACGCAGCAGCCACCGACTCGGGCCCCGGCGGTGCCGGGCCTGACGTCGGCTCCCTGGGAGGAGAGTCCTCGAGGACTACAGGGCTTATGTGTCCAGCAGACTCCGGCTCCACGCGAGGAACTTTGGCAGGCTTCTCTTGTTCCACGGGCCCGGGGCGATGGTCGGGGGTCTTAGACCTGGCCCTCGAGGAGCCAGGGACCTCCTCTGACGCCGCCCTCATGAGCCGCTTCTTCCTCTTGCGTTCCCAGTCGGGGGACCCCTTGTCCGAGGAGCTTCGACGGCGCTTGGGATCCGAATCCCGAGATGTCGAGGCCTCAGACGAGGTCCGGGCCCGGCCGGAGGCTGAGTCCTAGAAAAGCCTTTCTTTCTGCTGCTGGCGACTTCGGAGTGCCTTGGAAGACATCTCCCCTCATGGTCCACACGACTTAGGATCGTGATCAGGACCGAGGCACCGAAGGCAGCAGTCGTGTGTGTCGGTGAGAGACATTAATTTCTTACACCGATCACACTTCTTGAAACCGCTGGAAGCCATCGGGGAAAAAGAGTCCCCACGAGGTCAAAGGACCGGCCTTCCAGGGAAAAATCAAAAAAGGGCGCGAACACCAGCCACGAAGGGCTAAAACCAAAAAAGAAGAATCGGGCTCGATACCGGTGTACCGAACCCGGCGGGAGGGGAACCGGCGTCGAACCGGAAGAAAAAATAGCGAGTATCGCCGAAAAAAATCAACTTTTATCCGGGATGACAGGACACACGTCCGGTGGGCTTCTCGGAAAAAAAAGAGACTGAGGTAAGATGGCACCTTTAGGCGGGAAGGGAACCGCGCATGCGTGCCTGCACTCCCAAAGGCTTTCATAGAAAGCTGGGGAAATGCTCCGCTGGGGCTTCATCGGCGCCAATGACACCCATATGTGAGGACTGACTTCCTGCTTGGTCCTGGAGAATAGTGCTTAACTTCAATATGATATCCCCAACACCATACTTCAGCGCCGTTGCGTTTCACTGTTGTAAAGTTTCCTCAGGGGGTTCTTTTATAAGCACTTCATGATATGCGTTGTTGATTCTGGATTTTTAAGCACTGCTAGCAAAATAGATAGAAATCTTATTTGTTAATAAATTCGTTCTAAATTCGTGTTCTATATCTTAAATTACTAAACATTGTCATGTTTTCTGTACCTTTATGATGCATATCGTTAATTCTTAAATACGATCATTCTAAGGAGCCAGTCGGTTTCCCAAACCGACGACACGCATGCGGATTAGCAGTTATACGTGCCTATTATGTGTTGTTAATCATTTCATTCTATTCACCTGTGTGAAATTCTACTTTACTGATGAGCTTTCTTTATTATATGCTCTTCTTCATAGTTGGTGTTCAAAGCATCATTATCCCTGCGCATCAGCTGTTGTAGACCCCTTCTGCCGTGCAATGACCATAGTATTGCATTCAGTGGTATATAAGATTTTACTAGTGATTATATCTCCTAACTTTAATTATACACATACACTCCAATCTATTTGAGCATTTAAACCATTCGGACTCACTGATTGCAAATTATAAATCCACCGTTGTTCTCAAATTAATAAAATTTGGTCTCTTGATTTCCCATTATATTATATGTGAATTTGGTCTATACAAAAGCAGCGTAGCTCTTCAAACTTATGATTAAATTCAACACAATCATCCACAATTGCTGCCTCCTTTTTCTTGCAGTTCAGTCTACTGCGATGTTCATTCATTCTAACTCAAAAAGGATGGATTGTTTTGCCTACATATAATAAATGACAAGGGCATTGAATGCAATAAACTACATGACTAGAACCGCAAGATGTTTTCTTTCTTAATAAATATGTTTTGCCATGATATCGAAAGTCTGTCATTTCCAGAGTGATATCACACACCTTGCAATCCCCACACTTTTTATGACCATTGTGATTTTCTATGGATTGATTTAATAAAGGTCTTAACACAGTCGGACTCAATATTTCTTTTAGATTTTTATAACGTTGCCAAACACAGCGGATGGTCTTCTCCTCTAGCCCTGGAATGCTATTTAAAACATTAGTATGCTTTTTCAAAATGTGTTTAATTTGAGAACTATATGGGGAATATTTTGTGACTAAATTCACATTATGACTATCAATCTGATTTCTCTTATGTGAATATAACAGTAAATCTTGGTTATTAAATAGTGCTCTTTTATATGCACGATTTATAACTTGTTTAGGATATCCTCTTTTCTGAAAATTACTCTTTAAAATTTTTGATTGAGTCTTGAATTCATCTTCTTCAGAAAAATTCCTTCTATACCTAAGGAACTGTGAAAAAGGCAGACTATCTCTTAGTTGTATGGGGTGAGCACTATTGTAATGTAAAAAAGTATTCCAATCTATAGATTTTCTGTAAACTGAAGTGATCCATGCTTGATCACCTCTTTTAATTTCCACATCTAAAAATGTCATGCTGTCACCACTATACGAGTGTGTAGATCGTATATTTTCGTCTCTATGACTGAGCCACATCAAAAACTCATCTAGCTGATCTACCTGTCCTTTCCACAGCATAAAAATGTCGTCAATATAACGACAACAGAGTTTTACATAACTTTGATACGGTGACGATTTTATCCATTTCTCTTCAAATGTTCCCATGAACAGGTTTGCTATGGATGGGGCACATGTTGCCCCCATTGCTACCCCCGATATTTGATTATATAATCTTTGATCAAACAGAAAATAATTTTGAAACAAAGTCAAACTCATTATTTCTGCTAAAAATGATAACTGTGGTTCGGATAAATCGCCCCTATTTCTCAAAGCTAATAATACATATGCTGCCGATTGTGGAATATTAGTATATAGAGATGTCACATCTAAAGTGACTAGTATAATATCTGTTACCGTGGCCCAATAAGAATGTTGTGTCAGTATTTGCAGAGAAATGAGTGGTGTGTCTGATGTAGGACGGTATTGTTTACATAATGTGAATTTAGTCACAAAATATTCCCCATATAGTTCTCAAATTAAACGCATTTTGAAAAAGCATACTAATGTTTTAAATAGCATTCCAGGGCTAGAGGAGAAGACCATTCGCTGCGTTTGGCAAGAATTTAGAACGAGATTATGATTAACAAATACGATTTCTACCTATTTTGCTAGCAGTGCTTAAAACTCCAGAATCAACAACGCATATCATGAAGTGCTTATAAAAGAACCCCCTGAGGAAACTTTAGAGACAGTGAAACGCAACGGCGCTGAAGTATGGCGTTGGGGATATCATATTGAAGTTAAGCACTATTTTCTATTCTAAGCACATAATTGATTCTGTTTGTTCATGACATTTGGAAGTAAAGAGATATTAAGCGACGTCAGAAGGTTATAGATGCAAAAGGGTGCATAAAGATCAGACATGTTAAAGTCTGAATCATAGCCCCATATAAGTCTGAGACCTCGTTGCTTATAATAATTTCAATGTTTAAATTTTGATTGTCAATGAATACTAGTTTAAGATAATTGAAATATCATAATACCACAGTGTTACCAGAGTGTTAGAGCGCGTAAATACATATATTCAACAGCCATCACCAGAGCATCGCCTTTAGGCATTTTCAAGAGATCCCGCTCCTTGGCTGCCACGGGAGAAAGACACTGCATGGTCCGACTGCCCCACAAACTGGCCTTGGGCACTTCTCATTCTAAATCAGTCATCTGCTTCAGCGCTCTATGAACCAGAAAGGCAGTCTCAGACACCTTAATGCCCTGCAGAAGCGGATCTTCCAATGGTGGCTCCCTAAGCCTTGGAATGCAGAGGAAGATTGAGAGTCGTCAAGGAATGAGCAATCAGGGCTGCCAGCTTTTCCCAGCAAAATAACTGCACTATGCTGGGATCCTCCAACCCAGGGAAGCTACTCCTCTTGCAAGTCCAAGGAGAAATCCTCTCCTAGAAGCCTGGAAAAATCCTCCAAAGGATCATCTGATGCTAGGGAATAGACTGAGAGCCTATCATCCTCTAAAACATCCAAGGCCCTTGGCGCTGGGTCCCCCAATGCCCCTAGGAGAGAAGACACCTAAATGGGTTGCTTCCTCTGCCCAGGGGCCATAGGACTGGTCCCCTGCGACTCTCCCATGCCCTACTCAATGCAGTAGGCCTGGTGGAGTAATAGGATAAAAATCTGGGGAAAATGGAGGATTTCTAACCCACAAAGGAGCCTGTGAAGGCCTCCCCACAGCACGGGAAGACTCCCTTGACTTGCTGCTGGCTCCGAAATGGCTAACTACAGGGTGGACAAAATGGTGGTGGTTCCCACCAAAACCACAGGTCCTTCCACCAGAGCTGAAATCAGAGGAGCCTGCACAACTGATTCAGATGACTCCGGAGATCCTGCAGCTAATGCTGGTGACCTCCAAATGTTGTTTGCAGCCACAACGTCTTCGTCTTCACAGGCCCTGCAGAGGCCTACGGCTGAGAGATGGTCACACCAGCTGCCACAGGCTGTATACACGGTCTTGCCAGTTAACATAGTTAAGGTGGGAAAGGTACACTGACGAGTTCCCCCACAGCACTACCCCGACACAAAGTCTAACAGGCCCCCGCCGGTAGAAACACAGAGCTGCGAGGAAAACTCACCCCTGTTTGCTGCCGAGCTTCAACACGAAGTGAATGTCACTGTCTACGAAGGAGCAGAAAAGAAATTAACATTTAAAGAGACCACGTCTTTGCTAACTCACATACCACTAAAGGAACAGAATCAGCAGGAAACAAGTGCTGCAGCTGAGAGAGGCCGGAAACCCCGGACTCCTACTCCCTTCGGGGTCCTACAGCCAACTAAATGGCTTTGGCACCCCCAGGTCAGGCTGCTTCACCACAGAAATCAGCTATCCCCCACTAGACCTGAACACTTTACCAGAGAAACACCGGCTCTAGCAAGGAACAGCTGCTGCTACTCTGTGCTCGATGTCTTCTGTCTTTCTATTCTATCTTTTTTTTTCCCTAACTTTCCTCAGTGTAGCCCATCTGCTGGAGACTGAGAATATTGGCTTGGTAGGAGGAGCGCTGACTCCTTATACTGTGACATCACCAAAAGCTAGCATGCTCAGTCTCCATCTGCTGGAAAGAGGACAAAACCCAGGAGTCTGGACTGGAGGGCCGCTATGGAAAGGGACTCTTGAACATACCTTGGCAGAGCAGCGTGTACTCAGGCAGGTTCCGCAGTGCTGTCTGTACTACTTCAAAGTCTCGACTGCCGAGACAGTACATGAAGGTGGGCAGGAAGTCTGTAGCAATGCTGGGGAAAAAGTATATAGTCTCACCACCAAGCACAATCCAGGACAACTGTAACTTATTTTCTATTTACAAAGGACAGCATTCATCAAGCATCCAGGCATCTTAATTCTTGTCAACACAGAGTACCTGACCTTTAGATCACAGATGAGGCCATTTTCATGCCACTTAGTTCAAATGATCATTTCCAATCACTGCTATGGAAGGTTTAGAAAGAGGAGTGATTGTGATCATGTCAGCAGCTTAATATCTTAATTTTTTTCCTCACAATATTTTAGAAACCCTTTTACAGTCATAGCTCAGCTACATCTGTGACAGTTTACAGCTAGGGCACAGACCAGCACCTAGTACACAGGAACCCTGAAACTGACTAGTACACATTCTTGTTGAGTGATGGCTCTGAGGATGTGATCATTACTTTGGGATTTATCTGTATAACTAACTCTAGCCTGATCTTCTCTGGGTGTTAACGGATGTGAAAGAGAAAGTGCTCATTAAATCGTAAGTGAATTTGTGTCATTCAGCAGCTAAAAATGTTAAGTGAAGACTGATTCCTTCATCTCCAGGGGTATTTACTAGTAAAGGGTAGCGAAATGTATGTGTGTAGTGTGTGTTTGCTCCTGTATGTCTCAAGACAATCTATGGAAAAGTAGATGGATGATTTTGTTAAAGACAGGACATGAGAAAGCTGGTGAGGACTGACGTTTTGGGTAAGCCTGTCAAAATGTCTCATGTCTACCCACATCAGAGCCATGAGGTCCTGGACCACCTCTGTTCTTTCCTAACCTGGGGTTGTTCTGAATTGAACGCAGGGCGAGGTTGAAGGCCAGATTCCGACAGCACTCTTCTGGAGAGTTCATCAACCTCTGAAGGTCAGTCTGTAAGGCAGAGAGACAGCAGGGCTCAAAAAAAGTCAGGCAGAACTGCTTGGTAATTAAATACTTTTCAAACAAGGTAAAACAGCACTGCACTCAGTAATTCCTCCTCCCTTGCAGACTCTGTGCAATACCACATTACAAAAGATTCAATAAACTCTTTAATTATTTCCCTACACAGGGCCCACCTCCCTTTTGAAGACAAGAAAAAATAATTATTTTCTTTCTATATTTAGTCCCTACTTATGGAAATCTCTTTCTATAACCAGGTCATTCTCTGCTCATATGTTATGTTTCAGAGTGGTGTGGACTTAGGCTTATGGTGATAAACACAAAACCATTCTAATTTACTTAATAGAAAAGTGGCTAAGAAGAGGAATCAAAAACATCACAGTGGAAGAACATAAATCTTTTGTCAAGGAAAAAGATTGCAGATTGTTTATTCCAGCAGCTGGCTAAATTACTTAAAGCCCTCTGGCTATTGTAAAAATGGCTTTTTCACTTTCAGCTACTCTGGATCCTACTAGCAGCTGCTCCATCTCCGTCAGTCAAGGTGTCACAGTTACTATTGCTTCTCGGGTTTAAGGATCACATTAACGCAAGGCTCATTCTCCAGGGACAGCAGGAATCAGTCCTTACATATGGGTGACATCGGCACCAACGAAGCCCGCGTGGATCCACTCCCGTTTTCAAAGAAAGCTTTTGGGAGTTACACCACGCATGCGCAGTCACCTTCCTGCCCAAAGGTGCCATCTTGCCTTAGTATATCATCATCACAAGATGGCAAAAAAGAAACAACTCCACAGGGAGGAGGGAGGGTTGTGAGGACTAATTCCTACTGTCCCTGGAGAACACCTGTTATAGGCGAATAACTACACTTTCCCCGGGAACAAGCAGGTAGTCAGTCCTCATATATGGGACGCCCCAGCTACAGGCTAAGAAAAAACTTGTAAAAGCTATGGGCAACCCAAAAAGTGGACCATAAAGGGCAGCAGGGGATGCTGGTTGGCTGGAAGTCTGACACTGCAGCAGCAGCATCGAAGATGCAATCCCCACTTCGGTAGCCTGGACATCATGGTTTGGAGGGAAGGAGTTGCAGTATTCCCCGAAGAGGTGATGATGTATGGCCTGGCTAAAGGTGTTATCCCTCTGGGAGGTCTCTTCCAAACAATAGTGCACAGCGAAAGTGTGCACAGAGGACCAGGTGGCAGCCCAGCAGATATCTAGTAAGAGCACCGAGTGCAGGTTTTCCATTGAGGCCACCATGGCACGCACATTGTGAACTGTCACATGGTGCTCCAGAGAGAGCCCTGCCTGTTGATAGGCAAAGGAAATGCAGTTGGCCATCCATCGTGAGAGGGTACACTTGGAGACTGTGACCCCAAGTCGACTGGGGTCAAAAGAGACAAAGAGCTGCACAGAGCGGCGATGAGACTGCGTTCTCTGGATATAAAAGAACAATGAACGCTTGCAGTCCAGGGTGTTTAAGGAGGCCTCCACCCTAGAGGAATGAGGCACGGGAAAGAGCAGCACAGAGCGGCAATGAGGCTGCATTCTCTGGATGTAAAAGAACAATGTACGCTTGCAGTCCAGCGTGTGTAAGGAGGCCTCCACCCTAGAGGAATGAGGCACGGGAAAGAGCAGCACAGAGCGGCAATGAGGCTGCGTTCTCTGGATATAAAAGAACAATGAACGCTTGCAGTCCAGCGTGTGTAAGGAGGCCTCCACCCTAGAGGAATGAGGCACAAGAAAGGTGGGTAATACCACCTCTTGATTCAAATGGAAGGCAGAGGCAACCTTTGGCAATAACTTAGGATGAATCCGAAGGATAAACCTATTCCTGTGGATACTGGTGTAGGGCGCGTGCGCCACCAGTGCCTGCAGCTCACTCACAAGCCTGGCCGAGGTAAGCGACACTAGGAACAGGACCTTTCAAGAAAGGTACTTGAAATGGCAGGTAGCCAGGGGTTTGAAGGGTGGAGCCATGAGCTTCCCCAACACCACATTAAGGTCCCACGCCACTGGTGGAGGACAGATCGGGGGCCGGGAAAGGAGGAGGTGTTGCATAAACCGGCCCACCATAGGGTGAACTGACACGGCATGACCATCCACCATGTAGTGGTGAGCCCAGATGGTGTAAAGAAGCACTCTGACTGTGTTGGACTTTAGGCCAGCCCCCAAAAAATGAAATAGGTATCGTAAGCTATCTGGCATTGCACAGGAGAAGGGATTAAGATCATCCTCCACACACCATTGCGAAAACCTGTGCTACTTAAAGGCATAAGCCCTCTGCATCGAGCCCTTACACGAGGCAAGCAGAACATCTTCAACTGACCTGGAGAGGTGGTGATGCGCTATAGCTAGCCTTTCAGCATCCAGGCCATCAGGGCAAGGAGCTGGAGGTTGGGGTGCAGCAGCATCCTGTCCTCCTGTGACAGCGGGTCTGGGGTGCTCCCCAGCGGCAATCGGTCCTGCTGGGACAGCTGCAGAAACAGGAGAAACCAGGGCCGCCTGGGCCACATGAAGATGACTGAGGCCGCCTCCGCTTGCATCTTGAGAAGGGCCAGTGGCACCAAGGGCATGTGCAGAAATGCATACAGGAAGCCCTGGGACCAGGTGAGGAGGAAGGCATCCACCACTTCTCATCTCCAGGCTGGCCTCTGAGAGCAGAAGCATGGCAGCTGTGTGGACAGGCAAAGAGGTTGATTTCTGGGGTCTCCCAGCGGCGGAAGGCCTCCCCCAGCATGGCCGGGTTCAGCCTCCACTCGTGGAGCTGGAGGACTTGGCTCAGGCTGAGGTGAGACTTTGGAAAGTTCACCACAAAGTCCAGGTGCTGGAATAGCCCTATGGTGCCCAGCACCATGTTGCGCACCTCCTCCAGTGAGCTGACTCGTATGAGCCAGTCGTTCATGTAGGGGAAGACAAAAACCCCTAGGAGCCTGAGGCAAGCAGGCCCGACTGCCAGGCATTTTGTGAATTCTCAAGGAGCAGAGGCTAGGCCAAAGGGAAGTACCCTGTACTGATAATGCTATTTGCCGCCGATGAATCAAAAGTACTGATGGTGCTTTGGATGGATCAAGATGTGGGTATAGGCATCTTTGAGATCCAAGGAGCATAGCCAATCTCCCTGTAGGAGGTAAGGCATCAAGGTTCCATCGGATACCATTTTAAAGTTTTCCTTGACCATGAAGTAGTTGAGGTCCTGCAGATCCAGAATGGGCTAAAAGCCCCCTGTCTTCTTGGGGACAAGGAAGTAGGAGTAGAATCCCTGGCCCTAAAAAGGTTGGAGGACGGCTCCACCACTTGATCCTGAGCAAAAACTCAAGTTCTTTCTGCAAAAGCTTCATGTGCGAGGGGTCAATGGGCAATTCCCCTGGGAAAAAGGGAGGAGGCAACTGGGTAAATTGGAAGAGATAGCCTTTCCTGACCACTGCAACACCCAGGTGTACATGGTGATGCTTGGCCGCTGATGTGAGAAGTGGACCAGCTGTCCTTCCATGAACCTTAGGCCTTGTACCTCCTGGGTGCCCAAGGAGTCTAAAGCTCCCCCCAGGCTGTGGTTGGGGCGCTGTTTGGGGTTTTGGGGCCTTTGACTTATAGAGATCATGTCCCTGGCCCTTGGCCTGATGCCCCTGGGGGGGGAGTGTGATAGGCCTGAATCTTGGGAAAGTTCCCATAAGCCTTCTTGGTCTTTGGGTGGAAGGGCTTTTTCCCCAAAGTCTTCCTGCGGGAAGGTTCAGACACTTTCTTGGACAGCCTGGTTCTGGTCATGAATTCTTTCACCAGCTCATCGGCCTTCTCTGTCATGGGCTTGCCGAAGAGATTCTCACCCCAGTAAGGGACATCGGCCAACTTGCTGCAGCCTCCTGACCAGCACTGGACGAGGCAGCGGGAAGCCAAGCTCCTCCCCGCTCACCAGGCCCAAGGCCAATCAAGAGACTATAAAGAACTTTAAATTTAAAGCGCCATCGGGCGAGCCTGCGCTTGGTGGACCTGCACCCAAAAGCCTCGCCAGAGGGCCCTTTGGCAGGGACCTATGACAGGGACTTGGAGCGCCGAAATCACCTTCTCCGGACTGCAAAGAACAGCCACCATAATACCCAACCCAGCCGATAAAATGTAAATTCTATACACTGCAACATGTCCTAATACCACTGCTTGATTCTAACTACACATGCCCTATTTCTGCAATACCCCAATACATGCAACCCCATTGAACCTTGATATTTAACTTCATTACATTGCACAATAAGGTACCTGGATTGTAGTGCAAGCCCTTTAGCTCTTGAGCAATTCTAACCGCTTCATTGCATCCATTACCAATTCCTTGTCTGACTCAACAACAGCTACATATACCATCTGCAAGCGGC
Organism: Ichthyophis bannanicus; assembly: GCA_033557465.1. NCBI lineage: Eukaryota > Metazoa > Chordata > Amphibia > Gymnophiona > Ichthyophiidae > Ichthyophis > Ichthyophis bannanicus. The sequence continues at coordinate 34,285,470 of CM066044.1, forward strand.
TCTAAAATCAACTGCTGGTAGACACTCTCGTACCTGAGATGAAAGTCTTGTCACTCAATTTCCACCACTAGACAACAATATAGAGTGGACAAACAACTAGAAATCTTTTAGATTCAACATTCTTCTGAACTACCAACAAACAGGCTATCAGAACCAGGTTCAACAGCTCACCACAAGACTCTTAAGGGAACAAGTGCCCTCCAAATCTACATAGCACAACTATGGCTCACTACAAATGCCTCATTAAGCTCTATTAATAGCGATACTACTACAATGGCAAACCACTACCAGCCAAAGCTTTACAAAATCCTTAATTCTCCAACCACCAACCTATATCTGGTACCAGGCCCGTACCTAACCCTGTGCAAGCGGTGCGGCCGCACAGGGCGCAAAGGCTTAAGGGGCGCTTTCTAGCTTTCTTCCGTTGCCTGCCGCCACCACTTTGTCCTCTCTCAGCGGCGGCAGGCAACGGAAGAAAGCTAAAATGCGCCCCTTAAGCCTTCCACCGGCATGCTAAGCAGATCTTTCCCTCCCAAAAGATCTGCTTAGCATGCCGGCAATTTGCACATCAGGCGCGCCTCTTCTCTCCCGCCACGGTGGGGGGCGCGCACCCGATGTGCAAGTCGCACAGGGCGCGATCTTCCCTCGGTATGGCCCTGTCTGGTACATCCCCATGTAGCAACTCCCTAGCATCAGAACCAACAAGAAAGCTCACTACCTCAAACATAAATCCCAACCCTTGCAAAAAAATCTCCACACACTAACCCCATTCTAGAAGCTCCTATCACATGCTCCCTTGTCAATGCAAGATCTATAAGAAACAAAACTTACACTATCAGCGACTACCTAGAGACACACAACACAGATATTCTATGCAGCACTGAATCCTGGCTAACAGACTCAGATCAGGTCATCCTCAATCAAATCACTCCAGCCACCTACTCTTCCTTCAGCTGCCCCAGAAACCATAAAAGAGGAGGTTGAGTTCTTATCCTAGCAAAAACACAATTTAAATTTAAAACTCTCACATCTAGCAGCTCAGATGATTCAAACATAATCACTATGTGGTAAGAACTGTTAGTGTAGCTGGGTTTAAAAAAGGTTTAGACAGGTTCCTGGAGGAAAGGTCCATAAACCATTATTAAAAGGGACTCGGGATATTACTGCTTGACCTAATACAAGCATTGAGGAACCTGTGTCTTTTGGGGAAACTGCTAGGTACTTGTGACCTGGATTGGCCACTGTTGGAAACAGGATACTGGGTTTGATGGATCTTGGTCTGACCCAGTATGGCATATCTTATGTTCTTACTATAGCCAACAACTATATCACACTCATCCTCACATAGAGCCCCCACTGCTAAGGATGATGAACTGTCCAAAGTTCTTGAAACAGTATGTGCTTACAGCACCCCTCAAAAACCCCTCATAGTCCTGGGAGACTTTAACTTTGGATCTTCCCCTAACAAGGAAGCCAAGTTCTTCATCAGTGCCATGGAAGCCTTACAGTACCAACAAATAATAAAAACTCCCACATACGAATCTGGAACAACTCCTGACCTTATATTCATCCCCCAAACAATGGTAGACCACAGCCACACTACACACCTCACAGACACCCCAATACCATGGTCAGATCACCACCTAATAAATTTCACCTTACGCATCACACGACCACCCGTACAGGAACCACCGCAACACTTTTGCAAAAAATTTAAAAGTTTTAACAAAGATGAATTCCTGAAAGAAATTATCCCCAAGATACAGCAAGACACAGACAATCTGCAAGATGCCATTAACAACTTGAACAGCTCCCTATCTACAGCAGCAACGGCACCTACCAGAAAGCCATTATCCACACACAGATCAAAAATGGCTCCCTGGTACTCCAATGAAATCAGGTTAGCTAAACAACTTCTAAGAGGGCTGGATAGAAAATGGAGACAAACACAAGATCCAATCCTCCTACACCAGTACAGAGCCCAACAAATCCAATACACCAACACAATCAATCGATGCAGACAAGAACACCATACAAACCTCATTATGAGACCAGTAAACAAACCTAAGGAGCTTTTCAACCTCATGAGAACACTCACTGGAGACTCACAAAAAAAGCAACACCCCTGAAGTACACCCCCAGACAACAGCTGATTACCTAAGTGGCAAATACAACAAACAGAACCAAATGGCAGTACGTAAGGATGGGACCTAAGACCTCGGAGCCTTTTCAACAAAGACAAGGGATTCCCCAGGGTTCCTCACTTTCTGCTCTCCTGTTCAACATATATATGCAGAAAATTTGTGAAATCATCCGCTCCTTCAACATCTCCAGCCTGATTTATGTGAACGATGTCCTGCTACTCGCCCCATTCTCCATCAACCAACCTGACTTCTCAACATTAGTGAAATGCTTCGATGCAATCTCTGACTGGCTCCACGCACAGAACTTCCGAATCAACTTCAAAACAGAGGTTCTTTTCATCACAAGAAACAAAAACTTCTCCCCCCCACCCCGCTACAATAAAAGTGCGAGAAGAAGAGCTCCCAAGTAAATCCACAGTACGCTACCTGGGTGTCACGCTAGACCAGCACCTCGACATGAAAGCACACAAACAACACCGTCAGAGCCATCTATCATAAGATCCGAACACTTCGACATCTCCGACCCATGTTGCAGCCTGACGACTTACGAACAATCTTCCAAGCGCTGGTAACTCCCCACTTTGACTATGCCAACGCCATTCTACATGGTCTCCCCAAGAGCACACTAAATCCGCTGCAACTCGCAATGAATGCTGCTGCCCGCGTCCTCACTGGGATCTCCAGAAGAGACCACATAACCCCCATCTTGAAGGACCTACACTGGCTACCGATCGACTGCCGGCTCACATACAAAGTAATACTGCTGACCTTCAAAGCCATCCACAAGTTACCCTCCTCCTCCCTCACAGACCTCCTCAACCTCACCCCCCATAACAGACCAAGAAGGTCCCATGCAACCAACACACTTGTAATCCCCAAGGAATCAACAAAATGTTCTCAGGCAACAAGGAACAGAGCCTTCGCCTTCGCATTCTATTCCCCAACATGCTGGAATAACCTCCCCCCCAACATCAGAGCAATCATGGACCTCACCCAGTTCAGAAAGGCCTTAAAGCACCATCTGTTTCTTCGACACTACTCACAGCCCAATGATACAACCCCATCTGCCACACCCCAGCCCACCCTGACAGCATCCCAACACACCCTATTCAATCCGAGACAACTGGGAGCTCTAAGCCAACCACCTGATAGGCCAATGAACTGATAACAAACGTAAATAAAGTAAGTCTATAAATAACTGTAAACATATGACAAGCTTTGTACATAGTTACGAGTCCCAGCCATACTGTTGAACGCTGTAGGGACAAAGGGCTCATCCTGTATATAGTTACCCCAGTTACAGTTCCAAGTTATGTCTCCCGTTCAATGTAAGTACAATGAAGGTCCTCTCTCATTGTACAAGGATAAGTTAAATGTAAACCGCACTGATTTTAAAGAGCGCGGTATAGAAAAGCTTTTAAATAAATAAAAAATAAACAAACATCAATGATAACTAAACAATTCCATGACGCTGTCCACAGAGAGCTATGGGGAACATTCAATATCCCATCTACCCAGCAAATTGAAGATATCATTTCCTCACTTAACACCACTACTTCACCCTCAGACCCTTGTCCTGTTGCGTGGATTAAAGCAACGAAGGAACAACTCAAATACTCTATTCACAAAGTAACCACCATGTCACTCACCCAAGGATACAAGCCAACATCTCTCAAACGATCATACGACCTTTACTCAAAGACACGTCACTCAATAAAAACAACCCAGCTGCCTACAGACCAGCTTACCTTTCATCACTAAAATCATAGAAAAAATAGTTCAAAGACAACTTCAGGATCACATAGATCAGCGATGGCGAACCTATGGCACGCGTGCCAGCTGTGGCACGCGAAGGCCTTGCAGCTGGCACGCGGGAAGGTCCGCCATCGAAAAAACAACAACAACCCTGTCTGCTGCCGTTGTCGGGGCCGCCGCGGCAGAATCGAGCGTGCCGCGGGGCCCCCCTGTACCCACCGGCAGAGCCTGTCCTCCCCGTAGCAGCTCTCTCTTTGGAGCTGCAGTCAGACTCGCCGGCTTGCAGAGCGCGAAGGGAAGAGTTTCCCTTTCGCGACTCTGTTAAGCCCGCGGGGGCTGATGGGAACTTCCCATCAGCCCCCGCGGGCTTAACAGAGCAGCGAGGGAACTCTTCCCTCGCGCTCTGCAAGCCGGCGAGTCTGACTGCAGCTCCAAAGAGAGAGCTGCTACGGGGAGGACAGGCTCTGCCGGTGGGTACAGGGGGGCCCCGCGGCACGCTCGATTCTGCCGCGGCGGCCCCGACAGCGGCAGCAAACGGGTGTTCTTTTTTTTTTTTAAATTTTCCGTGGGCTGGGGGGGGGGGGTGGGGGGGGGGTGAGGAGTGGTGCTGGGCGGGGCTGGGGGGCTGTGGTGTGGTGAGGGGCTGGGCTGGGCTGGGGGGGTTAGGAGTGGTGATGGGCTGGGCTGGGCTGGGGGGGGGGTTAGGAGTGGTGATGGGCTGGGCTGGGCTGGGCTGGGGGGGGGGTTAGGAGTGGTGATGGGCTGGGCTGGGCTGGGGGGGGGGGTTAGGATTTGGGAATGGCAGGGCAGGGCTGGGGGGGGTTAGGAGTAGAGATTCGCGGGGAAGGGGGGTGTTAGGAGTAGTGATGGGCAGGGGTGGGGGGGGGAGGAGTGGTGATGGGCACTGGGCTGGGGGGTTAGGAGTGGTGATGGACACTGGGCTGGCTGGGGGGGGTTAGGGGTGGTGATGGGCACTGGGCTGGCTGGGGGGGTTAGGAGTGGTGATGGGCGCTGGGCTGGGGGGGTAGGAGTGGTGATGGGCACTGGGGGGGGTTAGGAGTGGTGATAGGCGCTGGGGGGCTTAAACTAAAAATTGAGTGATGGGGGATTAGGACTGGGAGTGGGCTGATGGGGAGGTTAGGACTGGAAATGGGCTGGTGGGATTAGGACTGGGAGTGAGCTATGGGGGGCTAGGACTGGTAATGGGTTGGGGGGTTGCTAGGACTGGAAATGGGCTGAGTGGAAGGGGGCTTGAACTGCAAATAGCTGTTGGGGATGGGGCTTGGAATGGAAATGGGCTGAGGGGAAGTGGGGGGCTTGAACTGCAAATAGCTGATGGGGACGGGGCTTGGAATGGAAATGGGCTGAGGGGAAGTGGGGGGCTTGAAGAAGGGAATGGATGCTGGGTGAGACTGGAACTAGAAGGGAGCTGATGTTGGGGGAGGATTAGAATGGGATGGGGCTGGGAGAGTAAAATGGAGAGGGGAAAAATATTTTGTGTAGGAGGGATGAAAAATCTACAATTGGCCAGGTATTGGGAGAGTAATTGGGGATTGAGGATGGAGGGGTAAAATTTGTGTGGATGAAATAGAAATGAGGAAAGAGCAAAAGGAGAAAGATTAGTATGTTAAAGCAGATGTAGAGAGAGAGAGAATGGAAAAAAAACTAGAAGAGAGAAGAAAGGACAAATGGACAGCAGACGATGGAGAGTTAGCAGAAAACATGAAGAAACCAGAAGAAAATGGCTGGACCAATTGCAACTGAAAAAAAATGCACAAAAGGTAGAACGATATCTCTTTATTTTGAATTTATTAACTGGAATATGTCAGCTCTGGGAAATGTGCATCATTAACATCTGCGCTTTGTTTGGTACAAGAGGAAATTCCTATTTGACGTTGCCACTTGTTCTCTTTCCCCAGTATTCACTGAAATGTATTGGTTTAATATTTGCAGTGTTGCCTTTTGATAGGTAGGGTATGGTGCTTTGTGAGTCCTGGTAATGCTGTCAGGATACGGCGGGTTTGCTATGGGTTCTAAATGGGCAGCGTTTGTAGTAGTTCCTAATGTGCCTGGCGGTTGGCACTGGATTATAGTAATGTAGAAATCTTTTAGTCTTTCTTTATCCATACACTCATTAAGAGACATGTTTACTAAAAGTTAGTGTATGGTAACATTATGCAAATATTTATGCAAATAAGACCACTTATGCAAATGACGTGCTGGCACTTTGAGGAAATTCTTTGGTTTTGTGCGGCAGTTTGGGCACTCGGGCTCAAAAAGGTTAGCCATCACTGACATAGATCAACATGCTCCATTGGACCTAAATCAACATGGATTCAGACCCAACCATGGTACAGAGACACTGCTATTATCTATATTCGACAGCATTATAAGAGGTATAGACAACGCAAGAACAGGATTTATCCTCATTTTTATGGACATATCCTCCGCCTTTGACACTGTCTCCCACAACATCTTACTTCAACATCTGCAAGAAACTGACCTGCATAACAGCAAGCTAACATGGCTTAAATCTTACCTCTACAACCGACAGCAACATGTCAAATGTGGAATGACTAAATCAAAGCCCTTCCCCATAAACCAAGGAGTCCCACAAGGTTCATCCCTCTCTGCAATTCTATTTCACATCTACATATAGTCCATATGTGAAATTATCAAAAAACACAAAATTCAGTATAAATTATATGCCGATGATATCATGGTATATACTCCTGTCGAAATACACAAGCCGGACCTCTCAACTATAACGACGTGCGTGGAAAACATGATCTGGCTCAATAACAACCACCTTGTCATAAATTACAAAAAGATGGAGACACTCTTTATCACTAGGAACACCTCAATTATTCCACCACAAACAATCAACATACGTATCTAGGAATTATCATAGACCAAAACCTCACCATGCAACCCCACACAGCAAAACCTACCGCAAATGCCTACCATAAAATGAAGCTAATAAGGAGACTTAAACTGATTCTAGACCATGATCACTTCCGCAACATCTTCCAGGCAATCATCACCCCAACACTTGACTACTGCAACTCACTTTAACAGGGGCTCCCAAAGCAAATCATCTTATCACTTCAAATAGCACAAAATACAGCAGCACGACTCATCACAGGAACAGCCAAACATGAACACATCACACATACTTAACCCTTTCCAGGCCGAGCCCAAAACTCTCGGGATCCAAAATTCTGACTAAATATTCCTATCAAATGGTATATAATACATGACCATAGCAGAAGGAAAATCACTATTAGAACATATTGAATAAGACGGGTACAATTTTCCTGAAATATGCAAAAATTAACCCGGCTGCAGAATGTGGATTAAAAATTTAAAGTAGGCCTTCAAAGGGTTAATCAATTACACTGGCTCCTGAATCCAATCCCTCATAAGATACAAATCAATCTTAAACATTTTCAAAATCATTCACCAATTAACAGCTTATATTCTACAAGACACTATAATAAGAGACACAAGTATCCGGCCCAGGAGGAATAACAACAGGCATATCACACCCAATGGATACCATAAGACCATAACAGACACATCTGGAAGGGCGCTATCACTTTATGCTCCATCACTTTGGAACTCACTCCCGGATGACATGTGCGCAAGTTCGGACATTAAGGGCTTCAGGAAGAAATTGAAAACGCTTCTCTTCACAAATCACCTGGGACATATCACCTGACCATTTCAACGACGACATGATCCAAGCCACCATTTTTGGACCTATAGCCATGGACAAGCAACCCAATAAACACTACACACTAAACTGTATATAGTTATGTCATACACTCATGACTTTATACATAGTTGTAAATCCAGTGCAGACCACCTGTGCTGGACAGTTATGTTTTGATGTAAACCGCACTGATACAGAAGAGCGCGGTATATAAGAAAGATAAATAAATAAGAAAGATAAATAGTTAATCATGTTACCTCCCTTTTTCTCCCCCTACCCTGTTCAAGTAAGAGTAGTTACTCACCTGTAACAGGTGTTCTCCAGGAGCAGCAGGAATCAGTCCTCACATATGGGTGTCATCGGTGCCGATGAAGCCCCAGCGGAGCATTTCCCCAGCTTTCTATGAAAGCCTTTGGGAATGCAGGCACGCATGCGCGGTTCCCTTCCCGCCTAAAGGTGCCATCTTTTACCTCAGTCAAATGACATAGCTAAGAACAGCACACAAAAATGAAAAAATAAACTATGTACAACTGCAACTCCAAGGGGAGGAGGGAGGGTTGTGAGGACTGATTCCTGCTGCTCCTGGAGAACACCTGTTACAGGTGAGTAACTACTCTTTCTCCAGGACCAAGCAGGAAGTCAGTCCTCACATATGGGTGACTCCCTAGCTCTGGGCTACCGAGGAACCCAGGCTGAACAAGAGTACTCCCTCTAGTCTCAGCAGCAAAGAAAGGCTTTTCAAGGCCACAACCTCCACCGGTAGCCCAACAGAGGTCAGGAGTTGCCTAAACCTCAAAGAGATTCCAGAGTACTGCCTGGCCAAAAGCACTGTCCCTACGGGACTCCCTCTCCAGACAGTAATGGGCCACAAAGGTCTGGCTTGAAGACCAATTTGCAGCCCTGCAGATGTCTACCAAGGGCACAGAGCAGAGATGAGCCACTGAGGCAGCCATTGCCCTGACACGATGGGCCGTGACCCTACCCTGCAAAGGAAAGTCAGCCGCCTTGTAAGCCCAGGTGATACAGTCAGCCACCCATATGGACAAGGTACGCTTGGACACAGCCAACCCCAACTTATTGGGGTTAAAGGATACGAAGAGCTGAGTAGCCCTTCTATGCCCCTGCGTACGGTCAAGGTAGAAGGATAAGGCCCTCCTACAGTCCAGGGTATGCAAGACTGCTTCAGCCTGGCTTGCATGAGGCCTAGGGAAGAATGTTGGAAGAACCACCTCCTGATTGAGGTGGAAAGAGGAGATGACCTTTGGGAGGAACTTTGGGTGAGTCCTAAGGACTACCCTGTTCCTATAAAACCTGGTGTAAGGCCTATCACAGACCAGGGCCTGAAGCTCACTCACTCGCCTAGCCGAGGTAAGGGCTATCAGGAAGAGTGTCTTCCAGGATAGGAAGCGTAGTGGACAAGTAGCCATCGGCTTGAAAGGTGGGCGAGTCAGTGCTGCAAGACCACATTCAACTCCCATCAGGGGCAGGAGGACGGATTGGCGGGCTTGAGCAAAAGCAAGCCCCTGAGAAAGCGGGACACCAAGGGGTGACCTGACAGAGAATGTCCTTCCACCAGTGAGTGGTGAGCTGCTAGAGCTGAGAGGTGGACCCAAACAGAATTGGACTTAAGTCCCTGATTTGATAAGTGCAGCAAGTACTGAAGCACTACTGGCACAGTACAGGAGAAAGGATACTCTGTACGTAGCTGACACCACACAGAAAACCTTCTCCATTTGAGAGCATAGGTTTTTCTAGTTGACTGTTTCCTAGAGGCTAGGACAACCTCCTCAACTTCCTGAGGTAGGCCCCAGGAAGCCAAAACTACCATTGCAGCCTCCAGGCCATCAAATTGAGAGCTTTGAGATTGGGGTGCAGAAAGGAACCCTGCTCCTGTGAGAGAAGGTCGGGTTGCAACCCCAGAGGCAGTGGGGGATCCACTGCCAGTTGAAGCAGAAGAAGAAACCAAAGCTGTCTCGGCCACCTGGGGGCCACCTGGGAGCCACCAGCAGGACCGAGGCCTTGTCCTGAAGAATTCTGAAGAGAGTTCGGGCCACCAAGGGCGTGGGAGGAAACGCATACAGGAGGCCCTGAGACCATGGAATCAGAAAAGCATCTGCTGCTATTCTCAAAGGATGCGGTTACCTGGAGCAGACCTTTGGCAGCTGCTTGTTCATTGGGCTGGCAAAGAGATCTACCAAAGGGAGACCCCATTTTAGGAAGATCTTCTGAACTACTGAAGGATGCAGCTGCCACTCGTGGGGCTGCAGAATTCTGCTTTATCTGTCGGCCAGGTAGTTGTCCTGGCCTGGAAGGTACACAGCCATAAGGAGCATGTTGTGCTTGAGGGCAAATGAACAAAGGTCCTGAGCCTCCCGACAAAGGATTCTGGACCCAGTCCCGCCCTGTTTGTTCACATAAAACATGGCTACTTGGTTGTCTGTCTGAACCAGGACAGATTGATGAGCCAGGGCAGGAGGAGAAAGCTTTGAGTGCTAATCAAATAGCTCTGAGTTCGAGGAGATTGATCTGCTGTGCAGCTTCCCAAGGAGACCACAGGCCCTGGGTGCACTTGCCTAGACAATGAGCTCCCCAAACACCCTGCAGTGAGGCGTCGGTGGTCAGTACCCACGTGTACCAGGAATCTGAAAAGGTACCCCCTTTAGTAGATGGGTGGGTGTAGCCACCAGTGTGGAGGGAGTTCAGAAATTGTCTGGACACCCTTATCCTGTCTCTGAGGCTGCCTGTGGCTTGTGACCACTGAGTCCGAAGGCACCACTGTGCAGGCCTCATATGGAGCCTGGCATTGGGGGTCACATGCACTGTCGAAGCCATGTGGCCAAGCAGCCTCAGGCAGAGTCTGGCGGAGACCAGTGACCTGCTGAGAAACCGGTTTGCTAAGTTTATCAGTCTTTGGGCTCTGTCTGCTGGCAAGAAAGCCTTTGCCAGCAGGGAGTCCAACCTTGCTCCTATGAGCTCCAAGTTCTGGGAGGGGAGCAAAGTGGACTTTGCGAAGTTTATTACAAACCCCAGGCTTTGAAGAAGAGCAATAGTTCTGAGGGTGGCTTGTCTGGCCTCCTGGCACGTCTGACCTCTTATGAGCCAGTCGTCCAGATAGGGGAAGACAAAGATTCCCTGATTTCTCAGGTAGGCCGCTACCACTGCCAGGCATTTGGTAAAGACCCTGGGGGCGGAGGTGAGGCCAAAAGGCAGTACTCTGTACTGATAATGGTTTCCTCCCACAATGAACCTGAGGTACTTTCTGTGGTCTGGATGAATGAGGATGTGGGTATACACATCCTTTAGATCTAAGGAGCATAGCCAATCTCTCTGCTGGAGGTAGGGCAGAAGTGTTCCAAGAGTAAGCATCTTGAACTTTTCTTTCTCTAGGAACTTGTTGAGGTTCCTGAGGTCCAGAATGGGTCGAAGGCCACCGGTTCTTTTGGGCACCAGGAAATACCTGGAGTAGAATCCGTGACCTTGCAAGTGGGGAGGCACAAGCTCCACCGCCCTGTCCACCAACAGACCTTGAAGCACTTGAAGGAGAAGGTCTGTGTGCAGGGGAGGCCTTGGAGGCTCCCCTGGAAAGTATGGTGGAGGCAGTTGGTGAAAATGCAGTGCATAGCCCCTGTGGACTATGTCCAACACCCAACTGTCCCCGGTGATGAGGGGCCACTGGTGGGCAAAGAGGGCGAGGCGACCTCCTGTGCAGGGTTGGGATAGCAGGGATGGAGAGGCTATGCTCAAGGAATCAAAAACCACCACCCTGCGGAGTGGTAGCAGGGGCCGGAGGCTTGGAGGTCCTCTGCCTACGGGGCCCATTACCCTGCCCCTTGGCTTGCTGACCCTGGGGTGCAGCTTGGGTAGCCTGATATTGAGGGTACTGTTTGTAGGTAGTGCCCTTCCTCGGGTAAAAGGTCTTTTTACCCGGGCCCTTCTTTTTATGAGAAGGGGCAGAGGTATTCCTAGACAGCCTTGTCCGTGTAAGGTGCTCTGTTTCGAGCTGAGCGGCCTTCTCGGTCATGGGCTTGCCAAAAAGGTTCTCACCTCGGCAAGGGACATTGACCAACTTATCCTGAACCCATGGCTAGAGGTCCGATGACTGCAGCCATGCCTGGCATCGAGCCGCGATGCCGGCTGCCGCAACTCAGGCCGAAGCCTCGAAGCCATCGTAGGCGGCGCGGGACATGAACTTCGAGAAGTCCCGAATCCCCGAGGACAAGGACTTAAATCTCTGTAAGGGTTCCCCGGAGAGTCCAGCAGAGAACCCGGCCAACTCCTTGGCCAGGTCCCGCAAGTACATGCCCATGTACAGCTGGTACGACTGGACACGGCAAGCAAGCATCGAGCCCTGGAAGCACTTTCTACCGACGCCATCGAGGTTTCGGGCCTCCCTGCCAGGGGGCACCGCGGAGTGCATCTTCTGGCTCTTCAGACGATGCATGGCAGATTCCACAACCATAGAATGGTGTGGTAGCTGTGCCTTCTGAAAACCAGGGCTCTTTCTGAGTCGATAAATCGAGTCGACTCGCTTGCTTAGAACCAACGCCGAGGCCGGTGCCTCCCACATTCGGAAGAGGAGCCGTTCCAGCATCGGAGGAACCGGGACAGTAAAGGCCTCCTTCGAAGGAGAGTCATACTGCAGCGCCTCGAGCTCCTCAGCTCGAGGCTCTTCCTCGGGGTCCGCCGGAATAGCCAAGGCAGTGGCCATATCCCGGACGAACTCCGAGAACCGAGTATCCTCCAGAGGGGATCTACTCCGGGGTCAGACTGCGGTGAGTCCGACGGGACGCACCGAGTCTTGAAGGTATCGGGAGACTCCTCGTCCTCCGTCTCTCAGACGGACCCGTTCGAGGAGGAGTCAGGGTCCGACCCCACGGGGCCCTGGAGCACCTGCCCTGACGCCGGCACCGGCGTCGACGCCCTCGGTCCCGAACGGGAGGTCAAGGGAGACCGCGACCGAGGTCGACTTCGAGCCATGATGGACTCGAGTATCGGCTCGGTCTCTGGGGTCGACTTCGAAGTCGATGTCCCAGTGGTCGAGGCAGATGCGCCAGACAGGCTGGCCATCAATGCCCGCTGCTGCTCCATGAAGGCAGACAGTCTGCTCTCCAAGGCTGTCATCCTGAGACTCAGCTCGGGAGACGCAGCAGCCACCAACTCGGGCCCTGGCGATGCCGGGCCCGACGTCGGCTCCCTGGGAGGAGAGTCCTCGAGGACTATGGGGCTTACGTGTCCAACAGACTCCGGCTCCACGCGAGGAACTTTGGCAGGCTTCTCTTGTTCCACGGGCCCGGGGCGACGGTCGGGGGTCTTAGACCTGGCCCTCGAGGAGCCAGGGACCTCCTCCTCTGACACCCTCGCGAGCCGCTTCTTCCTCTTCCGTTCCCAGTCGGGGGACCCCTGTCCGAGGAGCTTCGACGGCGCTCGGGATCGGAATCCCGAGATGTCAAGGCCTCAGACGAGGTCCGCGCCCGGCCAGAGGCTGAGTCCGAGAAAAGCCTTTCTTTTTGCTGCTGTCGACTTCGGAGTGCCTTGGAAGACATCTTCCCACTTGGCCCGCACGATTTAGGGTCGTGATCGGGGCTGAGGCACCGAAGGCAGCAGTCCGTGTGTGTCGGTGAGAGACATTAATTTCTTACACCGATCACACTTTTTAAAACCACTGGAAGCCATCGGGGAAAAAAGAGTCCGCGCGAGGTCAAAGGACCGGCCTTCCAGGGAAAAATGGAAAAAAGGGCGCGAACGTCAGCCACGAAGGGCAACAACCGAAAAAGAAGAATCGGGCTCGATACCGGTGTACCGAACCCAGTGGGAGGGGAACCGGCGTCGAACCGGGAGAAAAAATAGCAATAATCGCCGAAAAAAAATCTACTTTTAACCGGGAGAACAGGACACACGTCCGGTGGGCTTCTCGGAAAAAAAGAGACTGAGGTAAGATGGCACCTTTAGGCGGTAAGGGAACCGCGCATGCGTGCCTGCATTCCCAAAGGCTTTCATAGAAAGCTGGGGAAATGCTCTGCTGGGGCTTCATTGGCGCCGATGACACCCATATGTGAGGACTGACTTCCTGCTTGGTCCTGGAGAATTCATGAATACTGTTCAATTGTTCTATGTATAATATTGAGTTACAATGTAAGCCATTCTGAGTGAAGGACAAAGCGGTATAGAAAAAAAATTGTTAAATAAATAAATAAATAAAACTTGTCCTGAACCCACTGCTCGAAATCAGAGGACTGTAGCCAGACAATGCGGCGAGCACTAATGCCCACCATAGCTACCCGAGCTACTGACTTGAAGCTGTCAAAGGCCTCGTGAGTTTGAAATATGGAGCACTCCTTGACAGATGACACTAGGGTCCTAAAGCGCTCAAGGGGTTCACCTGATAAACCAGCCTTAATGTGCAGTAGCATGTACTAACACAGTAGTTCCTTCACCAGGTCCCCCAGGTACATGCCTATGTACGGCTGATATGCCTGGATCTGGGCTGTGAGCACATGGAACCCTGGACACACCTCATGTCAAAGGCATCCATGATGTTTGCCTCCCTGCCCGGGGCACAGAGAACTGCATCTTTTGGCTCTTAATGCAATGCATAGCCAACTTAACCACCATGGAGTTATGTGGCAGTTGTGTTTTCTGGAAGCCAGGGCCCCGGTCAACTCGATACTGCGAATTGAGTAGACAGTTCACAATTGGCACCATCACCAGGGTTTCCCACATCCTGAATAGCAACCATTACAGGATGGGGGGCATGGGTACCGTCGGTGCCTCCTGAGGAGGAGCCTCGTATTGGAGGATCTCGAGATCCTCGGTACGTGGTCAGTCCTTGGGCATCACCACAAAGGCGAGTGCCTGGGACATCTCCAGCACAAACTCCAGGAAGGCTGTTAACCATGTAAATGCCTTTTTTTTAAATATCGGGCCCTTTATGTCCATGTGAAATCAGACTGTAGGGCGACATCCCACAATAACATTGCTGGATTTAAAAAGAGGTTTCGACAAATTTACAGAGATGATGTTTATAAACTATTATTAGTCAGGCAGATTTGGAAATCTACCACTTATCTTGACTGTTAGGAAAAAGGAATGGATCTACCTTTACAGATCCTGCTAGGTACTTGTGGCCCCTGTTGGAGATATGATGCTAGGCTTGATAAATCTCTAGTCTGACCTAACATAGCACATCTCACTTTCTTAGGCAACCCTGGTCCAGGATACTCACGGCAAAAAAAGCAAGAATCTCAGGTCTGCGTTTGGACATCTCATCGATATCGCTCAAAACTTCCAGGATATCTTAGGGAAAACAAAAAAGAAAGGGATTAATTAGGATCCATTGGCTGGCAGGGTGAAATTAGATCTTACAGTACCTGCTAATTTTCTTTCTTTGAGTCCCTCCAGTCCAGTCCAGTCCAGTCCAGACTTCTGAGTTATATCCCACTTCCAGCAGATGGAGACTGAGAATTCTAGGCTTCTACGCCACGGTATAAGGAGGCTGAGCTCCACCCCATAAGCCAGTATTCTAATAACAAAGCAGATTTCAACAGCAGTAAACATTAATTTGCAAGTAACAAAGCATAACATATATACAGGACATTAGAAGCCAGGTAAAGAATTGGCAAAAATATTACTATTCCCTTAGAGAAAAGCAAAGATGCGCATCAGCTCTAGACTCCCTCAAAGGGAAATTGTGAAATAATTGAGACTTCCATTCCTATCCGGACTTGCACTACAAACTGCAACACGGGTGGGTTCTGGACTGCACTGAAAGGACTCAAGGAAAGAAAATTAGCAGGTAAGGTCTAATTTCACCTTTCATATTGTCCCTCCAGATTCCTGGGATGCACCATAGCAGCATTCAAGAATAGGAGGGACCATCAAGCCCGGCCTGCAACACCTGAGCTCCAAACCCTGCGTCCGATTGCACCTGAACATCCAACCGATAGTGCCACACAAATGTGTGAAAGGATGACCAAGTGGCTGCCCTACAGATATCCGCTAGTGGAACAAGACCGAACTCCGTCCAAGACACTGCTTGCGCCCTAGTAGAGCGTGTGTGCAACCCTGCCAGTGGGGGTTTATGCCACAACAGGTATGTAAATGCAATAGTCTCTTTTAACCAGCACGCAATGAAAGCCTTTGATGCTGCTTCCTCTTTATTAAGCCCTCCAAGAAGAACAAACGGATGTTCCGACTTGTGGAAGAGCTCAGTTCACTTAAGGTAATGACAAAGCATCCTGCAAACATCCAAAAGATGTAGCTGTTGATCCGAAGCACCCGAAAAACCTGAAAGAACCACTGTCTCATTCAGGTGAAAGGCTGAAACAACCTTCGGTGAGAACAGTAGTACCGTGCGCAAAACCACCTTCTCCTTGGAGAGCACCAAAAAGGGCTCCCTACAAGATAACACCTGCAATTCTGAAATCTGCCACGTGGAGCAAATGGCCACTAGAAATACCACTTAAGGGTTAGATCCTTAAGGATCGCACTGCTCAGCAGCTCAAAAGGAGGCCCCACCAAAACAGACAATACCAAATTACGGTCCTAAGCCGGCACCATGGAATGCACAGGTGGTCGAAGATGCTTCAGAGCCCTAAGAAACCGTGCCACATCTGAGTGAGTCGCCAGAGACTCCTTGCACGCAGTCCCAATAGCAAGCCAGCTCGGCCACCTGAATGTGCAATGAATTCAGGGCCAAGCCCTTCTTCACTCTGGTCTGCAAAATAGGCTAGGACATCAGGAATCATGGCCAACAGCACCCTCTGATCCCGATCCTCATACCAGGACTTGAAAACATGACATACCTGAATATACGACAAGGAGATGGACCGCTTACGAGCTCGCAGTAAGGTGGAAATAACCTATGCCGAGTAAGTAAGAATCAATCCATTTGAGACATGACGATTGGGTCTTAAGACAGGAGGTTGGCCTGCACCGGTAGACGGCATGGAATCCCCACCGACAAGCAAATTAGATCTGTATACCATTCCTCAGAGGCCAATCTGGTGCCACCAGGACCACCAGACCCCAATTCACCTTTATTTTCTGGAGCAGCTGCCCTATTAGAGGCCACAGGGGACACACATACAGAAGGCCGTCTGTCGCCAAGGCTGTGCTAAAGTGTCGAGACCTTCAGACATTCTTTCTCAGCGACTGCCTTGGCATTGGCAGCGGAAGCTATTAGATCCATCAGGTGGACAAAGGTGAGTCGGTTGATATTGTGTATCTGGACTTTCAGAAAGCCTTTGACAAAGTCCATCATGAGAGACTTTGGCAAAACTAAAGAGTTATGGGATAGGAGGCAGTGTACTATTGTGGATCAGGAACTGGTTAAAAGATAGAAAGCAGAGGGTAGGGCTAAATGGCCAATTTTCCCAATGGAGAAAGGTGACTAGTGGTGTACCCCAGGGATCTGTGCTGGGTCCGCTGCTTTTTGACATATTCATAAATGACCTGGAAAGTGGAATAACGAGTGAAGTTATCAAATTTGCAGATGACACAAAACTATTTAAAGTTGTTAAAACCCAAGAGGATTGTGGAAAATTGCAAGAGGATCTTGATAAACTGGAAGACTGGGCATCAAAATGGCAGATGAAATTTAATGTGGACAAGTGCAAGGTTATGCACCTAGGGAAGAACAACCCAAACTATGGTTACACGATGCAAGGTTCCACATTAGGAACCGCCACCCAGGAAAAAGATTTAGGCGTCATTGTGGATACCATGTTAAAACCCTCGGCCCAGTGTGCAGCAGCGGCCAAAAGAGCAAATAGAATGCTAGGTATGATAAGGAAAGGAATGGAAAATAAAACAAAAGATATTATAATGTCTCTATATCGTTCCATGGTGAGACCGCACCTTGAATATTGTGTGCAATTCTGGTCGCCGTATCTTAAAAAGGATATAGCGATTTTAGAAAAGGTTCAGAGAAGAGCCACCAAAATGGTAAAAGGAGATGGAAGGATACTCTTATGAAGAAAGGCTAAAAAGGTTAGGGCTCTTTAACCTGGAAAAGAGACGGCTGAGGGGAGATATGACAGGTAAAAGCCAGTACTAGCCGCAGAGCATTTTCATTCTATGCCCCAACCTTATGGAACCAACTGCCACATGAGCTGCAAACAATTAAAGACATAGTTGATTTCAGGAAGAAATTAAAAACACATCTATTCCACTGTCACTACAACCAGTAGTAAATCCCAAAGAGATAAAGCATGAAATGAACAGTTATATGTAAAAGTGTAAATATGTTGAAGTAGAATCCCTTTTGTAAAATTATGTAAATATGTCTAGGCCAATCTCGAGACCGTATTCTGTGTGCTGTGATTTACCTCTGAACTATTGTATATATGCCTCCAACTTCTCTGTCTTGATTTTTGACAAATCCAAAAGATGTAATCAAACCGCTTCTGATCGCTGGAAGTAGCGGTATATAAGTGTTACTAAATAAATAAAATAAAATAAATGATAGAAGTTTATAAATGAATGAATGGAGTGGAACGGGTAAACGTAGATCGATTGTTTACCTTATCAGAATATAGAAAGACTAGGGGACATGCAATGAAGCTACAGGGTAAACTATTTAAGACTAATAAAAGAAAATATTTTTTCACTCAACGTGTAATCAAACTCTGGAATTTGTTACCGGAGGATGTAGTAAAGGCTGTTAGCGTAGCTGGGTTTAAAAAAGGTTTGGACAAGTTCCTGGAGGAAAAGTCCATAAACCATTATTAAGAAGGGACCCAGGATATCAATGCTTGAACCAATACAAGCATTGCGGAACCTGTGTCCCTTGGGGAAACTGCTAGGTACGTATGACCTAGATTGGCCACTGTTGGAAACAGAATACTGGGCTTGATGGACCTTGGTCTGACCCAGTATGGCATATCTTATGTTCTTATGGCATCCCCCAGCGACGAGTTATGCTGTGAAACACTAACTCTTCCAGAGACCACTCCCCCAGCTTCAACTGCTGTCAGCTGAGGAAGTCGGCCTGTACATTCTCTCTTCCTGCTATATGGGCCACTGACAATGCCAGGAGATTTGTCTCCACCCAATGAAGAAGCGGTACTATTTCCTCCACCAAAACGGCACTCTCTGTACCTCTGACAATTGATGTACGCTACCATGGTCATGTTGTCTGAGAAAACATAAGAATATAAGAATGCCATACTGGGTTAGACCAAGGTCCATCAAGCCCTGTGTCCTGTTTCCAACAGTGGCCAATCCAGGTCACAAGTACCTGGCAGGTTCCCAGACATAGAAACATGATGGCAGAAAAAGACCACATGTCTATCTAGTCTTCCCTTCCATTTCAACAACAATAGTCCTCTTTTTATCTTTAGAGATCCTTTGTGTTTGTCCCATGCTTTTTTGAATTCAGATACTGTCCTCATGTCCACCACCTCCACTGGGAGATAATTCCATGCATCTACCACTCTTTCCGTAAAGAAATATTTCCACATATTACTCCTGAGTCTATCCCCTTTCACACTCATGCTACGTCCTCTTGTAAGAGAGCTTGCCTTCAAATGAAAGAGACCCTCCTATGAATTTATGCCACAGAGCTATTTAAATGTCCGGTCAACTTTAAAAGGAGCTATTTAAATGTCCGGTCAACTTTAAAAAGGAGTGCCGTCGGGCACGAACTCCTCTTCACCCCCCTCTTCACTCCGGCCCTGCCACTGCTCTCCCAGGTGGGATCGAGCACACCGGAGCAAGAAGCAGCCACCCAGAAGCAAGCCCTGCCCAATCGGGGCAGCCCCGTCAACTTTAAAAGGGAGCGCCATCGGGCGCGAACTCCTCTTCGCCCCCTCTTCACTCCGGCCCAGCAACTGCTCTCCCAGGCGGGATCGAGCACGCCGGAGCACGAAGCAGCTGCCCAGAAGCAAGCCCTGCCCAATCGGAGCAGCCCGGTCAACTTTAAAAGGGAGCGCCGTCGGGCACACCCGTGCCTGGCGGGCCCGCGCCTGAGGGCCTCGCCAGAGGGCCCTTTGGCATGGCCCTTAGACGGGGACCTCAACATAGCCAGCACCATCCCGGAGGACTAAGGCAGACGCGAGACCAGCCCCCCACGGTCACTGGAAGTTGACTCCATCCTGCTGAACACCGTCGAGAGTTGAAATACTGTTGAACTCTGGTGAGAACGCCTCTATTGTCTTATTCCTCACCGCTATATGTCTGGCATCTAGTAGCCTACATCACCCTTAAATGCTGACCTGATATCGCTAGCTAGCCCATAGGAGTCGCAGAGTAAGCTAATTCTGCACTAAATGTACTAGCCAGAGTTATACTACATGTACTCTAGCCGAAGCGGCACCAAGTATTTTGCCTGAACCAGCTAGCCAGAAGCTTTACACAAAATGTATTGATTTATGTGCTTGAATCCTACTGTACCATCCGTTGAACCCAGCTGTAATATCTAATTGATCCCAGCTGTAATAATTTTAACTCAGCTCTATTATCTAATTGAACCCAGAAAAAATTTGTACACTAAATTGAGCCAGTACTAATCAATTGGAACCCCCTGTCTCACCATGTTACTACTTGCTACAACCACACACTCTGCTGCATGATACTAGCTCTGGCACATGGCACCCAGGCCCTCACCTCCTCTCACAACTCCATTCCAATCCTACACGGCGCATGGAGGAGGTGCTATGGACACCCCAACCACCAAACAGGGAGACCTGGGCGCATGCCATACCCTCAACCTCATCTATGTTGCCCTCCAGCAGCCCAAACCCCCCCAGCAGGAACAACACACCCATCCTCTTGACCTTAAGTGTGCCCTCATAAACGCGCGTTCGATCCGAAAGAAATGGCCAGCCGTGACTGACATGCTGTCCACTTTCAACCTTGACATCCTATGTGTTACTGAGACATGGCTGTCCGCCTCAGACACCGTTCTCCTTCACCAATTTGTCCCCCCCCCCCAATTTCTCTGTCCACTCATGTCACAGAACCGACCGACGAGGTGGAGGAGCACTCATCCTAGCCAAGTCGGATCTAAATTTCCAGATGATCGCCTCCAGCTGCACCTCAATCCTCAACTCCATCACCATAGCAAATAAACACAGCACCATCAATCTGCTCTACCGAGCACCCTCACCATCCCTGGATGACCTATCCACAATAATCGACCTCGCCTGCAACCCTATAAACCACGCACATCAAACTGGGTGTTGGGCGACTTCAACCTCCCTGCCCTCCAAGACACCCATACCAAGGCCTTCCTCGATGCCCTCGAAGTGCTAGGTTATACCCAGATGGTGGACACCCTTACTCACGTTAGGGGAAACACGCTTGATCTGATTTTCGCACCAAAGGCAGCCCTCAACTCCACGCACAAGCTCAATCTATCTGTAAGCCCGTTACCATGGTCTGACCACTGCCTGATTAGATTCCTGATGCCAGTACAATCTGACCCTACTAGTCCCCAGTCTTCAGACAAACCAGCCACTTCAACGTCAAAACGCTTCCGTCCATTCAACAAAGATGAGATCCTGGAGAGAGCACGGCCTCTCCATGACCCGCTCGAACTGAGTCTTGAACTCTAGTATGGATGCCAGATTCGACTCACCCTCCATCAACAAAGTATAAGGCAAGAGGACGAAGGCACCCTGGTACTCCCCCGAGCTACAGAAATCACTCCTACAACTTAGACAGTTCGAAAGATGTTGGCGCCGCTCAAGATCAACTGAGAGCCACGAAGCTTACACTGCTCATTTAGGCAGACACCGAGCAGCGGTTTCAATGAGAACGAAGCAATACTACGCAGAAATTTTACAACGCTCCTTGAATAAACCACACAAGCTCTTCAACCTCGTTAAAACCCTAGCAAAAGAGCCCTCCCTTGGCCAATCAAGCCACTCGGACACAAAGGAATATGCAGACTACCTGCGAGCCAAAACAAGTCAGTCCAGCATATCCACAAACATCCACTCTCCAGATGTGGCACCCAAACTGACTCCCTCGTCCTCTCCTTCACAAGCCTTAATGAAGGCCCAATATATCATCACTGCCTTCTCAGCCCCAACTGAAAAAGACATCCAGGACATCATCACGAACATAAACACCACCACAGCACCAAATGACCCATGTCCAACATTCTGGATAAAAGCCCTGCGGGCTGACCTTAGCCCATTCCTGACCAAACTTATAGGTCGATCACTCCTGACCGGAACCTTCCCCCGCAGCCTGAAACAAACAGCAATCAGACCGCTGCTAAAAAACAATAAATTGGACCCTGCAAAGATGGACTCTTATAGGCCAATCTCAAGCATCCCGCTCCTAGCTAATATTATGGAAAAGATAGTTCAACGCCAACTGAACCATCATATTGAGACCAACGCACCCCTTGATCCCTGCCAGCATGGATTCTGGGAGTCACACGGCGTAGAAACTTTGCTGACCACCTTATTCAGTACATTAACCATAGGATTGGACAATATTAGACAAGGTTTTGCTCTCATCTTCTTGGACATTGCTGCAGCTTTCGACTCTGTCAGTCACGAACTACTCCTATCTCGCCTCAGTGAGAAGGGAGTCCATGGCACGGCACTGGCCTGGTGTGCATCATACCTGAATGACAGATGGCAGCATGTCCGTTCTGGCTCCTCCACCTCCACACCCTTCCCGCAAGAGAAGGGCGTGCCACAAGGATCATCACTCTCAGCCCTATTGTTCAACGTTTACATGCAACCCATCTGCGCTCTCATCCGATCCTTCAACATTAATTGCCTAATATACGCTGACGATGTTCTGATGTACACGCCAATATCCACGGAGCATCCAGACCTCTCTCGACTGTCTACTTGCTTCGATGCGGTCACGGATTGGCTACACACGCAGAAACTCAAAATAAATTTCAAAAAGACGGAGGTCCTCTTCATCAGCAGAGACCAGACATTCACTCCACCCTCATCACTGAAGGCACGTGATGCAGAGCTCCTCAGCAAGCCCACAATACGATACCTTGGTGTCACGCTCGACCAACATCTTAACATGAATGCCCAGATAGGCAACATGGTAAAGGCGATATACCACAAAATTTGGATGCTGCGCCACATGAGACAGCCACTAGAGCTGCAAGACTTCCGTACAGTCTATCAAGCACTAGTAATGCCGCACTTTGACTACGCTAATTCAATACTACAGGGCCTTCCGAAGAGTTCGTTGAACCCCTTGCAGCTCACAATGAATGCTGCAGCCAGAATCCTGAATGGAGCTTCTAGGAAGGACCATATCACCCCAGTTCTGAAACATCTGCACTGGCTCCCGGTACACTGCAGGATTTCCTTCAAGATCTTAACGATGACATTCAAGGCCATCAACAAGTGCACGTCCACCTCCCTCACAGACCTCGTCCAGACCACCCCCCTCAACAGGTTGAGGAGATCAGCCGCCACTGATGCTCCCGAGAGCAATCACCAAATGCTCCAAGGCTACTAGAAACCGAGCCTTCGCACTCTATGCACCTTCCTGCTGGAACGCCCTGCCACCAGACGTCTGGGCCATCAACAACCTCCCCCAGTTTAGAAAGGCATGAAGCACCATCTGTTTCTTCAGTGCTTTTCCGACTCAGACGACACCCCACAGCCACCCACTCCCCGAGCCCAAGCCAGCACCCCCAGAGTACCCACCTCACACACCTTTCAGATCGCCTAAGTGAGCCCTCCTCTCTGAATCCACCTCCCTGTGGATATCTGACCCTAACCGTAGTCAACGATGGACTGTCCACTACCCTGTGACATACAGCTAGAATGTACATAGTTACGTTGTTTGACATGTAAATAATGCCTAGCTGCATGTAGAACCTTGGCTACCAATTTGTACATAGTTTACCTGTTAGCTCTGTATAAATACCTTGTTTATTGTAAGTCCAGTGTAGACTTTTACTATATTGCACAAATGTGTTGCTTGTGAACCGCACTGATGATGAATAGCGCGGTATAGAAGAAACATTAAATAAATAAATAAAAATCATATCGCCCCTATCCCGCCTTTCCTCTAAAGTATACATAGTAAGATCTTTAAATCTGTCCTCATATGCTTCATAACGAAGACCATTAACCATTTTAGTAGATACCTTCTGCACAGACTCCAACCTGCTTATATCCCAAAAAGGCACAGAGGCTCCCACAATGTGTGTCCCAGGGCAAGCAGTGGATTTTCCTTGTTATCTTTGGATTATGGACCTGTTAGTGGATTAAGGCTGTTAGTGTAGCTGGGTTTAAAAAAGGTTTGGACAAGTTCCTGGAGGAAAGGTCCATAAACCATTATTAAAAAGGGACCCAGGATATCAATGCTTGACCCAATACAAGCATTGTGGAACCTGTGTCCTTTGGGGAAACAGCTAGATACATATGCCCTAGATTTGCCACTGTTGGAAACAGGATACTGGGCTTGATGGACCTTGGTCTAACCCAATATGGCATCTCTTATGTTCTTATGTCCTTTCCTCCAAGAACTTTTCCAAACCTTTTTTAAACACAGCTACACTGAAAGCTTTTACTACATCCTCTGGTAACGAATTCCAAAGTTTAATTACGCATTGAATGAAAAAATATTTTCTCTTATTAGTCTTAAATGGGTTACATCATAGCTTCATTACATGTCTCCTAGGCTTTCTACTTTTTAATAGTGTAAACAATAGATCTACGTTTATCTGTTCCACTGCATTCATTAATTTGTAGACCTCTATCATATCTCCCCCTCAGCTGTCTCTTTTCCAAGTTGAAGAATAATAACCTTTTAAGCCTTTCCTCGTAGGGAAAACCCTCACTGCCTTTTGCTGGAGTAGTGAGCGAAAGACCTGGAGAGCTAGAAACGCTGCCCACATCTTCAGACAGTTGATGGACCATGAACTCTGCTCCGATGACCAATGTCCCTGCACTATCTGCGACAGACAATAGGCCCCCCAGGCTGACAGACCGACATCTGTTGTCACCTCCATCCACTCTGGAGGCTCCAATGGCATGCCCGCCAACAGCCTGTTGAAGTCTAACCACCAGTCCAGACTGAACTGGACCTCTGGGGGGAACACCAGTTTTCTTGAGAGAGGATGTTCCTGTGGAGACCACTGAGACAGCAGGGACCTCTGCAGAGGATGCATATTTGCCTGAGCCCAGGGGACGAGATCCAAGATTGCCACCATGGAGCCCAATATCTGGAGATATGACCACACTGACGGAGCTTGCTGACTCAAAACTGCAGGATCTGATGTTGTAGTTTCTGAGCTCGATCTAGAAGTAAAAACACCAGTCCTCCCAGCATGTCAAAATACACCCCCAGATAAGTGAGATCCTGAGGGATCAGTCTGCTCTTGGCAGGGTTGATCACCCAACCAAGCTCTTGCAGAACATCGAGAACCTACCGAGTACCTAAGCGACTCTCTTCCAATGACTGCCCGGATCAGCCAGTCATCCAGATAGGGGTGCAACCCTTGTGATGACTACCATGATCTTTGTAAAGGTTCGAGGGGCTGTTGTGAGACAGAATGACAGAACTTGGAACAGAAAATGCTGATGCCCTACCCATAAAGGGACATGAAGATACGAATCCATGAGATCCAATGCTGTTAAGAACTTGCCCTTTCTTGCGCCACTATGACAGACTTCAATATTTCCAAATGAAAATGAGGGACCCGCTTGGCTCTGTTGACATACTTAAGGTCAAGAATGGGGCGAAAGGACCCCTCCTTTTTGGGAACCACAAAGTAAATGGAGTATCGACCTAGTCGTAACTAGGAACTGGAACCACAGCCTCAGCTCAGAAACCTCTGGAGGTTGGCCTTCATGGCTTGCAGTTTGGAGGAGGCTTTGCAAGGTGACAACAGAAAGGCATCGGCAAGGGATTGCGTGAATTCCAGAATGTAGCCCTAGCAAATGACTTCCAGCACCCACTGATTGGAAACTATTTGGACCCAAATGGAGTAAAATTGATGGAGACACCCACCAACTGGCACCACCCCCGCATCTAATTGAGATTTCTTGTAACTGACCCTGGCTCCCATGAAATAGCCTCTTCCAGTTCCTCTACCACCACGAAAGGACTCACCCTGGAGGGATAGCAAGCCCACTGGCAGAGAGCAAAATGAATTGTATGGAACCTACAAAAATTCCTAAATGGGTTCCTCGCCACCGGGGCTGGTTTATACTCTTAGGCTTATCCTTTGGGAGCTTGGCAGGCTTACACTCCCCCAAGTCTTTGACCAACTTCTTCAACGCTTCACCAAAAAGAAGCCTACCCTTAAAGGGGAGTCTGTTAAGATGAGCCTTCGACGAGACGTTCATAGACCAATTGAGGAACCAAAGGAAATGGCAAACTGCAACTACAGAGGACATAGTGGAAGCCCTAATGAGATCATAGAAAGCGTCAGCCAAATATGCGAAACTTGACGGCTTCCAGCAGGGGCTGCTGGCAGACCTTGTGACCAATGCAGATGGGCCCTGGCCACATAAGCGTCGCACACAGATGCTAGTAGTGTCAAAACATTCACCTCAAAGGCATGCTTTTATAAGATCTACATTTTCTTGTCCTGCACATCCTTAAGCGCCGAACCACCCTCCACGAGGATGGTGGTCTTCTTGGTTACTGCAGAGACCAGGGCATCCACTTTAGGCACCTTCAGGAGCTCCTTTTCACAAGTCGTGATGGGATACAAGCAAGCTATAGTCCACCCTTCCTGCAAACCAGCCTCGGGCACCTCCCATTCAACTTCCATCATCTGCTTAATGACCCAGTGGACTGGGAACGCTGTGTCAGAAGTCCTGATGCCCTGTAACAAAGGATCCTCCAGAGGCATCTCCTGTTCCTGGGTATCCTGCAGAATATTAAGAGCTGCCAGCAAATGCACAATTAGCGCAGAAAGCTCTTCCCGATGGAATACTTTGATGATACTGATACCCTCCCCAGGAAGGATCTCCCCACTTCTCAAGATCTGTGTGGGAACTGTCTTTGCCGAGAATAGAGGGTCCTCTGAGGCCGTGGATCCTACAGCGGCTTGGTCTTCTGCAATCTCTTCCTGTGAATGGGTTCGCTCCACCACTGGCGTCTCAAACAATGAAGCACCAGCCAAAGATTCCTTCCTTATCCTAGGAGGAACAATCCTGGACCTCGCAAACTCCCCCAGGCCCCGCTTCATGCAGTAAGCCTGATGCAAGAGGAGCACGAAATCAGGGGAGAAGGGCAAGACTTCAGAATCCAAACGTTCCCCATAATGCTGCCCTGAATGCCTTCCGGGAAGAACAGGTCCTGGCTCCCTGCAACAGCAAGAGATGGCAGGTCTGAACTCCCCAAAATGGCCACAGTTCCTGCCAAAACTGCAGGAACCACAATCTGTGAGGCCAAAAATAAAATGTGTTCTCCTGCAGTTAAAAGATGCTCCAGCGGTTTCCCGAATGAATCCTGGATCCCCCCAAAGATCATCCCCCGCAGTGCAATCCTCTGCCTTGCAGCTGTGGCAAAAGCCCGATGCTTACAATTTACTATTGCAGGCTGCACACAC
The DNA here is from genome assembly GCA_033557465.1 of Ichthyophis bannanicus. Lineage (NCBI taxonomy): Eukaryota > Metazoa > Chordata > Amphibia > Gymnophiona > Ichthyophiidae > Ichthyophis > Ichthyophis bannanicus. The sequence goes on from CM066044.1 coordinate 34,312,588, forward strand.
GGCCTTAGAGGAAGGCATGCCGAAAGCAGGAAAGAACTGCAACATGCTCCGATGCAAAGAAATGAAAGATTACAGCCATCGATAAAGAGCAAACATACAAAGCCTGAGACAGACTACCGAGACCGTGATCAAGTAACAAGCATTCACCTGGGATTAGGCCTTTCAGTGCCAGCCAACGCCGGAGGCTCCTGTATTACTTGTGCCGGCCTTGAGTGTCTAAACATTCTAGGCTCGGCGACTTAAAGGGACAAGCGCACTTTTCATAAGCAAACAGAAGGTATCAAGCAAAAGAGTCTGAAACGAAGGGAAGTGACCTGAACTCCCAGGTATTTCCTACCCCTCCCCCCCAAGAGACCACAGCCGACTCAATGGCATTAGTTCTCTGAGGGGTAGCAATCTCATTATCAATATCTCTGCTCCTAAAAACCTTCATGCCTCCTAAAATCTCAAATTTTTAGGTTTAAAAAAAAAATCCCTTCAATACAGCCTAAACTGCAAAGAGCTCATCCTATGTGCTGGAAGCTGAGAATACTGGTTTAGGGGGCGGAGCTCAGCCTCCTTATACCGTGACATCATAGAAGCCTAGAATTCTCAGTCTCCATCTGCTGGAAGTGGGATATAACCCAGGAATCTGGTCTGAACTGGAGGGACGATATAGAAGCAAAGATTTCAATTTTGCGGTGATGGGAGGTCTGCAGTGGCCTTGTTAGATTGTAAGAACTTCTGCATGGACTAAGAGTGGACAAAAATTAAACTACTACTGTTCTGACCAAGGTTACGCATCTCATGTCTCCTATATGTGGGCTAAATATTAACCATTCCTACAGCCCACTCACATTCCAGGTTAACTATTACTTACTAGAATGAACTGAAGTGCAACTATACATCATATCAAAACCAGAGATTAAAAAAACAAAGTTTCTGACTGAATCATGCTGGAGATGTTGTTACTTTCCTCTCAAGATTTTCTGGTATCTTAATTATATAAATATGTGATTACGGTCCAATAAATCCCATCTGCTGGAAAATAACTCATATTACAAGCAGAATTTCAGATTGCTTTTGGAGAATCTAATTACTTCAATTACTGGTCTCCCAAGCAGCTCCAGCCTTACCTTCCACTGTCTGGCCCCTGGAAATCCTCTTCAGGTATGGGGCCATTTCTGCTGATGTCAGAGGAGAGAACAGGGACATGCTGACGAGTGGCAGTGAGCCTGCTGCTGCTTCATCTGTGAAAATGGACAAAGATCACACACAGCTCTACAGCCTAATAAACCCCTCACCCACCTCAAGAAGGTAAATTTCAGCATTATAATGATCCCCGAGAGAAAGCACTTCTAGGTAATACAGATGATACAAGAGGCTTTTATGAAGTCATTGCCATGCATTATGTGGCAACATATGCATGTAAATAACCTCTCATAAAGTGCTGACCGATGTAAAAAGAGTAGTTACTCACCTGTAACAGGTGTTCTCCAGGAGCAGCAGGAATCAGTCCTCACATATGGGTGACATTAACGTTGATGGAGCCCCTGCGGAGCATTTCCCCAGCTTTCTATGAAAGCCTTTGGGAATACTGCACGCATGCCCGGTCCCCTTCCTGCCTAAAGGTGCCATCTTGCTCAGTCAAATGACATAGCTAAAAAACAGCACACAAAAATGTAAAATAAACTATGTACAACTGCAACTCCTAGGGGAGGAGGGAGGGTTGTGAGGACTGATTCCTGCTGCTCCTGGAGAACACCTGTTACAGCTGAGTAACTACTCTTTCTCCAGGAACAAGCAGGAAGTCAGTCCTCACATACGGGTGACTCCCAAGCTCTGGGCTACCAAGGAACCCAGGCCGAACAAGAGAAATCCCTCTAGTCCCAGCATCAAAGAAAGGCTTTTCACTGAAAGAACCTCCACCGGTAGCCCAACGGAGGGCTGGAGGGCAGGAGTTGCCTAAACCTCAAAGAGATTCCGGAGTACTGCCTGGCCAAAAGCACTGTCCCTACGGGACTCCCTCTCCAGGCAGTAATGAGCTGCAAAGGTCTGGCTTGAGGACCAAGTTGCAGCCCTGCAGATGTCTGCCAATGGTACAGAGCGGAGATGAGCTACTGAGGCAGCCATTGCCCTGACACGATGGGCCGTGACCCGACCCTGCAAGGGAAGGTCAGCCGCCCTGTAAGCCCAGCTGATACAGTCAGCCACCCAAATGGACAAGGTACGCTTGGACACAGCTAATCCCAAATTATTAGGGTCAAAAGAGATGAAGAGCTGAGTAGCCCTTCTATGTCCTTGTGTACGGTCAAGATAGAAGGATAAGGCCCTCCTACAGTCCAGGGTATGCAGGACCGCTTCAGCCTGGCTTGCATGAGGCCTAGGGAAGAATGTTGGAAGAACCACCTCCTGGTTGAGGTGCAAAGAGGAGACAACTTTAGGGAGGAACTTTGGATGAGTCCTAAGGACTACCCTGTTCCTATAGAAGCAGGTGTAAGGCCTGTCACAGACTAGGGCCTGAAGCTCACTCACCCGCCTGGCCGAGGTTAAGGCTACCAGGAAGAGTGTCTTCCAAGAAAGGAAGCGGAGAGGACAAGTAGGCATCGGCTCAAAAGGTGGGTGAGTCAGTTGCTGCAAGACCACATTCAACTCCCACTCAGGGGCTGGAGGACGGACAAGAGGCTTGAGCAAGAGCAAACCTCTGAGGAACCGGGACACCAAGGGGTGAATCGAGATAGAGTGTCCCTCCACCAGTGAGTGGTGAGCTGCTAGAGCTGAGAGGTGGACCCGAACAGAATTGGACTTAAGGCCCTGATTGGATAAATGCAGCAGATACTGAAGCACCACTGGTACAGTACAGGAGAAAGGATCTTCTGTACGCAGCTGACACCACACAGAAAACCTCTTCCACTTCAGGGCATAGGTTTTTCTAGTGGACTTCTTCCTAGAGGCCAGGACGACCTCTTCAACTTCAGGAGGTAGGCCCCAAGGAGCCAAAACTATCCTTGCAGCTTCCAGGCCATCAAATTGAGAGATTTAAGATTGGGGTGAAGAAGAGACCCCTGGTCTTGAGACAGAAGGTCGGGCTGCAACCCTAGAGGTAGTGGAGTGTCCACTGCTAGCTGAAGCAGAAGTGGGAACCATGGTTGTCTCGGTCACCTGGGGGCTACCAGAAGGACCGAGGCCTGGTCCTTCAGAACTTTGAAGAGGGTTCGGGCCACCAGAGGCGTGGGAGGAAACGCATATAGGAGGGCCTTGGGACCAGGAAATCAGAAAAGCATCTGCTGCTAGTTTCAGAGGATGCGGTTGCCTGGAGCAGAACTGGGGCAGCTGTCTGTTCAGGGGACTGGCAAAGAGATCTATGGATGGAAGTCCCCATCTCAGGAAGATCTTCTGAACTACCAAGGGATGGAGCTGCCACTCGTGTGGCTGCAGAATTCTGCTCAACCTGTCTGCTAGGTAATTTTCCTGGCCAGGGAGATAAACCGCCTTGAGCAACATGTTGTGCCTGAATGCAAACAAGCAAAGGTCCTGTGCCTCCTGACAAAGGAGCTGGACCCAGTGCCTCCCTGTTTGTTCACATAAAACATGGCTACCTGATTGTCTGTCTGCACTAAAACAGACTGGTGGGCCAGGGTTTGAGAGAAAGTCTTGAGGGCTAAGCGAATAGCCCGAAGCTCCAGTAGAATGATCTGCTGCTGGGCCTCCCAGGGAGACCACAGGCCCTGAGTGCACTTGCCCAGACAGTGTGCTCCCCAGCCCTGTAGAGAGGCATCTGTGGTCAATACCACTGTGAACCCAGGTGGCTGAAAAGGCATCCCATCCAGTAAGTTGGGGGGGATGCAGCCACCAATGTAGGGAGTGCAGGAATGGTCTGGACACCCTTACTTTGTCTCTGAGGCTCCCTGTGGCCTGCGACCACTGAGTTCTGAGGCACCATTGCGCAGGCCTCATATGAAGCCTGGCATGGGATGTGACATGCACTGTCAAAGCCATGTGGCCCAGAAGCCTCAGGCAGAGCCTGGCGGAGACCAGTGACATGCTGAGAAACTGGTTTGCCAAGTTCATCAGTCTTTGGGCTCTGTCTTCTGGCAAGAACGCTTTTGCCTGCAGAGAGTCTAGTCTTGCCCCTATGAACTCTAAGTTTTGGGAGGGGAGCAAAGTGGACTTTGCGAAGTTTATGACAAATCCCAGATGCTGCAACAGAGAAATCGTTCGGAGGGTGGCTTGCCTGGCCTCCTGGCATGTCTGACCCCTGATGAGCCAGTCATCCAGATAGGTGAAGACAAAGATACCCTGATTTCTCAAGCAGGCCGCCACCACTGCCAGGCATTTGGTAAAGACTCTGGGGGCGGAGGTGAGGCCAAATGGCAGCACCCTGTACTGATAATGGTTTCCTCCCACAATGAACCTGAGTTACTTTCTGTGGTCTGGATGAATAAGGATGTGAGTGTACGCATCCTTTCGATCTAAAGAGCATAGCCAATCTCCCTGCTGGAGGTAGGGCAGAAGTGTTCCAAGAGTAAGCATCTTGAACTTTTCCTTCTGCAAGAACTTGTTGAGATTTCTGAAGTCGAGAATAGGCCTGAGATCCCCTGTTCTCTTTGGTACTAGGAAGTACCTGGAGTAAAACCGTGACCTTGGAGGTGGGGAGGCACAGGCTCCACCGCCTGGTCTCGTAACAGACCCTGGAGCTCCTGCAGGAGGAGGGCTGTATGGAGAGGAGGCCTTGGAGGCTCTTCTGGAAAATAGGGAGGAGGCAACTGATGAAAATGAAGCAGGTAGCCCTTTTGGACTATGCTTAAGACCCAGTTGTCCCCTGTAATGGTGGCCACCGGTGGGCAAACAGGGCTAGGCGACCTCCTGTGCAGGGATGGGACAGCAGAGACGGAGAGGCTATGCCTTGGGAGTCAAAACCCCCCACCCTGCTGCATAGGAGCAGGAGCCGGAGGCTTGGGGGCTTTCTGCTTATGGGGCCCATGTCCCTGCCCCTTGGCCTGCTGACCCTGTGGGGGAGCGGGGGAGGCCTGGTAAGTTGGGTACTGTTTGTAGGCAGTCGCCTTCCTCGGGTAAAAGGGCTTTTTACCCGAGCCCTTCTTTTTGTGTGAAGGGGAAGAGGTCTTTCGAGACAGCCTTGTCCTCTTGAGGTGCTCGGTCTTGAGCTCAGCAGCCTTCTTGGCCATGGGCTTGCCAAAAAGGTTTTCACCTCGGCAAGGGACATCGACCAATTTGTCTTGAACCCATGGCTCGAGGTCCGATGACTGCAGCCATGCCTGGCGTCGAGCCGCAATGCCGGCAGCCGCAACCCGGGCCGAGGCCTCGAAGCCATCGTAGGCCACACGGGACATGAACTTAGAGCATTCCCGGATCCCCGAAGACAAGGACTTGAACCTCTGCAAAGGTTCCCCGGAGAGACCAGCAGAGAACCCGGCAAGCTCTTTTGCCAGGTCTCGCAAGTACATGCCCATGTACAGCTGGTAAGACTGGACACGGCAAGCAAGCATCGAGCCCTGGAAGCACTTTCTGCCGAACGCATCCAGGTTCCGGGCCTCCCTGCCTGGGGGCACCGCGGAGTGCATCTTCTGACTTTTCAGACGATGCATGGCCGATTCCACCACCATGGAATGGTGCAGTAGCTGCACTTTTTGAAACCCAGGGCTCTTACGGAGTCGATAAATGGAATCGACCCGCTTGCTTAAAACCGGCGCCTCCCACATCCGGAAGAGGAGCCGTTCCAGCATCGGAGGAACCGGCACAGTAAAGGCCTCCTTCAGAGGAGAGTCATACATGAGGGCCTCGAGCTCTTCGGCTCCTCCTCGGGATCCGCCGGGATCGCCAAAGCAGTGGCCATATCCCGCACGAACTCCAAGAACCGGGTATCCTCCGGAGGGGACCTACTCCGGGGCTCAGACTGCGGTGAGTCCGACGGGACGCACCGAGTCTTGAAGGTATCGGGGGACTCCTCGTCCTCTGTCTCCCAGGCGGACTCGTCCGAAGAGGAGTCGGGCTCTGACCGCACGGGGCCCGGCAGCACCCGCCCCGATGCCGAAGGCACCAGCGTCGACGCCCTCGGTCCCGAGGTCGAGGGTGACCACGACCGAGGACGACCTCGAGCCTTCATGGTCTCGAATATCGGCTCGGTCTCCGGGGTCGACTTCGATGTCGATGTCCTAGTGGTCGGGGCAGATGCACCAGCGAGGCTGGCCATTAGCACCCGCTGCTGATCCATGAAGGCAGACAGTCTGCACTCCAAGGCTGTCAGCCTGAGACCCAGCTCAGGAGACTCAGCAGCTGCCGACGGGCCCCGGCAGCGCCGGGCCCGACGTCGGCTCCCTGGGAGGAGAGTCCTCGAGGACAACAGGACTTACGTGTCCAGCAGACTCTGGCTCCACTTGAGGTACTTTTGACGGCTTCTCCTGTTCCACGGGCCCGGGACGGCGGTCGGGGGTCCGAGACTTAGCCCTCGAGGAGCCAGGGACCTCCTCCGATGCCGCCCTCGCGAGCCGCTTCTTCCTCTTTCGCTCCCGCTCGGGGGACCCCCTATCTGAGGAGCCCCGACGATGTTCGGGGTCAGACTCCCGAGACGTCGAGGCCTCAGACGAGGTCCGGCCCCGCCCGTAGGCCGAGTTGGAGAAAAGCCTTTCCTTCTGGTGCTGACGACTTCGAAGTGCCTTAGTGGACATTTTCCCACACGGTCCACAGATCTTAGGATCATGATCAGGACCGAGGCACCGAAGGCAGCAATCGTGTGTGTCGGTGAGAGACATTAGTTTCTTGCACCGATCACACTTCTTAAAACCACTGGAAGCCATCGGGGAAAAAAGAGTCCCCACGAGGTCAAAGGACCGGCCTTCCAGGGAAAAGGAAAAGGAAAAGGAAAAAAGTGCGCGAACGCCAGCCACGAAGGGCGAAAACCAAAAAAATAAGATCGGGGACAATACCGGTGTACCGAACCCGGCGAGAAGGGGAACCAGCGTCGAACCGGAAAAAAACCAAATAGATGAAAAAATCTAACTATTTTGCGGGTGAACTAGGACACACGTCTGAAGGGCTCCACGGAAAAAGAGAGACTGAGCAAGATGGCACCTTTAGGCGGGAAGGGGACCGCGCATGCGTGCAGTATTCCCAAAAGCTTTCATAGAAAGCTGGGGAAATGCTCCGCAGGGGCTCCATCGACGTCAATGTCACCCATATGTGAGGACTGACTTCCTGCTTGGTCCTGGAGAAAGTACGCACTTTAGCCTGAAAGCACATACTCTTTTGGTAGGCATAGATGGGGACACGATCTAGCTGTAGCACGAGTGGAGTTTTCATGCACTCTAAAGGAAAAAAGGGGACTGTTGTAGTTGTTGATATGGAAGGACAGACTAGATAGGCCATATGGTCTTTTTCTGTCATCATTTTTCTATGTTTCTACATAAGTAGATTCTAAAATATCTTAATCTATGTGTGAAAGTGATCATGCATATGCTAGTATTTTATAAAGACAACCCAACCTAGCTAGTACTCCTGACACCTTCACCATTGCGGAGGGTTGTTTCCGCCCTAGAACTGGCCTTCGCCGATGTCCATGTCACTTAACGGCATAGCCTCTTCACAGCTGTACTTGGCCTGTGAGGCCATGAGCTCTGGTATGATAGGCAGCACAACTTGCCTCCTTCGCCAAAGTCACTCTGTCCCAACAGCACCACCTGCAAAGGTCCCTTCCACCTGCTTACTGCTTTTTTTTTTTTTAAAGGGAACGTTATTGCCTCTTTTGCCTCAACCCCTGGCTCTCTCCCCAAAAGCTGGGAAGGAGGACAGGGGAAGCTGCCCTGGAGCCTGGTTCCCAGGAGTCCTTAAAAATGGGAGTGGGAGAGGGAAGGATCTGGAGTCACCAGGTTCTGCACCCCAGGACCCTTTCGACAACAGCAGTCCTAGGCCCTAACCAGAGAACCACAGGCCCAAACTAAGCCTTCGTTAGTCTCTTCAGTCCAGTTCCAGGCTGCACAGAACTATGCCACCTCCATCTGCTGAAAACTGAAAAGCACTGGATGGTTAGATAGGGTGACACCATCAAACCAGTGGCTCTCTGTCTCTATCTGCTGGCAGGAGAACAAAAAACCCACAAGTCTGGACTGGGCTGGAGGGATGATAAGGAAGTGTGAATATTTGCACCTCCTCATGAGCAGGTGGAAGGTTTAAGGTTCTGTCTCTGCGGCATACTTTAGCATTTTATAAAGACAAGTAGACGCCTACAGGTGTCCACCTATGATGCCCTGCTGCAAAATTACCCTAAAAATGTGTACTCTGACCTATCTTTCAGTTTCATATGTACAATGGAAGCCAGTGCAATCCACGGGTCTGCAAAACCAGTGAAAGATAAAGAGCCCCAAAGCTGCTACCAGCTGAATAAGTCAGCGTGAGCAAAATTAGCGAATGAGTTGGGCTTTTATAACTGCGTGAATGAAGGAGGATATCGGTTTCCTGAGATGTACACTCCATCCTCTCCTCCCCCCCCCCCCGCAAAAGACCATTCGTCAGAGACTGGAAATCTGAAAGCTGATATAAAATGAGATCAGACCTTGCTAGCAATACAATGTAAAAATTATAAACTGGGCTTCTTTCCTTTTTCTGCTCTTATTTCCTGCAGTAATCAGGACAACATTCATTGTCTTTTATTTCAGTTATATGTAATTCAATTATCGGTTGATCACATTTCATTTGATATTTAGGGGTATGTTTACTAAACCGTCTTAATGTTACTGGCATTAGTTGCAGTCTTACTGTGACAAATGCCATATAAGGTAGTGGGCGTTCCGGTCTTAAGGTAGCATTTCGGGTTATCGCGCGATAGAGGGAGCCGTGGCACGTTAATGCACGTTAGCCTTAATTAGGCGCACTGACCTGCAATCACAGCAACAGAGGTGTAGCACACTGGTTAATACATTGACTGCTGATACAGTGGTCATGAGTTTGATCCCTCAGTGGGCTCAGTTAAAAGACTGTCTGAGGCAATCCCTTTTCCTGCTTGTAACAGTCAGACACATCCCAACAATTTGCATTGCCAGCCAAAAAAGTCTCACCCCAGTGCCACAACCTAATGCACCTTTTAGGGCGCACCATAAGGCACATCATAAAGCACCACGTCATCCAAGGCAGGTCATAATGTGCCCCAGAGGGCGGCAGGAAAGGTTGGCACCCTCCAAGGCAGCATATAAGGCGCCCCATAAGCTGGCCAAACCTAAGATGCTGCGAAAGATGCCCCAGGGATGCCAAGGTAACACAGGAAATGGTGCCCAGGGGCACAAAGGTGCCCCAAAGTCACAAGCATGAAATGTATGGCTCAAACACAGATGTAACCATAACACTGCACAGAGCACCAAGGAAAGGCAATGAACAAGTGAAGGAAGGAAGTAGATGACGGAGCTCATGGACCAGTCAAATCTGCGTGCAGCCCATGTGGCAGCAGGTAAAGTGGACAAACATATCGGGGGCAGCTGTACCAATGTACAGGGTGATGGTAATGTACAGTGCAACAATGACAGTGTGTGGCAGAGGATGGGGATACGTGCCCACCAGAGGAGGTAGAGGTGGCAGGATAAGTGCAATGACAGGAGGACAGAGGAGAGCAGTGCCATGCAGGAGAGGCAAGCATGAAGATCCGCAATGCAGAAAAGTGTGCCAGTGAAGGACATGGGGTAGCAGCCTGCACATTAGGGCAGGACGCCATACAGCTGGCACACACACATAGACGGACAGAAGGATGGATGGCAACAGTGACGAGGGTATAATGTAGCGGCAGCACAGATCTGCACAGATATGACTGTTACACGAATGAAACATAGTTGTGTAGGACAGCCATAAAAAAAGGGGAACAGAGAGGAATCAAACCCAATATCTCTGCTACTGAAGTCATTGCATTAACCATTGAGCTACATCACTATGGGAGTTATCATACCAATGGCTGGCTACAGAAAGAGTGCACATCACCATAAAACTGTCTGCTGTGGCTACCAGGATAGGATAGAACCAACAGTACCCATAATGCAATTCACATGCAGAACAGCAGTCTACATCTGCTCACCAGATGAGGTATTCACCTCTACAGCACGTCAGCTTGGTAGGGGGGAATGACTGTGCGTATTACTGACACAGAGTACCCACAGGCCATGCCAATGTGTGTGTTCTGTGCTCACCCTGAGGGTGAGGTGGAGTGGCCAGCACCAGGTCCACAGTACCCAGGCTGGTTGAGGTGGGCTGTGCTGCAGGTCTCCATCAGTGCCAGGTATTTGTGGCAGACACCTTTAGGAGGTCTCTGTGTCCATTTGTAATTGCCAGTCATGTCTGGCCCTTGTGGACCATGATGCACACAACATAGTGCATATCCACTGTGCTTGCTATGGTTACCTGTTTACGGAGCAGGGGTGTGTCAGGGATCACATGGCGACAATGTACTTAGCAAACCGCCCTCTCTGGGTCAGGGTGGGGGACATGATCTGCCCCCAACAGACCCGCGCTCTCACCCTTTGCAAGGGGGGCAGTGGAGGTACATGAGGACAGGCTGTGGGACCAGCAACCCCAGTCCTGGTGGCAAACGGACAGTTGCTGAAGATCTGCACTTGGGACAGGGCCACTGGCAGACAGGGTTAGTAGGCCCAGTCAGCTCAGCTGCCCCCCACTACGATCTGACATTCACCAGCAGAGGGCAGTCAGTGTGCGCCTGCTGCACCCTGCAAGGTGGTGCGGCCATACAGATGCTAACTGCAGACAGTCTGCTAGCTAGTACATAGTGCATGGTCCTGGAGGAACTGTGTGCACCCAAAACTGGGATGTCAGCACACACACCACACAGGTATGTCAGTGATTGGGCCCCAGAAAAGAGAACCCATGAATATCACTTGAAAGAAATACTGTATAGCACTATGGGGGAACCTAGCCATGCCGTGGTCACTGCTCAGTCAGGGTGAGAGCGACCTCCCAGCATGACATGCTGTGGCCACCCTGTCCGTGCAGATGGTGGTCAGGTACTACAATGTCCCAGCCATTGCCCTATACCCTGTGCAAATGTATCCTGCCCATGCCACCCAGTCCGGGCCATACCCACAGTACCTTGCTCCTCATTATGCACATTGGCAGGCTAATACTGGAAACAGTGCAAGCAATGTGGGCTCAGTAAAGTGTAGGCAGCCACAACACACGGATAGACAGACACACACTCCCACACCTATGCCAGCATTGTGCAAATATAGAGGTTTGTGGCAGCCCTGGTCGCCACACCAGTCCTGGGCACAGTGCGGGCATTGCTATAGTACTCAATACTGTTAGGGTCACTCCCCGGGGTGGTAAACACTGTCAGAATCAATAACTGAAACACACTTCACAGATATCAGAAAGGTTGCTATGATGCATCTCTATCAACAAATTGTGTTTAACTTAGGATTTGTTAGCTGACATTAATCATAGCAACCTTTTGATATATGTGGAACGTGTTCCCAAGTTTAGGACACTTTCCAGAGTGAATTTAACTTGTTGACTTTATAATTACCACACTCCACACTTGGGAACAACAGGTTAAAGCTAAGCACTGTTTTGTTTTTCGATTTAAGTAAACTGTTTGATTTAGTGAAGCACATTTTAAGCGACACAAGAAAAGGTCATTGATGTTAAAGGGTGCAAAAACATCGGACATGTCAAGGTCCGAATCAAAGCCCCTGTGAAAGTCTGAGACCTTGTGGCTTATTTACTATAGAAGTTTATAATAATCAACCGTTTACCAATATTGAAATGTTATAACATCACAATCTCAAGGTTAATATTGGAGTGTGGTAATTATAAATTCTCCAAGTTTAGGACGGCATTGCTAAGGTATGCAGGTACCAGTATTGGGAGATGCTGCTCCGCGCAGGGCCCAACAGCCTGACTCTCCCTGAGGCTTTGGATAGTGGAGGCTGTGGGTGTGGGTGTTATGCCCCTGTTGGCCACTGCTCTAGGACAGAGGTTCCCAACTCTGGTCCTGGTGGGCCAAACATTGTTCAGGTTTTCATGCTGTCCCTAATGAATATGCATGAGATACATTTGCATACAATGGGGGCGGCGCATACAAATGCAGCACAGGCATATTTATTAGGGACAGCATGAAACCTGAATGGTGTTTGGCCCTCCAGGACTGAAGTTGGGAAACTCTGCTCTAGGGATTGCAAATGTTTATGGTGTCTGTGCTCTGTAGGGTAAGATATAGGCGTTTCAGGCATGTTTATTTTATCTGCAATAAAGGTTCCATCTTTATTACCATGGTTTAGTACTGGGTAAAATATGGGGAAAGGGTTGGCAGGAGCCACAGCTGGGACTTGAACTTGGTACATGTCTTGGTACATGTTGGTACCAATGACATAGGAAAATGTGGTAGGGAAGTTCTGGAGGCTAAATTTAAGCTTTTAGGTAGGAAGCTGAAATCCAGAACTTCCAGGATAGCGTTCTCCGAAATGCTTCCTGTTCCACGTGCAGGACCCAAAAGACAGGCAGAGCTCCGGAGTCTCAATGCGTGGATGAGACAATGGTGCAAGGATGAGGGTTTTGGATTTGTTAGGAACTGGGGAACATTCTGGGGAAAGGAGGGGCTCTTCCGAAGGGATGGGCTTCACCTTAATCAGGATGGAACCAGACTGCTGGCATTAACCTTTAAAAAGGAGATAGAGAAGCATTTAAACTAGAAAATAGGGGAAAGCCGACAGTCGCCCAGGAGCGCATGGTTCGGACAAAGGTATCCTTGAAGGATACTACCAAAAGCAGTGAGGTTCCAAAAAAGAGTATAGTAGCCCAAATGCCCTTGAGTAAGCTGCAGACAGAGCGTAAAGATTCCAAATTACCCATGCCTACCAATAGCCAGATTAATATTAATAAAATACAGTCTCTAAAATGCTTGTATGCAAATGCTAGAAGTCTAAACAATAAGATGGGAGAGTTAGAATATATAGCACTAAATGAGGGGTTAGATATGATTGCAATCTCAGAGACATGGTGGAAGGAGGATAACCAGTGGGACACTGTGATACCTGGATACAAAATATATTGTAATGACAGAACTGATCAAATTGGTGGAGGGGTTGCGCTCTATGTTAGAGAGGGCATTGAGTCAGAAAGGATTGAAGTTTTGCAGGGAACAAAATTTGTTGTAGCATCTCTATGGATTGAAATTCCATGTATGAAGGGGAAGGTGATGGCAGTGGGAGTGTACTATCGACCGCCTGGCCAGAATGAACAAATGGATGATGAAATGCTCAAAGAAATCAAGGAAGCTAACAAAAGTCACAGCAGAGTAGTAATAATGGGTGATTTCAATTACCCTGGTATCGACTGGGTCAGTGTTACGGCAGGACAAGCTAGGGAGATAAAGTTTCTAGATGAAATAAATGACTGCTTCTTGGAGCAGCTGGTTCATGAACCGACCAGAGGGGAAGCCATACTGGACCTATTCCTTAGTGGAACGCCAGATCTGGTGCAAGAAATAAGGGTGTTGGGACCACTTGGCAATAGTGATCATAGCATGATCATGTTTGATTTAATTAGTGGAGGAGGGATAGTAAAGAAATCCACAGTACTACCTTTTAACTTTCAAAAGGGAGACTATGATAAAATGAGGAATATAGTTAAGAAAAAACGAAAAGGAGCGGTTGCAAAGGTTAAAGACTTACAGCAAGCTTGGGTGTTATTTAAAAATACTATCCTCGAAGTCCAGACCAGCTGTATTCCACGCATTAAGAAAAGTGGAAGAAAGTCCAAAAAACTGCCAGCATGGTTTAAAGATGAGGTCAGAGAGGCTGTTGCTGCCAAAAAAGCATCCTTCAGGAAATGGAAAAAAGAGTCAAACGAAGAAAACTGGAAACAGCACAAGCACTGGCAAGTTAAATGCAAAGCATTGATAAGGCACGCAAAGCGAGAATTTGAGAAGGAACTTGCTACGGAAGCAAAAACACGAAATAAAGACTTTTTCAAGTACATTCATAGCAAGTCCGTTGGGCCATTAGATGATAGAGGGGTAAAAGGGGCAGTAAGAGGAGACAAGGCTATAGCAGAGAGACTGAATGAATTCTTTGCTTCGGTCTTTACTGAGGAAGATGTAGGGATGTTACCCAAGACTGAAGTGGTATTTAAAGGTGATACTGCAGAGAAATTGAGAGAAATATCGCTACACCAGGAAGATATATTACAACTATTTGATAAACTGAATAGTAGCAAATCACCTGGACCGGATGGTATACATCCAAGAGTGTTGAAAGAACTGAAATATGAGATTGCGGACCTGCTATTGGTAATCTGTGAACTTTCATTAAAATCATCTGTAATACCTGAAGATTGGAGGGTCGCCAACGTAACACCAATCTTTAAAAAGGGTTCCAGGGGTGACCCGGGAAATTACAGACCGGTGAGTCTGACGTCAGTACCGGGAAAATGGTAGAAACCATCATAAAGAACAAAATTACACAGCATGGCCTATTGAGAGACAGCCAACATGGCTTTAGACAAGGAAGATCTTGTCTTACTAATCTGATATGTTTTTTTGAAGGTGTGCATAAACAGGTAGACAAAGGTGAGTCGGTTGATATAGTGTATCTGGACTTTCAGAAAGCTTTTGATAAGGTCCCTCATCAGAGACTTTTGGCGAAACTAAAAAGTCATGGGATAGGAGGCAGTGTACTATTGTGGATCGGGAACTGGTTAAAAGAGAGAAAGCAGAGAGTAGGGCTAAATGGCCAATATTCCCAATGGAAAAAGGTGAATAGTGGAGTACCCCAGGGATCTGTACTGGGTCCGCTACTTTTTGACATATTCATAAATGACCTGGAAAAGGGAATAACGAGTGAGGTTATCAAATTTGCAGATGATACAAAACTGTTTAAAGCTGTTAAAACCCAGGAGGATTGTGGAAAACTGCAGGAGGATCTGGATAAATTGGAAGACTGGGCATCCAAATGGCAGATGAAATTTAATGTGGACAAGTGCAAAGTTATGCACCTAGGAAAGAACAACCCACGCTATAGTTACACAATGCAAGGTTCCACATTGGGAACCACCACCCAGGAAAAAGATTTAGGAGTCATCGTGGATAACATGTTAAAACCCTCTGCCCAGTGTGCAGCGGCAGCCAAGAAAGCAAATAGAATGCTAGGTATCATAAAGAAAGGGATGGAAAATAAAATAAAGGATATTATAATGCCTCTGTATCGTTCCATGGTACGACCGCACCTTGAATATTGTGTGCAGTTCTGGTCACCGTATCTTAAAAAGGACATTGCATTATTAGAAAAAGTACAGAGAAGAGCCACCAAAATGGTGAAGGGGATGGAAGGCTACTCCTATGAAGAGAGGCTACAAAGGTTGGGGCTCTTCAACCTGGAAAAGAGACGGCTGAGGGGAGATATGATAGAGGTCTATAAATTAATGAATGGAGTGGAGCAGGTAAACGTGGATCAATTGTTTACGCTATCAGAATATAGAAAGACTAGGGGACATGCAATGAAGCTACAGGGTAAACTATTTAAGACAAATAAGAGAAAATATTTTTTCACTCAACGTATAATCAAACTCTGGATTTTTTTACTGGAGGATGTAGTAAGGGCTGTTAGTGTAGCTGGGTTTAAAAAAAGGTTTGGACAAGTTCCTGGAGGAAAGGTCCATAAACCACTATTAAAAAGGACCCAGGATAATCAATGCTTGACCCAGTACAAGCATTGTGGAACCTGTGTCTTTTGGGGATACTGCGTATGACCTAGACTGGCCACTGTTGGAAACAGGATACTGGGCTTGATGGACCTCGGTCTGACCCAGTATGGCATATCTTATGTTCTTATGAACTTGTGACCTTCTGAACACACTGGCTTGTGTGTACTGCACCACACTGTTGCCACAGGGACAGGAGCATTCCCTGGGCATACTATGATGGTTCGTCAGACAGACCCTGTCTGTTGCAGTGCACGGCGGGGATTGGCCGTGGTCTGCTGTGGGCAGATGCCACTGTCCCTTCCGTCACCAGCACCCCTCCGCCACCATGCTGCCATGCCATTATGCCGGTGATGCGCAGTCCCAGGCCATCCAGTGTGCCGGTAGGCAGCTGCCTATGGTGTGGGTTCTCGGGTAGGGTGCCTACATGGACATGCGCGCTTCCCCCCCACACCGCCTGCCAATGTGATGTGCCCTTGGGCGTACCTGCTGGGTAATATCCCCTGTGACACTGTGGGACACACACTTGTGCCCATATTGGACCCTCGTCAGTTGCTGTCTTGTTGCTTTACAGTTTCGGCATTCCTATGTGCCACCTAGGCATCTGCCTAGTCTGCACTGTGCCCCAGCTGGACCACAGCATGTGCCGCCTGCAGCCCCCTGATCCCATTTACAGCATCAGTACAGTTGCCCTTTCCTACGTGCCTACTCTGCTGTTGCTGCACATGTGCATGCCATAACAAACCTGCCCAATCTAAATGACAGAAACCCTGATCAGCGCTATTTCAATGTGGGATCATTCACTTTGTAGGGGGACAGAGCATAGACCCTTCCAAAAATGATATCTTAATTTTTACGCTTTGTCAGTAGTGTTGCTTTATGTCTATCATTAATATCACTATTGGCCAGCTTGGTTATTGGGATTTTAAATGTGGTTCTGGTCATTTTTTATGTTTATTTGCCTTTTTGGTTCCTGCACATGTATCACTACTATCACTTTTCTGGGTTTCCCTGCCTTTGCTGCACATTGCTGACTTAAATGGTTTCTCTTTCCTGCAAATGTGCCTAACGCGAGGGTTTCACTGGCGCTAATTTTCTGAGCTTCATTTCACAGTGTTAGTGTGCCTGGAACCTCTCCCCACCCACTCTCTGCCCATTGACCCCTTCTCTCCGCCCTCTGGGAAGCCTTACTCCACCCTTCAGACCCGGATTTCACAGCGTTAGTGTGCCTTAACACCGCCGCGTTATTGCGCGATAATACCACCGCTGTGACGTTAAGACGGTTTAGGAAACACACCCCTTAGTCTGTCATACTATACATCAATGTCACACAAATGCAATGCGTTTCTTCGAGTCAATGCTGACTCCTGGTAGGATGCAGCCCTGGGTTTTCTTGAAAAGGTGTGACCAGAAGTAGATTGCCAGACCTTTCTTCTGAGGTAAAGTGACTTTAGGACAGTACCAAAGCAGTACCTAAACCCGGGAGGGACCTGCGAGCTCCGCAACAATGGCCGAGGCCCCCATCCTAGCATCTTCCCTTGCCTGAACATCTAACCAATAGTGTTTCGCAAACGTGTGAAGAGAAGACCACGTCGCCGCCCGACAAGTATCCACCGGCAGCACCAACGCATACTCAGCCCACGACGCTGCCTGAATGTGTTCTGAGCCCCACTGGGGCCAACTTGCCTTTCATTTCATAAGCCGCCTGTATCGCATGTTTCACCCAGCGAGCGATCGAAGCCTTGGTGGCCGCCTTTCCTTTAGCCGGACCACTAAAAAGAACGAACAACCTGTCCGACCTTCAAAACGGCTCTGTTTCCTTAAGGTATCTACACAGCATGCGCCCTAAATCCAATCTCCTAAGCGACCAATCCAGCTTACCCCCCTCCTGAGCAACAAAGTGGGAAGCGAAACAGCCTGATTCATGTGAAAACTGGATACTACCTTAGGAAGAAAGGACGGCACCGGCCGCAACACTACCTTTTCCGCCGAAAATTTAATGTATGGCTCCCTACACGAGAGCGCCTGCAGATCCGAAACCCTTCTTGCGGAACACAATGCTACCAAGAAGGCCGTCTTCCAGGACAACTCTCTGAGATTCCCTGTCGACCTTGATTCAAACGGAGGTCTCGTTAAAGCCTCTAACAGCAAATTCAAATCCCAAGGATGTACCACCTGCCTAACTGGAGGCCTAATGTTTCTGGCTGCTCTAAGGAAATGCTGAACATCTGGATGTGAGGAGAGCGTGTTTCCCTGCACTCTTCCTCTATAACACGCCAGAGCTGCCAAATGCACCTTTAGAGTGCTGAGGGCCAGCCCCTTTTCTAGTCCGCATTGAAGGAACGCCAGGATATCGCCCCATAAGGCCAAACTTTCCGTTCTTCAAACCACGCTTCAAAAATGCGCCACACACGAATATACGCCAACGAAGTAGATCGCCTCCTGGACTTTAACATAGTTGCTATCACTGACCCCGAGTACCCCCGACGTTGCAACCATTCCCTCTCAAGAGCCAAGCCGTAAGCAAGAACCGATCCACCTGTGGCATTAATACGGGACCTTGGCTCAACAGATTGACTTGAGTGGGCAGCCTCCATGGAGGAAGCACTAGAAGTCACATCAGATCCGCATACCATGGATGCCTGGGCCAATCCGGAGTAATGAGAATAACCGTCCCATTGTACTTCGCTATCCTCTGAATGACCCTGCCCTAATAGCGGCCATGGAGGAAACACGTAAAGCAGCTCTCCCGACGGCCAGGGCTGTACCAGGCCGTCGAGACCTTCCGACATATGCTTTCTGCGCCTGCTGTAAAAGCGTGCCGCCTTGGCATTGGCCAGGGTAGCCATGAGATCCATGACTGGCTGACCCCATTGTACTGTGATTTCGTGAAAAACCACCCAGTTGAGCTCCCATTCTC
This sequence comes from Ichthyophis bannanicus, assembly GCA_033557465.1. Lineage (NCBI taxonomy): Eukaryota > Metazoa > Chordata > Amphibia > Gymnophiona > Ichthyophiidae > Ichthyophis > Ichthyophis bannanicus. Next base: position 34,331,189 of record CM066044.1, read on the forward strand.
CGGGATCTAGTACATTCCGACTGAGATAGTCGGCTTGAATGTTGTCCTTTCCTGCTACATGTGCTGCCGATATTGCTAAGAGATGAACTTCCGCCCATTGGAACAACTTTTGACATTCTTCTAGCAACACCGCACTGCCCGTGCCTCTTTGCCTGTTGATGTAAGAAACCGTCACCAAATTGTCGGAGAACACTCAAACTGCTTGCCCTTCGAGCAGGCCGACAAACTCTATTAGTGCTAAACGAACCGTTCTCAGTTCCAAACGATTGATCGACCAAACGCTCTCCTCCGCAGTCCAGGTCCCCTGCGCTATCTGTGCCAGACAATGAGCCCCCCCATCCGGAAAGGCTGGCATCTGTTGTGAGCAACACCCAGTCCGGAAGGTCCAGCGGAACCCCCGCTTGAAGATGCGCCGGAACCAACCACCACTGCAGACTGACGCGCACCTCTTCTGGACATAGTAACCTCCGAGAGAGGGGATGATCCTGTGGAGACCATCTGGAAAGCAACGCATGCTGCAGCAGCCTCATATGAGCCCTGGCCCACGGAACTAGATCTAAGGCCGCCGCCATTGACCCCAACAACTGTAAGTACCTCCAAGCCATTGGAGCCCTCAATCGCAAGAACGCTGCTACCTGTGCCAAGATCTTCTGCACCCTGTCCGCAGGAAGGAATACCGAACCTACTTCCATGTCGAAGAAAGTCCCGAGATAAGTCAACTGTTTCCCCAATTCCAAATGACTCTTTGCCCGGTTGATGACCCAACCTAGCTGTTCGAGGAACTCCACTACTCGAGCGGTTGCCATGATTGAATCCGCTAGAGACGCCGCTCAGATCAACCAGTCGTCCAGATAGGGATGCACCTGAATCCCTTCCTTCCATAGCACTGCTGCCGCCACTACCATGACCTTGGTGAAAGTTTGCGGTGCTGTAGCCAGACCAAACGGCAATGCTCGGAACTGAAAATGACCCATGGGAACTGCAAAGCGGAGAAACATTTGATGCTCTCTCCTGATCGGAATGTGCAAATCCGCTTCTGTCAAATCTATGGATGAAAGGACTTCTCCTTGCTTTACCGACCGGATAACCGACCTCAACGTTTCCATCCGGAAATGAGGCACCTTCAAGCAACGGTTCATGTGCTTTAGACCCAGAATTGGCCGAAAAGAACCTTCTTTTTTGGGGACCACAAAATAAATCGAGTATCGACCTAATCCGCACTGGTCTGAAGGTACTGGCACTACTGCTTGAAGGCGCAATAAACGTATCAACGTGTCGTTGACCTCTGTCCTCTTCGCCTGAGGACCACACAGACGACACAAAAGCTTCAGCCAGTGGGTGAGCGAATTCTAGCGCATAGCCCTCTCTGATAATTTCCAGAACCCACTGGTCCATAGTTATGGTGGCCCAGGCGGAGAGAAAGCCCTGCAAACGACCTCCCACAGGAATCTCCGCCTGGACCAGCCTCCCTTCATTGCGGTTTCTTAGCTGAGTTCTGCTGGGCATTAAAATAGCCCCTACTGAACCCCCTGGCTCCTCAAAAGGACTGTCCTCTGGCCACAAAACGGCCTCGCTGATAAGGCATAAAGCGAGGCCCTCGAAACCTGTGAAAATCTCGTCCCTGACCCCTCTGCATGGAGCCCATCTTTGCCGCTCTCGGTCGGTCCTCGGAAAGCCGACCCCCTTTGGAATCACCCAAATCTTTCACAATCTTTTCCAATGCTTCACCAAAGAGCAACTTGCCCTTGTATGGAAGCTTACTGAGGTGAGCCTTAGAAGACGCATCCGCCGCCCAATTCCGTAACCAGAGAAACCGCCTAGGGGCAAAAACCAAAGCCATTGATTTTGCTGATATCTGCACCAAATCATAGAAGGCATCTGCTAGATAAGCCGCCGCCACCGACTCCAGCTTTGCTCCTTCCGTGGAAGAATCCTTCTCCTTATCCAGACCCGGTTCCCCCTGAAGCCAACGGATAGAGGCCCTTGACACATACGCCCCACAAACCGAAGCCTGTAGAGCTAGAGCACTGGCATCAAAAGCCTGCTTCAGAAGTGCCTCTAACCTACGATCCTGAAGATCTTTAAGGGCTGTGCCTCCTTCGACCGTAATCGTGGTCTTCTTGGTGACCTCTGAAACTAGTGCATCCACCTTAGGCATTCGCAACAAGTCCTTCTCCTCCTGGGGAACCGGGTAAAGATGGGCAATGGCGCGACCCCCTCTCAAGGTCGCTTCAGGGCACTCCCACTCTGATTCTATCATCTGCTTAATCACCCTATGTATTGGGAAACATCTTTGTTCTGACTTAAAACCCTGTAACAAGGGATCCTCTAGTGGCTCCTGCTGCACTGCAGGGAGCACTATATATTTAATGCTGCCAGAGACTGAGCAATCAACGCCCCTAGCTCTTCCTTCCTAAAAGCTCTAAATACATTCGGATCTTCGCCCGGCCCTAACTCACCTTCCTCCAATTCTCCTGGCCAGGCATCCAAACCTGCTTCAGAAAGAATTTCTCCTTCTTCCGTCAATTGAGAAACAGAACCATGAGGCCCTGCGCCCTCTAAACCTGTCTCTAAACCTTTTGGTTTAGTACAGACTCCTTCCCCAGGGTCTGCCACTGTGGAATCTCCCTTCTGTGGCCCCAATAGGCTGTCAGTAGAAGGACCGTAGGACGATTGAGACCTCTTTAATAAATAAGCATTATGCAAAGCTAGAATAAACTCTGCTGAAAACAAGGAGTCCAAGGACCCCTGCATTGCTAGCAACGGCTGCTGTACTGGCCCCTCAGCAGGAGACGCCTTGTGAGATTTAGATTTTTCTTTCCTGTCTTTGCCTGCAGCACGGGAGAAACGGCCGGCTCAGCTAAAATGGCCGCCGTTCCCGCTCTTTCTGATGGGCACTGAGGTCTGCCTTCAACCTCCTCCTCAGAAATCTTGTGCTCCATTACCCCTGTTACTCTTTGAGCATATCCGCAAAACAGCGATCGGCACCGACCGGCTCTGAACTAGCTCAGCACTGACAGCCCGAATCGCGTACTGCTGCCGCCGGGAACCGCGATCACTGAACCCCGCGCTGAAGGAAAAAACAAACAAACGACCAAAAGCTACACACCCGTGGCACGAATCTTAGACTCCCACCAGCAAACTAATACTCTGCTCCACTGTTATGATTTTACCTGAGAGACAGACAGGTCGGAGCTTCTGTAGCCCGCTTCGCCGCTGCTAGCGGAGAGACGGAAACTGCAGAGATCGGAGGCAGGGAAGAGGATTCTGGGGCTCCCAGATCCCCTCCCAATACCCCTGAGCAACGGAGTCCACAAAATTGAGGCAGGCTCTGTCCTTATGCCGATCGGCTCTGCCGGCAGATGAGGACCGGTGCTCCTTACTTTTTTTTTTTTTTTTAATTGAAGAAAAAAAGAAACTTTCCGTGCTGAGCTGCCCCTGCTAGGGCAATCAAGCCACAATGCCTCTTCTTCTTTTTTATTCTAATCTATTTATTTATTTATTTTAAACTATTCTACAAGTCCAGTTCCTATTCGCCTCTCTAGGGAGCCTATCAGCCACACGTCCTGTTCAGCTGCTGAAGACTGACTCTTGGACACCAGGGGGAGCTGGATAGGCTGTCAGCAAGATTTTCAGTATTCAGTCCTCAGCTGCTGGAGGAGGTTGCCTACCCTAATGTCCTGGACTGGCCCAGAGAGAGGAATAGGAAAAACTATTAATACCATGTACAAAAACAAGAGACTAAAAAATACTTATCTTTATTCACCATGCAAATGCAATGTGTGCCTTCGAATCAGTCCTGACTCCTGGCGACCCAGAAGCTCCTGGGTTTTCTTGGCAGTGTCACCGGAAGTAGATTGCCAGGCCTTTCTTCCGAGGCAATGGAGGGTTAAGTGACTTGCCCAAGGCCACAAGGAGTGCTAGTGGGAATCGAACCCTGGTTGCTTGGTTACCAAACCAGTGTTCTAACCACTAGGCTACTCCTCCACCATAGATGTTATTAAAAATCCAAGTTCTCAGATTCCTCCTAAAAAGGAGCTAATTTTTCTTCTTCCTTCTCCCTCTGAAGGGAACACGACTGACCAACATTACCAAGAACTCCGCATTTGGGACTCAGCTGTCATACCTTTAGAAATAAGGTATCTGAGTTTTTCAATAACTAAAAAAATTAATTGATCTACATTCTCCAAACCCACCTTCTTTCTCCTCCTCAGAGCTTCTGTCCAGGGCACCACTACTACTGGGCAGGCTTAACCCTGCCATAAGAGACTTGAGCATCACCAGGTCACCGTTCTCAGACGACAAATCACTACAACATGAAAGAGACAGGGAAGAGCAAATAGGCCGCAAAGCATGAGGCGGAGATGATACAAAAGGCAGCATGTCACTGAGAGATGAAAACAGGTCTGTTGTTCAAGATATGCACTACAAATAATCAGAAGTCATGTCTGAATGCACTGACTAGCATGGATAGGATTAATTTGCATTTTCTAGTTATCCTGGAAATCGGATCTGTTTGTGACCCTTGAAGCTGGTCATCCCTACCTTAGGACAAAGGTATCATAAAGTATGGAGATAAAGAAGAAAAAGAATATGACATATTCTACTTGTATTTGTTTCTTGCAACCAAATGTCCACAAAAGTACTGCCTGTTCCAATATCTCACTGCTCCCCCTCTATCCATTTTTCCAGCTATCTGGATAATGCTGATGAATATTTCCCTTGACCATCTTGGCACTATCCAGGGTGATCATGGGTGAAGGGGAGGCAGAGCTGGAGCTGGCAATTATCCAGATAGAAGCGATTTTCAGCACCGCTATCCAGATAACAATCTACATAATTCAGGACAGCAAAAAGATGAAATTTTACTTACCTGATAATTTATTTTCCTGGATTCCTGCTAGACTAGTCCAGACCACTGGGTTGTGTCCCCATTACAGCAGACGATGGAGACAGAGAAAGAACCAGAAGCTGCCAGTTCCTCATCACTGCTACTTGTGCTGATGCAGCTGTAGACACACTTTAATATTAGTAACCATGTATATGGCCCAGTCAATGAACACAAAGAAGTCCCCTATCCAAACACAACCTCCTTGAGGACAGCATAGAAGGATTAAACCATAGAACAAGGTACAGAACTATGTAGAGGATATCTGCCACAAAGATCATAAGTCTGCGAAGACTAAACTGCAGAGACAGCAGAACATAGATGAGTGAGTACTAGACTAGTCAAGCAGGACTCCAGGAAAGGAAATTATCAGGTAAATAAAATTTCACCTTCCAGATTGTCCTGCTAGATCAATCCATGCAAGTGGGATGTGCCAAAGCTTTGACTCCTCTGGGCAGGAAGAAGACACAGCTGCCTTTAAAATCTCTGCCCCAAAAGACACATCCACCCTGGCACAGACATATAAACAGTAATACTTGACAAAGATAGAGAGAAGACCACATTGCTGCTGAACAAATGTCAACTGGGGTGACAGAACTCTGTTCCACCCAGGATGAAGTCTGCACCCAGGTGGAATGTGATTTCTTAAAATATAAGCAGAGGCCACAGCCTCTCTTATCCAGTGCCCTAAGGTAGCTTTAGAGGCTGCTTCACCTATACACGGCCTACATAAAGCTCAAACAACCTGTCCAATAAGCGATAAGAGTTTGTAACTTTTAAATATCTGAGAAACACACTGCATACGTCAACCAAACACAGGTTCTTATCTTTCCCCTTACACTCCTCCTAATTGACATGAAAGGCAGACGCTACCTTGGGCAAAAAGAAAGGGATGGAAGGATTCCTAACAGGGGCTATACAGTTCAAACAATGGTAAGAATTTGTGGGTTTATTTTGTTTTAATTGCTAGCTCTCTGACTGGGAGCTCTTAAAAGGGTTTTGGTATGTATTTTTAAAACAAAGTTACATTCTTTTTGGTGCTTTAGTAGACATATTTTCTTTAGTGGGGTAGGTTTAAAACTCTGCTTTGATAACTTTCTCAGCTCTTGGGAACTGTTGACACCCAATCAGGAGTTAGTGGGCCTGATTAGCCTGTGAATGAACTGAGAGCAGCTGAGGCCTGCATAAAAGGCTTCTGAGCCCTGCCCTATTGAGGCATTCCTAACAGGGGCTATACAGTTCAAACAACGGTAAGAATTTGAGGGTTTATTTTTTTTTTAATTGCTAGCTCTCTGACTGGGAGCTCTTAAAAGGGATTTGGTATATTTTTAAAACAAAGTTACATTCTTTTTGGTGCTTTAGTAGACATATTTTCTTTAGTGGGGTAGGTTTAAAACTCTGCTTCGTTAACTTTCTCAGCTCTTGGGAACTGCTGACTCCCACCCACCCCTAGTGAGCAGTCTTGCTTTATAGGGTACCTCCCCATTTAACACAACATAGGGACTTGGAACAGCACATTTTGAATGTAATTAAAGAGATTTAACTGCTTTTTTTCTGAAAGGACAGCTGGGAAACCGGCTGGTACTTTGGTAGATCTCTCTCTTTTGCTTTAACAGATACCTAAGCTCCACAAACTGAACAATGGCTGGGAAAAATCATATCGCTAAAGCTGTTACCCATTACAGCTTCTGCCTCTGTCCAGACAGAGGTCCCCAATGCCAGTTGAAGGACCGTGCAGGGTGCCTGCATGCTGAAGCTCTGAGGAAACAAGTGGAGGAACTCAGAAAGGAGGTGGTGAGGCTGAGGAGCATTCAAGACAGTGAGAAGTACATTGATGAGATGCTTCTTTCAGCAACCAAGCTCTCCAATAGAGGAGAAGATGGGTGCCGACAGAATGACGAAAGTTGGACACAAGTGACCAGGACCTGCAGAATTACCAATCCAACTTCTCCAGCCCTTGAATTGAAGAACCATTATGCAGCCCTGGAAGTGGAGGAGGTGAAAGCATCCCTGGAAAGGGAAGAACCAGAGCTCAAGTACCCCAAAGTTGCAGAATCAGTGACCGCAAGGAAGGAAGGGTAGTGGTGGTTGGTGACTCTCTTCTGAGGGGTACAGAGGCATCCATCTGCCGACCAGACTTGATGTCCAGAGAGGTATGCTGTCTGCCTGGTGCCAAAATCCAAGATGTTACAGAGAGTTTGCCGAGACTCATCAAGCCCACTGACTATTACCCAATGTTGCTAATCCATGTCGGAACAAATGATACAGACAGGTATCCCTCTGAGCATATCAAAAGTGACTTCATGGCTCTGGGACAGAGGGTGAAGCAGTTAGGTGCACAGGTGGTGTTCTCTTCAATCCTCCCTGTTGAGGGTAAAGGCCAAGGCAGAGAGGCTCGCTTCATGGAGATGAATGCATGGCTGCGTGGATGGTGTCATCAAAAGCGTTTTGGTTTCCTAGACCATGGGATGCTGTTCCAAGGGTTGCAGAGCAGAGATGGCATCCATCTGTCCAAGAAAGGTCGACACGTCTTCAGTAGTAGACTGGCTAATCTACTGAAGAGGGCTTTAAACTACATTCGTTGGGGATGGGTGAAGAAAGCCCCCAGGTAAGTGATACATTAAATACCTTTATGGAAATGGGTAACAGAGGTAACATATGGAAAGCAGTGTGTATAAATGCCCGTAGCATGGGAAATAAGATCACTGATGTTGAAGCTTTGGTGGGTGTGGCCGATTTGGATTTAGTGGCAGTTACAGAAACATGGTTCACAAAAAACCATGACTGTGATGTAACTATACCTGGCTATACTTTATTCAGAAAGGACAGGGTAGGAAGAAGGGGAGGAGGAGTGACACTATATGTAAAAAATACTATTAAAGCTTTGGAATTTCAGAGCTTAAAAGGGAGAGAGGAGGCATTGTGGGTTAAACTAGAAAGAGGGAAAGAGAAATCTATTTGCACTGGCGTGATATACAGACCTCCCTCACAAGAGGAAGAGGTGGACAGAGAGTTAATTGAAGACATAAGCAGCATTGCTAGGAAAGGGGAAGTGCTACTGATAGGGGATTTCAATATGCCAGATGTTGACTGGCACATTCCTGCTGCAGTATCATCTAGAAGTAAAGAGATCCTGGATTCTCTACAGGGAGAACTATTCAGGCAACTGGTAACAGACCCCACATGTGAAGGGGCCATACTGGACTTGGTGCTTACCAATGGTGAAAGTGTTTCTGATGTTATAGTGGGAGATCATTTGCATCCAGTGATCGCCAGACGGTGTGGTTCAGTATTAGGACTAGGGCTGTTAGAATCCATTCAAAGGTGAGGGTTTTAGACTTTAAGAAGACTAACTTTGCCAAGATGGGCCAATACCTCAGGGAGTCGTTAGTGGAATTGGAATAGCCGGGGGATGTAGAAAAACAGTGGGCGTTCCAAATGAATAGAACAGCCATAGAAAAAATAATATTGCAAAATATTTAGAAGTGAATCTGCCGGAATGATGGAACATCTAATAACAATATATCCTGTGAGCGTAAATCATGAGGAGGACAGTGTTTCCTGCAGGGCTGTGCCTCCAATTTGTCCTGGACCCATTGCTCCAGGTCAAATGACTGTAGCCAAGTTGGGCGCCGGGCACTAATGTCCACCACAGCTACTCTAGCCTCTAACTCGAAGCCATCATAGGCCGCTTGAGTGATAAACTTGGAGCACTCCCTGACTGCCAAGGTCAGGGTCTGGAACCGCTGGAGGAGTTCCTCAGACAGACCAGCCGAGAACCCAGCGAGCTCCTTCGACAGGTCTCAAAGGTATATGCCCATGTACAACTGGGAAGCCTGAATCTGGCTGATAAGCAATGAGTCCTGGAAGCACTTTCTGCCCATGACATCCATGGCACAGACTTCCCTGCCTGGAGGCACTGAGGAGTGCGCTTTCTGGCTCTTGAGCCTCTACATGAACAACTCCATCACCTTGGAGTTGTGAGGCAGTTGGGCTTTGGAAGCCAGGGCTCAGGCGGACCCAGTACATTGAGTCCAGCTGCCTGCTAACTATGGGGCACTGATGCGGGGGTCTCCCACATGTGGAGGAGCAGCCGTTCCAGGAGAGGGGGAAGAGCAATGTGGACGCCTCTTTCAGGGGGGGGCCATGTACTGGAGGATCTCGAGGTCCTCCATGCAAGGATCCTCCTCCGACTTGGTGGCGAAGACCAAAGCCTTGGCCATGTCCCGCACAAAGTCAAGGAAGGCCATGACTGGAAGGGACAGGTCCAAGGGCACATCACAGAGACAGCGAGTATCTGGGAACTCGTCGTCCTCGATCTCCCAGTCTGAGTCTGGCTCAAAGGAGGAGTCTGAGGTCCTCTGGGACTCAGAGTGCTGGCCCGACCCCAAGGACCACAGCAGCCAAGTGCTTGGAGCCGAGGACACTAAGCGGTGAGGACCATGGCCCCAAGGACCGGGACCGGAGCAGAGGCATCTCTCGAGGCCGATGGCACTCGAGGATTGTCTCAACCTCCAAGGAGTACCTCGCGGTGGAGGGCCCAGTGGTTGGGAGTGAAAGTATGTTTGTTTGTACAGGGTGGTGTACACAACCGGACTGTCTAAGAAAACCTGAGAGAGTTAATTTTGATCAGAACTTTGCTTAGAAATAAACTTCATATATTTGCTTACTAAGTAGGTGAAGAGGTACATGTCCTGTAAATAAGGAAAAAGGGCAGCTTGTACTCTAGCCTTTCTGTCTCAGGGTTATTAGATATCAAGCAGTCAGCAGTAAACAATTATGTCTTGGAATGCATGTATGTCTCCTCATACTGACCTACACTGATTAGAAGTTGACCTATGATGTGATAAATACGTAATATCTGACGTGTCATAATAAAGTGAAATTATGCTGTATCCTCCAAAAGAGCCTTATAAATAAAGTGAACCATGGCTAACAGTTAGAGTAAACAAAGAGAACTCATTTCTATTTGTTTCTCTCCACAAAGCTTTGGTGTATTTATATATATATATATATATATATATAAGTGTGTGGTATTTTATTGCTGTCTTTTAGATTACCTTCTCATTGCTTTGAATGTAGTTTTCTGTGGCTCCAAGAGCCCTGCAGGTTGCTGGTGAGGAGGGTGCTAAGAAAGCCCACAGGGAGTGATGACCTAGAGGAACCAGGCATCAGAGCTCGCTGCTGGGCCATGAAGGCAGACAAACTGCACTCCAAGGCCACTATCCTGGCTCAAGACCAGATGGCTCCACAGCCTTCGGCACGGGCTCCAAGGATTTCAGCCTAGCGCCGGCTCTGTCGAGGGCGAGTCCTCAACCAGGATGGCCTCAGGGGTCCAAGACCGGTCCTGGGGCATGGATGGTTCCCAGCAAGGCAACTTAGATAGCCGCTCCTTGCCGTCACCCTCGGCCTCCCATCGAAGGCTGCAGAACTCGGGCCCTTGGGATTTCCCCACTTTCTCTGACTCATTGCCTGACAAAGTCCTCGAGATCTTCCGGCCCTTCTTGGTGCGATCCTTGATGCAGGAGCTCCGTGGTCCTGGAGCTCCAAGGCCACACAGTTGGACATGGCCTCTTTTTGGTGACAATGAACCTCTCCACCTTGGCCCTGGCCAGGCTACCATCAAATCCATCAAGGAATGTCCATCTGTTGAAAATCTGCTAGAACGGTGATGTAGCTAACTCCCACTCCCCCAGGGTCGAGGGTGTGATGACTGAGATAATCCATCTCAATTTGGACTCCCCAAAATCCTTCACAAACCTCTTGAGTTCTTCCCCGAACAGGAGCTTCCCCTGAAAGGAAAGCTTGGATGAATCAAGTCTTAGGGACTGTGTTTGCTGCCCAGTGATGAAGCCAAAGCCACTACCATGCTACCGTTGCCACTGCAAAGTTACTGTATAATAACTGGACAAGATTATACATGGCATCCACCAGGAAAGCCACAGCTGACTCGTGGAGCTGAAGTGGCATCTGCTGGATACAATTGCACCCACTGGAGAAGGGCGCAGACTGTCAAGCCTCCACAAATTGCAGCCTGGAGAATGAGGAGGTTGAGAAAACTGTTTTCAGAAGTGCTTCCACCTTGCAAGCCTGTTGATCCCTGAGGGTGGCACTGCTTTCTATTGGTATGATAGTTCGATCTAGTGACCGTGGCTAGATGTGCAGCTATCTTAGGAAAATGCAGCCACTTATCTAGTTCTGCCTGCAGAAGAGCATAAAGCTTGCTCACAACTTTGACCCCTTTAAAGGGGTTGTGTCTGGAGAGTCCCACTCCACAAGCACCATATGCCTAAGGCGGAAAAGAAAAAGCTCTGGAAGGCTTATGGATTCCCTGTAAGATGGGGTCTCCCTGCAGCTTCTTGTCCTTGGTGGGAACATCGGTCAGTTGAAGAGAAGATGCCACCTGAGATATCAGGGTCACCAATTCACTTCTCCTGAAAAGATAGACAAAAAGGGAATTTTCCTGCTCCTCTTCCAGTGGGGAGATTTCACCTTCCTCAAGACTGAACTCCCCTCTAGAACAGACATCATCTGAATTGACGTTCTGAGGAGTGGCCCCTGTCATTGAAGAAGATACTTCCATGGCCAAGTTCAGGCCAGTTCCTTACCACCAAGGAATCCATCCCTGGCCAAGCTGAGAAGTTCAAAGAAATCCTGGGTGGCGGGGATTTCAAGCAGGGCACACACTGCCCTGCCTAAAGGATCATGCTTGCTAGAAAAAAAGTGAAACGTTCGGGAGAACATGGCCCACCATTGTGAGATGCTGTCTGCTACCAACTACCTTTCCACCATTGGCTCTGCCTGGGGTAGGAGGCATGGGAGGGGACTGCCTGGGGTTTTGACTGGCTAGATCTGGGGCCATAGCTGCTATTCCCACACTTGTCCCTGGTGCTTGCATGTTCCTTTGTCCACAGATGCCACAGGAGTTATTCCCGATGGCTATACAGTGCACACATAGGAAATATACTGTGTTGGTCTAAGACAGCATCTTTTATGGGCTGGTATGCGTATTTCCCAAAGTGTGGTCTAGCCATGAAGTATGGCCTGCCCACCTGTGCGGTCATTATAAGAATCCGGTTGCTGCAAACACCACACAGCCACTGCTGAAAGAGGATCGCAGCTGACTGTAAACTGCAATTGATACTGTAAAAGGCCAGAACACCAAGCTGTGGCATCCCCCTGTGGAAATAAGATCCCCACAGGGCGAGCTCAACAACAGGCCTGACCAGCGCTGTCTTCGAAGAGCAGAGGGGAACCACTGCAGCACTGAAAAGCTCCTTCCCCCCCCAGTTAGATCTCGCCGGCTGTGGCTGATAACAGGCAGGCACCAACGGATCTATGACAGGGTTCGATTGGGAAGTCACGGCAGAACTTACCCCCAGGGAGCCCTGGACAAACACAGTGCTGGGTTGTAAGCTGCTACAATTCTCTATGCTCAAATTTCTCTACAGATAAGTTTTGAACTTTTTTTTTTTTTTTTTTTCTTTTTCAAAGATTTATTTAGTAAAACATACGGCAAAATACAAAACAATGCAAACAGTCGCGGTTTTTCATTAACCAACATAACAAGCAGACATACCTCGGGCAGGGCTGTGTCATGTCCACTGCCCGGGGGTTAACAAGGTAAAAACAAAGTATTTTTCCCCCCCCGTCTTAGTTACACCCCTCCCTTCACCCCCCCCCCACCCAGGACCACAGGGACCACAGAGTTCCTTATATAGCAGAGACCCTAGTCCAAGCTCAAGACAGCACTACGAGATTTAGGCCGCAGTGCCTGAATATAGGGCATCCACACCAAAAGAAAGGAAGCCCAGCTCCGGGGGTGACGCTGCGCACTCCTCCGCTCTAAGAGCATAAACTGATGGAACCCGTTGCGCCACTCCCAGAACGAGGGGGCCGTCGGTTCCAACCATCGCCGCAGTACAGGATTCTTCCCCACCAGACATGCCTTCCGTATCAAGAGTTGCTGCCATCGGCCCTTCGGACAGAGTGGTCCCATCTGATCCAATGCCACCAGTGACCCCGTCCAGCAAACCTGCTGCTGCAAGACAACCCCCAAATAGTGTGCAATCCGGGTCCAATAGCGATGTATACGGGGACAACCCCACCACATATGGCCCAGATCTGCTAACAAACAAGGACATTTCGGACAGCCACCGTATTCGGTGAGACGACTACGTAATGCACGCCTCGGGGAGAAGTGGGCTCTCAATATGCATTTAAATTGGATTTCCCGCCAGTAGGCACCCTCGGCTAGTCGGGCAACGCGGCCCAGCGCGGCACGGACCGAGCCCGGAACCACTTCGCACCCCAACTCCCGCGCCCAAGAAGCCTCTTCTGCGGAGTAATCCGGCGGCGTCGCCAAGAGTACCAATGCTTTTTTAAATATGGCTATAGTGGGCGGGGCCTCTGTCCCGAGGGCAAAAAATTCTAATATCCGCGCGGAGTGGTCGCCCCCCAATTCTCGCCCCGCTACTGAACCCACATAATGGGAGAGCTGCAGGTATGGGAACAGAGAGGCTCCAGGGCACAGGCCATACTCCCGACACAACACATCTAAAGGTTTACACCGCCCCTCCAAGTCAATTACGTGGCCCAACAACCGTATCCCCGCCTGCGCCCACCGACGGAAGGGAACCGAATCGGATCCCGGGAGAACTTGTGCATTACCCTGCAGCGGCAGCCAGCTCGAGGCCTCTGATGAGCAGCCCCACACCTTATTCAACCATTGCCAAGTGCGCCGCGCGGCGTTAATCAGCACGCTATGCGTTACGTGAGTCGGCAGGACCGCATTCCGTAGGTGTAATACTGCCAGCAAAGAATGCGGCTCCACCAGGGCCTCTTCCAATGCCCTTGGAGTATATACCGTCGGTACTACCCAGCCAGTCCCCCAAGTGCCGGGCCTGGCAAGCCAGGGCATAGGTCCAGAGATCCGGTACACCCATGCCTCCACATCTCCATCCCCCTTTCAGGCGGTTCATCGGTATACGTGCTCTGGCCCCTCGCCACAAAAATCTGTGAAACTCACGCTCTATACGTCGTAGGTCACGGCGTAACAACCAGACCGGCAAAGTCTGTAGCCAGTACAGGATCCTCGGCAGAATCACCATCCCCAGGGCTGCCACCCTGCCCGGCAAGGATAGCGGGAGGGGGGACCACGCCTGGAGCTGAGAGCGAACCCCGACCAGGATGCGTTCGAAGTTCCGCTTGTACAGTACTGACATGTCTCTGGTTAACTCGATCCCCAAGTAAACAAAAGAATCACTAGCCCATCGCAGGGGGAAATGCCCTCCCCAATTCCCCTGGAGGCCGCCCCCAATATCCAAGGCTTCCGATTTATCTCGGTTGATTCGCAGTCCCGCGAATTGTTTTGAACTTTTTTTTTTTAATCCTCTGGAGGCAATCCAGGGAGGAGAAAGGGCAGAAATAAGAGGGAGTAGGGGAGGGAGAATAGAGAAAAATAAAAAAAAGAAGAAGGAATGTAGGAGGCTATGTAAAGTCAAAAGACTTCAGCTGGCAGAGACCTAGGTGCTCAACCGCTCAGGAGCCTCACAGGAAGCGAGACCTCTTTTCCATCCAAGAGGGAAACTCTAGTGGGATATCTGTTGATATACCCTGGAGACCTCTGCTGTCTAGCTCCACTGGGGATGGTGCCCTTCAGGACTGCTGCCCTGGAGCCATCCAGATTCCAAATCCAAGCTGCACCAAGACCAACAACCAAAGAAATACTGATATGTTCCAGTTGCACCAGCACAAGTACCAGTGATGAGATCATTGGAAGCTTCTAATATGTCTCCATCATTTGCTGGCAGGGGGACACAACCCACTGGTCTGGACTGGTCTAACAGGATGATCTGGAAAGTTGTCTTATATGCTATGCAGATTGTCTATCCAGATATCAACTGAATATTGCTGCTATCCAGATAGTGCAGTCTCTGACCACTAAATCCAGATATTCAGCGCTGGCCGCTATCTAGATATCGGTATTGAATATCTTTTTTTTTTTAAACCCACAGTGCCCAGTCAGTTTTGTAGATGTGAATACTTATTAGATGGGTCCTCAAGTGAGAAGAAAGATGCAGGATGGAGCCGAAGGTCACTTACTGGAGAGGGTCAGCATGTTTCTGCAGGAAGGACACAGCTGCTTGCGCATCGCAGGTGATGTACTTGTGAATAAACTGCACAAACTTGTTGAGGAAGGCTGCCAAGTGACGAGAGTACTTTCTATAATTCTAGAGGAAGGAAAATCAAGGTGCAAATGTGACATTAGTATAGAGGTGCACAGATACCCTTCGGCATCTTTTCAAAGAAGTGTTGCACTTCCTTTTATGCTCATCCTTCAGATGTTATTAGGGCATGCATGTCTATCTTTTCTATGTCATCATCAGATTCTTTTGCCACTGAAGATCAGATTCTAGAAATGTGGGGATGAAATAAGCAAAAGGTTAGTCTTACCTGCTAAATTTCTTTTTTTGAGTCCAACCAGACCAGTCCTTACATGTGAGTTTTGTACTATTAGCATATATAGGCAGAAAATACCCTCAGTTCTCCAGTATTTCTCTATCAAAACCTATACCAAAAAGCACAGTTACTTACCTGTAACAGGTGATCTCTGGGAACAGCAGGAATAAGTCTTCACATATGGGTACGTCGGTACCGACGGAGCCTGCGCTGGAACGCTCCCCAGCGTCCAATCAGAAAGCCTTTGGGAGCATCCCACAGCGCCTGCGTGCTGCCTTCCCGCATTTCCAACTGTCTCTCCTCAGTTGAGTTTTATAGCTGAGACAAAGAGGGAGAGAG
Organism: Ichthyophis bannanicus; assembly: GCA_033557465.1. Classification (NCBI taxonomy): domain Eukaryota; kingdom Metazoa; phylum Chordata; class Amphibia; order Gymnophiona; family Ichthyophiidae; genus Ichthyophis; species Ichthyophis bannanicus. The sequence continues at coordinate 34,346,877 of CM066044.1, forward strand.
AGGGAAAGGAAGAGAGATAGAGAGAGAGAGACAATTCCTAGGGGAGCTGGGTGGGTTGTGAAGACTTATTCCTGCTGTTCCCAGAGATCACCTGTTACAGGTAAGTAACTGTGCTATCTCCAGGAACAAGCAGGAATGAGTCTTCACATATGGGGACTCCCTAGCTTTTGATGCCAGGGAGAGAGCCCAGAAGTTGTGTGTCCCTGGGACAGGGCTGCACTTCCCCACCCTGGATCTCTGGCATCCCATGAGGGATGGTGGGTAGGAGTTGATTAAGTATGGAACAGGTGTTTGAGAACAGCCTGACCAAACAAGGCATCCCGGCGGGAGTCCTTGTCTAAGCAGTAATGGGCTGTGAAGGTATGAACTGAGGCCCAAGTGGCTGCTCGACAGATGTCATCGATAGACACAGAGTTCAGATGAGCCATTGAGGTTGCCATGGCTCTCACATTGTGAGCTGTGACATGGCCCTCCAGAGAAATGTTCTTGCTCTGATAGGTGAAAGAAATACATTGGGCAATCCAGTTGGCAAGAGTTCTCTTGGAGACTGGTTGTCCCAAATGAGAAGGATCAAAAGCAACAAAGAGTTGGGAAGACTTTCTATGTTGCTGTGTCCTCTGTAAATAAAAAGCTAGAGCTCTTTTACAGTCTAATGGTATGAAGATTCCTCTCTGCACTTGATGCATGAGGTCCTGGAAAAAAGACAGGTAGGTAGACCTCTTGATTGAGGTGGAAAGGCGAGACCACCTTAGGCATAAATTGTGGATTAGTCCTAAGGACTATCTTGTCATGATGGAACCTTGTATAAGGTGGATTAGCTACTAGTGCTTGCAATTCACTGATGCGGCGTGCTGATGTGATTGCAATGAGAAAGATAACCTTCCAAGAACGGTATTTCAAGGAAGTAGTAGCTAAAGGTTCAAAAGGTGGCTTCATAAGCTGACCAAGAACCAAATTTAAGTCCCATGCCACCAGATGTGGTCTAATGGGAGGCTTTGTTAAAAGGAGGCCTCTCATGAACCTTGCTACAAGGGGATGAGAGGAAACAGGTTGTCCATTTAGAGGCCTGAGGGAAGCTGCAATAGCACTCAGATGGACTCTTACTGAATTTTTTTTAAGGCCTGCATTATAGAGATGCAGGAGATACTCCAGCAACGATGCCAGAGGTATTGACCGGGGGTTAAGACCCTTTCCAGAACACCAGATGGTAAACCTTTTCCACTTGAAGGCGTAAGAACGTCTAGTGGAAGGTTTTCTGGAAGCATAAAGAACATCTTTCACTTGTTGAGAAAGAGGAAGATCCTGGAGATCTAGGCCTTCAGCAACCAAGCCCTGAGATGCAGAGACTGGGGATTGGGATGCCACAACTTTCCGTCCTCCTCCTGAGAGAGGAGGTCTGGAGCAGACCCTAACTCTAGGGAGGGAGCTTGAGAGAGATGTAGAAGCAGAGGGTACCACACCTGCCGTGGGCCAATGTGGAGCTATGAGAATCATGTGGCCTCTGTCTCTCTGAAGCTTGAACAGGGTTTTGGGAATTAGGGGAATGGGTGGAAATGCATACAGGAAGTCTTGATCCCAGTGAAGGAGGAAAGCATCCCTTGCCTGAGCCCCCTGAGCCGGAGTTCTGGAACAGAACCGGGGAAGTTTGGCATTCCACAGACTTGCAAAGAGGTCTATGTCCGGGGTTCCCCAAATTTGAAAAATCTTGGATACCTGGTCCATATGTAGGGACCTCTCGTGTGGAAGCAGAACTCGACTGAGTCTGTCCGCCCAAGAGTTTTGAACACCTGGAAGATAGGCTGCCAGAAGATGAATGTGATGCTCTCTGGCGAGGGCCCACAGTCGCAGAGCTTCGTTGCAAAGCGACAGAGAGCCAGTTCCTCCCTGCTTGTTTATATAGAACATGGCTACTTGATTGTCCGTGTGGACAAGGACTGTCTTGTGGCTGAGCAGGGTGTGGAAAACACGCAGAGCAAGGAAGATTGCTCTGAGTTCCAAGAGATTGATATGTAGATAAGTCTCCTGTGGGGACCAGATGCCCTGGGTGGAGAGGTCGTGAAGATGAGCTCCCCAGCCCAATGGAGAAGCATCTGTTGTAAGAGTTGCCTGGGGTAGAGGCTGTTGAAAAGGAGACCCCAGCAACAGGTTTTGAGGGGACTTCCACCACTGGAGGGACAAAATGAGGCGACTTGTGTTTGCTATTTTGTCGGACAGGCAGCCTAATGCCTGGGTCCATTGGGTGGATAAAGTCCACTGAGCTGCTCTCATGTAAAGGCGAGCATATGGTACCACATGAACGGTGGATGCCATGTGGCCTAGCAACTGTAACATCTCTCAAGCAGTTAGTAGGGGTTTTGACTCTCTGCTTGAGAAGCTAACTGCATCAAGCGAACGGCAGCGGGCCTGGGGAAGATAGGCCCTTGCCTTTGTGGTATCCAGCAGTGCCCCTATAAACTCCAGGGACAGAGTAGGGATCAAATTGGATTTTGGGGATGTTTATTACCAGCCCTAAAATATTGAAGGATACGCATTGTGCAGGTTAGAGCAGTCCTTGGCCTCTGATTGAGTGGGAGCTCGAATGAGCCAGTCGTCCAGATAAGGGAAGACAAATATTCCCAGGGTGCGCAGAAAAGCAACAACCACTGCCATGCATTTCGTGAACACCCGTGGTGCAGAGGCCAGGCCAAAGGGGAGCACTTTGTATTGATAGTGCTTCTCCTGGAAAAGGAACCGAAGGAACCCTTCTTTCATATGGATGGAAGAGAACAAGAGTGTACGCATCCTTGAGATCTAGAGAACAAACCCAATCCTGACTGTGAAGGTATGGCAGCAGAGTTCCTAGAGAAAACCATCTTGAATTTCTCTTTTGACTAGGAATCTGTTCAATTCTCTGAGATCTAAAATGGGCCTGAAGCCCCCTGTTTTCTTTGGGATAAAGAAAATAGGGGGAGTAGAAACCCCGTGCCCTGTTGTTGAGAAGGCACTTCCTCTATTGCCCCCTGGGCTAGAAGAGTGGCAACCTCCTGCTCTAACAGGCTGAGGAGGGAGGTTGGAGAATTGAACTGGTGCACTCTTGTGAGAGGGGGCAAGCTGGAAAAATGAAGCTTGTACCCCTCTATTATGATGGAGAGGTGTCCAATGCTCTGCTGTGATTTGCCCCCATCTGGGAGCAAAGTGGCATAACCTTCCTGAGATGGTGGAGGGCTCTGGTCCTTCTAGAGCCAGGAAGGCTAAGTTCTCTAGCAGAGAGTCAAAGGCCCTGAGGGGGCTGAGATTGCTGGGCTGGAGCAGGCCTCGCAGCCTTTGCCTTGCTCTGTTTGGAGGATTGCTGATGTTTGGAAGGAAACTGAGCTGCAGCAGATGCTCTCTGACTATAAGCAGGATAGGCTCTTCCCTTTTTAGAAAAAGGTGTTTTCTTGAACAACCTTTTCTTAGCAGGAGCAGCAGTAGATTTGGATTGTCTATCCAAAGCAGAATTTTCAGCATCCATTTGATTGGCTTTTGCTTGCCAATCTTTACCAAACAGATTCTCACCTGTACAAGGGATATTTCCCAATTCATCTTGGACCCAGATCTCCAAATCAGATGCTTGAAGCCAAGCAATCCTACGTGCACCTATAGCTATAGCTGAGGCTCTGCTTACACATTCAAAGGAGTCGAAAGCTGCACGGTTGGAGAATTTGGAGATATCCTGGGCATGTTTAAGCCCAGAGAGAAATTCTGGCCTTTTACGGTCCGACATAAAAGGACTTAAAGTCAGCAGATGGTCAGTGACTTCTTTTAAGAACATTCCCATGTAGAGACTATAGGAATTAATTCTCGCAGCAAGCATGGAAGCCTGGAAGACTCTTCTACCAAAAGCATCCAGGGTTCTACATTCACATCCTGGAGGATTAGAGGCATGTCTCTTTGGCACTTCTAATCTTTCTCATTGCAGACTCAACCACAATAGAGTGGTGAGGAAGCTGAGTATTACGGAAACCAGGACAAGGTAGGGACACGATACATGGTGTCTAACCTGCGAGAATGAGAAGAGGTGGATAGAGGTGCTTCCCACATCCTTAACATGAGATCATACAGGAATCTCATGAATAGGCAAGGTAGCTGCCCTTTAGGAGTTTTAGGATATTGTAGAATATCTAACTCCTTAGCTCTAGGCTCTGACTCTGGGGCCACTGTAATAGAGAGACCCCGAGCCACCTCTCTGATAGTCTTGAAAAGACAAGTCCTCTGGAGGAGACATCCTTCGTTTAGGAGAGGACTCCTCCTGTGGAAGAAGCATCGCTGCATCGACAGACTCTTCAGAATCCTCAGAGTCATCAGAGGAATCGAAGTATCGTCTGTTGGGATGCTCTTGCAAAGCCCGATACCCGTACCGACCGGGATCGGTATCGGGAATCATCGGTACCGGGGTATCGGTACTGGAGGGCTGCAGAGGGCAGAGTACCGGCATAGCTGACACCGATGTCGATGCCACCGGTACCGGAATTGGTGCCGATGGCGATACTGGAGCCGGTACCGGCGGAGTAGTCTTGCGGTACCACGGGCGTCGATGTCACAAGGAAAGCCGCCAGACTGCGTTCGATGGACAGAATCCTCTGATCCATCGACGCTGCCAATGCCTGGAAGTCGGTACCGGTGGAATCCACTGGTAGCCCAGAGCATGGCACCAGATCATCTGTTGAGGCCACGCCATCTAGATCATCCTGGAACCCCGATGATGATGCTTTAGAAGCCGAAGCCTCCCGCTGGGGTAATTTTGCCGGTGCAGAATCCTCGAGGGCAAGGCCAGGGGCATCTCGATGCTTAGAAGGAGATTTGCCCTTCGAGGACCGGCTGGATTTATGTTTAGTTACCTGAGATCCATGTGAGGAGGAAGAAGCCCTGGAAGACGTCGATGCCACCGAAGCTGCATCAGAGGGAAACAGGGTACTGAGCTTGGCAGCTCGGTTCTGTGTCGACCTCTCTTAGACATCATGGAATAGGACACACAATCTTTAATGGAATGGTCAGGGCCTAAACATTTTAGACACCAGTCATGGGTGTCGGTGACGGAGATAGTACCACCACATTTTGTGCACTTCTTAAATCCTGAGGCAGGTTTTTCCATATTTAAGGAAAAGGGTTGTGGGCCCAAGGCCCAAAACTGAAGTACACCTGAAGAAAAATAATGGAAAAAAGTCTTTTCTTTTTTTTTTAAAGAAAAGAATAAGAACCGGCGGTACCGGTATAGTGTCGAGGAAGGCAGACGCGACAGAAAAGAAATAAAGAAAAAATAAGGAAATTCTTCTGCGGTGACAGGAACATGATCTGCTGGTTCCGCGGAAAAAGAACAATTGAGGAGAGACAGTTGGAAAGGCGGGAAGGCAGTACGCAGGCGCTGTGGGATGCTCCCAAAAGCTTTCTGATTGGACGCTGGGGAGCGTTCCCGCGCAGGCTCCGTCGGTACCGACGTACCCATATGTGAAGACTCATTCCTGCTTGCTCCTGGAGATAGAACTTACCCCTTCTAAATTAAGACAAACTCTAACTCATGACCTCATGCCCACCAGTCCCAGAACAAGGCTCCAGAATCCAAAACAATAAGATTGCTGAGGAAACTATAAACACACTATCTAAATCTTCATTTAATGCAACAGCCAGAGCAAAACCACAAGGAAGGCTCAGGACTGATTTGATTGGAAAGAAAATTAACAGGTAAAACAAAATGTGATATGAAGATTTCACCATAACCCTGGCAGAATGGTTTTCAGGGCTACTCATACTTGCCAAGTTTTGATCCCAAAACTCATGGAGGGTACGAACATCTCTTCCTTTGCAGACTGGTCAGGTCTGCCTGCTAAGGAACAGATGGTACATCTCCTTATTCTAGTTGCTGTAAATTTTAAAAAAAAGTGACTGACAAAGTAAGACCATTGACAGTAACAAACCTCTCCTTAGGGTCCACCAGACCTGTCCAACACCAGTGGATTATGCCCATTAACAAGCAGATGGAGACTGAGAATAATGACTTGTGAACTCTGCCCTATATAGGGCATTGTGGAGAACCCGCTCTCTAGTATTCTCTGTTTCGAGCTTCAATTGCACATGTTCTGTCCTTCTTGCAGGAAGGTCTCAAAAAATGCCGGGTAGTAGGGTCCTTAAAGGTGGTGGTGCCGTCATGTTTTAGAGAGCATCCTGAGGGGGCGTCTTTAGCTTCTCATCCTGATGTGGCTCATTTCCTAAGAGGAGTTTCCCATCTTATGCCTTTGGTGCCATTGTCCTTCCAGATGGTGGGAGGGAGGAGGAGTGGCCTAGTGGTTGGGGCAAGTTACCTCAGGCTGGAAGGTCAGGGGTACGAATCCCAATAGAGGACAGCAACCTTGGGCTGGAAGGACTGGGGTTTCTAGTCCTACAGATGCTTCTTGTGGTCTTGGCTGAGTGCCCCCCAAAAAATTAAATGCACACTCAACCAGAGGATTGACAGCTTCATGGGCAGAATTGCATGGTATCTCTCTGGAGGAGATATGTACAGTCGCAACGTGGTCCTCTTTACATATCTTCTCAAAGCACTACCAGCTAGATGTTTTTATCAGGGGAGATTCAGCGTTTGGTGTAAGAGTGCTTAGAGCAGCTGTTACAGAATCCTACCCAGTTTAGGGCGCTTTCTCACATCCCACTGTTTCTGAACTGGTTTGATGGATGATAATGAAGGAAAAATTTGGTCTTACCTCCTAATTTTCTTTCTTTGAGTCCAACCAGAACAATCCAATGTCCCTTAGTGGTATGCTGGAAATTCGACCTGTTGCTGAAGGAAAATTTATCTGAGACTATTATGGTTTTTGTGGTTTGTGGTTGTGTTGCAATTGGAAACTTGAATTCTTCCCCCTCTTTCCCCTTCAAGAGGAAATTGGGGAAAGTTTTTTCTATTTTTGTTTTGTAACAAACATTAGAGATCAAATACTGCACAGTGCCCTATATAAAGCACAGCACACAAGTCACTGTTCTGCGTCTCCATCTGTTAATTGATGGGCATAATGCACTAGTTCTGGACTGGTCCAGTTGGACTCAAGAAAAATAGCAGGCAAGACCAATTTTTTCCATTATCCAGCTAATTATCTGTCAGGTCCAGTTAACCAGTTTGGTGGATGATATCCAGAGGTCAAATAAGTCCAGCTAACCAAATCAGCATCAACTGATTTGTTTGGACCTCGGTGACCACTGCTCTCAGACTCTCACATGCACACTCTCTCTCCTATAGAAGCTTTTGCACCAGTCTGCACCTTAAGCCTGCCACTGCTTCTCCCATCGCTACCCCTCACTCTGTCTTGGTTTTAATCCTCTTTCTGACTCCAGCAGTTATTTATCAGGGGAGCAATTTTGATTCTATCTAGTGTCTGCAGGTCTGATGGTAAGTAAGCATAGTTACTCACCTGTAACAGGTGATCTCCGGGAACAGCAGGAATTTAGTCTTCACATATGGGTATCGTCGGTACCGACGGAGCCTGCACGGGAACGCTCCCCAGTGTCCAATAGGAAAGCTTTTGGGAGCATCGCACAGTGCCTGCGTGCTGCCTTCCCGCCTTTCCAACTGTCCCTCTCCAATTGAGTTTATAGCTGAGACAAAAGAGAGAGGGAGAGAGAGAGATACAACTCCTATGGTCGGTGGGCAGGTTGTGAAGACTAAATTCCTGCTGTTCCCGGAGATCACCTGTTACAGGTGAGTAACTACGCTATCTCCAGGAACAAGCAGGAATGTAGTCTTCACATATGGGGACTCCCTAGCTGCAGATGCCAGGGAGATGGCCCCAGGAATTAGGCCTTGTGAAAGGGCCATACGTCCTCCCCATGGATCTCTGGCATCCTACCAGAGACGGTGGGTAGGAGTTGATTGAGTCTGAAAAAGGTGTTGAAGAACAGCCTGGCCAAACAAGGCATCCCGGCGGGAGTCCTTGTCTAAGCAGTAGTAGGCTGTGAAGGTATGTACCGAAGCCCAAGTAGCTGCTCGACAGATGTCGTCGATAGACACAGAGTGAAGATGAGCCATTGAGGCTGCCATGTCTCTCACATTGTGAGCTGTGACATGGCCTTCAAGAGGAAGGTTCTTACTCTCATAGGCAAAGGATATGCACTGAGAAATCCAGTTAGATAGAGTTCTTTTGGAAACTGGAAGTCCCAAATGACTAGGATCAAAAGCAACAAAGAGTTGAGAAGATTTTTTATGTTTGCTGTGTCCTTTGCAAGTAAAAGGCCAAAGCTCTTTTACAGTCCAAGGTATGAAGGTTCCTTTCTGCACTGGAGGCATGAGGCCTCGGAAAGAATACAGGAAGGTAAACTGCTTGGTTTAAATGGAAAGGCGAAACCACCTTTGGCATAAAGTGTGGATGAGTCCTAAGAACTACCTTATCATGGTGGAACCTTCTATAAGGAGGATCAGCCACTACATGCCGATGTGATTGCAATGAGGAAGATGACTTTCCAAGAAAGGAATTTCAAAGATGTAGTGGCTAATGGTTCAAAGGGTGGTTTCATGAGCTGCCCGAGAACCAGATTTAAGTCCCATGCCACCGGTAGTGGCTTAATGGGAGGCTTTTTTAAAAGAAGGCCTCTCATAAATCTCGCTATGAGAGGATGAGAGGAAATAGGTTGTCCACTTAGAGGCTTTAAGACGCTGCAATAGCACTAAGATGGACTCTTACTGAATTTGTCTTGAGACCCACATTTGACAAATGAAGGAGATACTCCAGTATCGATTCCAGAGGTATTGCAAGAGGGTTAAGACCCTTTTGCGAGCACTATATGGTAAACCTTTTCCACTTAAAGGCATACGAGCGTCTTGTGGAGGGTTTTCTAGAAGCATGAAGGATATCCTTTACCTGTTGGGAAAGGTTAAGATCCTGAAGTTCTAGGCTTTCAGCAACCAGGCCCTGAGATGCAGAGATTGGGGATTCGGATGCCAGAGCATCCCGTCCTCTTGGGAGAGAAGATCTGGAGTGGATCCCAACTCCAGAGGCGGAGCTTGAGAGAGATGTAGGAGCAGAGGGTACCATGTTTGCCGTGGCCAACGTGGAGCTATGAGGATCATATGACCTCTGTCTCTCTGAAGCTTGAATAGGGTTTTGGGGATGAGGGAAATGGGTGGGAAGGCATATAGGAAGTCCTGACCCCAGTGGAGGAGGAAGGCATCCCTTGCCTGACAATATCAAGCCGGAATTCTGGAACAGAACTGGGGAAGTTTGGCATTCAGCGGACTTGCAAAGAGGTCTATGTCCAGAGTTCCCTAAATCTGAAATATTTGGGCAACCTGGTCTGCATGGAGAGACCATTCGTGTGGAAGCCGAACTCGACTGAGTTTGTCTGCCGAAGAGTTTTGGATGCCTGGAAGATATACCGCAAGGAGATGAATCTGATGCTCTCTGGCGAGGGCCCATAGTCGTAAAGCTTCATTGCATAGCGACAGAGAGCCTGTTCCGCCCTGCTTGTTCACATAGAACATAGCTACCTGATTGTCCGTTTAAACTAGGACTGTCCTTGTAGCTGAGCTGGGCGTGAAATACTCGAAGAGCAAAGAAGATTGCTCTGAGCTCCTGGAGGCTGATGTGAAGACAGGCCTCCTGTGGAGTCCAGGTACCCTGGGTAGAGAGATCGTGCAGGTGGGCTCCCCATCCCACCTGTGATGCATCTGTTGTTAGGGTGGCTTGAGATAGGGGCTGCTGGAAAGAAGACCCTACCAGAAGGTTTCTGGGTGATTGCCACCATTGGAGGGATGAAATAAGACGATTTGAGTTTGTTATTTTGTCCGACAGGCAGCCTGAGGCATGTGTCCACTGAGTGGATAAAAGTCCACTGGGCTGCTCGCATATGGAGGCGAGCATAAGGAACCACATGCACGGTGGATGCCATGTGGCCTAGCAATTGTAACATTTCCCGAGCAGTGAGACAAGGTATGAGCACTGCTTGGGAAGCTAGTTGTACTATGCGAAGACAGCGGGGCTGCGGAAGGAAAGCCCTTGTCTGTCTGGTATCCAGATAAGCTCTTATGAACTCTAGGGACTGAGTGGGAGCAAGATTGGATTTTGGGAGGTTTATGACCAGTCCCAAATACTGAAGGATTCTCATTGTGCGAAACAGAGCAGAGCTGGCTTCTGGCACTGTAGGGGCTCGAATGAGCCATTTGTCTAAGTAAGGGAAGACGAATATTCCCAGTGCGAAGCAGGCGTAGTTACTCACCTGTAATAGGTGATCTCCGGGAACAGCAGGAATTAAGTCTTCACATATGGGTATCGTCGGTACCGACGGAGCCTGCATGGGAACACTCCCCAGCGTCCAAAAGGAAAGCTTTTGGGAGCATCCCACAGCGCATGGTGCTGCCTTCCCGCCTCAATGCCTCTCTCACTTCGTTTGAGTTTAAAGCTGAGCCAAGGAGAGAGACAGAGAGAGAGATAGAGAGAGAGACAACTCCTAGGGGAGGTGGGTGGGTTGTGAAGACTTAATTCCTGCTGTTCCCGGAGATCACCTGTTACAGGTGAGTAACTGCGCTATTTCCAGGAGCAAGCAGGAATGTAGTCCTCACATATGGGGACTCCCCAGCTGAAAGATGCCAGAGGAATGACCCCAGCAAGCTGTGAACCCGTGTGAACTGGGTCATACTTCCTCCCATGGATCCCTGGCATCCTACCGGGATGGAGGGTAGGAGTTGCATTAAGTCTGAAAGAGATGCTGTAGGACAGCCTGGTCAAATGAGGCATCCTGACGGGAGTCCTTGTCCAGACAGTAGTGGGCTGTGAAGGTATGTACTGAAGCCCAAGTAGCCGCTCTACAGATATCATCTATAGACACAGAGCGGAGATTAGCAACCGAGGCTGCCATTGCTCTGACATTATGAGTTGTAACATGGCCCTCGAGGGAAAGACATTTACTATCATAAGTGAAGGATATGCAGTTTGAAATCCACTTAGATAGGGTTCGTTTGGAAACTGGAAGTCCCAAATGACTAGAATCAAAAGCCACAAAGAGTTGAGAAGACTTCCTCTGTTGTTCACTTCTTTGAAGGTAAAAGGCTAAAGCTTTTTTACAATCTAAGGTATGAAGGTTCCTTTCTGCACTGGAGGCATGAGGCCTAGGGAAGAATACAGGAAGGTAAACCGACTGGTTTAAATGAAAAGATGAAACCACCTTTGGCATAAAGTGTGGATGAGTCCTGAGGACTACTTTATCATGGTGGAACCTTGTATAAGGAGGGTCAGCCACTAAAGCTTGCAGTTCACTATGCGTCTAGCAGAAGTTATTGCAATTAGGAAAATGACCTTCCAGGAAAGGAATTTTAAAGTTGTAGTGGCTAAAGGTTCAAAAGGTGGCTTCATAAGCTGCCCAAGAACCAGATTCAGGTCCCATGCCACTGGTGGCAGCTTTATGGGAGGCTTTGTCAATAGTAGACCTCTCATGAATCTTGATACAAGAGAATGAGAAGGGATTGGTTGTCCATCTTGGGGCTTGTGAATAGCTGCAATAGCACTGAGATGGACTCGCACTGAATTTGTCTTAAGACCAGAATTTGAAAGATGGAGGAGATACTCCAGAAGCGACTCCATGGGCACGGAAAGGGGGTTAAGCCCCTTTTTTTGAACACCATATAGAAAACCTTTTCCATTTGAAAGCGTAGGAACGCCTTGTGGAAGGTTTTCTTGAAGCTTGAAAGATATCCTTCACTTGCTGAGAGAGGTGGATATCTAAAGGTTCTATGCCTTCAGCAGCCAGGCCTACAGGTGCAGGGACTGAGGATTGGGATGCAGAAGCTTCCCGTTCTCCTGGGAAAGGAGATCTGGAATATATCCCAACTCTAGAGGAGTTGCTTGAGAGAAACGCAGAAGCAGAGGGTACCACGATTGCCTTGGCCAACGTGGCGCTATGAGAATCATATAACCCCTGTCTCTCTGAAGCTTGAAAAGAGTTTTGGGAATTAGGGGAAAGGGTGGGAAGGCATAGAGGAAGTCCTGACCCCAATGGAACTGGAAAGCATTGTTTGCTAGACAGTATTGAGCTGAAATTCTGGAACAGAATCGGGGAAGTCTGGCATTCTGTGTACTTGCAAAAAGGTCTATATCTGGTGTTCTCCAGGTTTGGAACACTCGAGCCAGTTGGTCTGACTGGAGAGACCACTCGTGTGGCAGCAGTATTCGACTGAGCTTGTCTGCCCACAAGTTTTGAATGCCTGGAAGGTATACTGTTAGAAGGTGAATTTGGAGCTCTCTGGCGAGGGCCCATAGTTGCACAGCTTCGTTGCATAGCGACAGAGAACCCGTTCCGCCTTGTTTGTTTATGTAAAACATGGCAACCTGATTGTCGGTATGGACCAGAACTGTCTTTTGACTGAGCTGGGCCTGAAATGCTATCATAGCATTGTAAATGGCTCTTAGCTCTAAGAGGTTTATTTGAAGAGAGGCCTCTTGTGAGGTCCAGAGACCCTGAGTGGAAAGATGGTGCAAGTGGGCTCCCCAACCCAGCTCGGACGCATCTGTTGTCATGGTGATCTGGGGCAGTGGTTGCTGGAAGGGGGAACCTACCAGGAGGTTTTCGAGGGACTGCCACCACTCTAGGGACAAAACGAGACGTGTCAAATTCTTGATTTTGTCCATTAAGCGACCTGTGGCTTGTGTCCACTGTGAAGAGAGGGTCCACTGAGCCGCTCGCATGTGTAGGCGAGCATAAGGGACCACATGTACAGTGGATGCCATATGCCCCAGCAGTTGAAGCATTTCCCGGGCAGTTAGGAGGGTTTTCTTTACTGCTTGGGAAACCAATTCTATTATTCGTAGACAGCGCGGCTGTGGCAGGAATGCCTTTGATTGCTGCGTGTCTAAGCGAGCCCCTATGAACTCTAGGGCTTGAGAAGGGGTGAGGTGAGACTTTGGGTGGTTGACTACCAGACCCAAACATTAGAGAATTCTCATGGCGCGAGAAACAGCTTGTTCTGTTTCTGGAACTGTTGGTGCTCTGATGAGCCAATCGTCTAAGTAGGGGAAGATGAATATCCCCAGAGTTCTCAGAAATGCTGCTACTACAGCCATGCATTTTGTGAAGACTCTTGGGGCAGAGGCCAGCCCGAATGGAAGGACTCTGTATTGGAAGTGGTTTCCTTGAAAGAGAAATCGAAGGTACTTCCTGTGATTTACATGGATGAGGATATGCGTGTAAGCATCTCTTAGATCTAGAGAACATAACCAATCCTGATTCTGAAGGTATGGTAAAAGTGTTCCGAGGGAGATCATCTTGAACTTTTCTCGGAACAGAAATTTGTTCAATTCTCTGAGGTCCAGGATAGGTCTGTATCCCCCCTGTCTTCTTTGGGATAAGAAAATAAGGGGAGTAGAACTCCCTCCCCCTTTGGGATATGGGTACCTCTTCTATTGCTCCCTGAGCAAGAAATGAAGAGACCTCCTGACACAGGATGTCGGTGACAGGGCCTTGAGAAATGAATTGTTTTATGACTGTAGGCGGGGCATGCTGAGAAGGTGAAGTTTGTACCCCTGTCCTACAATGGACAGAGTCCAGCTTTCTGATGTTATTTGTTGCCATCTTTTGGCAAAATGTCATAATCTGCCCGGAATGGTCAAGGGTTCTGGACCCTTCAGAGGCAAAATGGTTAAGTTCTCTACGTAGAAGTCAAAGCCCCTGCGGAGGCTGTACTTGCAGAGCCGGTTGAGCTCTTTGAGCTTGCGGCTTTCTTTGTTGTCTAGGTTGCTGCCCTTTCTGGGGAGCATGAACTGGACCGTGAACTGGATGGGAATAAGCGTGGTAAGATTTTTTTCTTTTTGTTAAAGAAAAACTTATTGCCTGTTTTTTTCTTTGATGGGTTGGCTGTAGACTCTGATAGTCTATTCAAGGTGATATTGTCAGATTCAATCTGATTAGCCTTGGTCTGCCAATCATTCCCAAATAAGTTTTCACCTGTGCAAGGAATGTTTCCTAACTTCTCTTGCACCTATTCCTCTAAATCTGATGCTTGGAGCCAGGCAATGCGCCGTGCTCCGATAGCAATAGCACCGTTTGTGCTTTGGAGACCGAAGACTCCTGCCGGGGCAATTTTGCGGGTGTACTTTCCTCAAGGGTAGTGTCAGTGGCATCTCGATGCTTTGCAAGAGATTTACCCTTCAAAGACCGGCTAATCTTTACAGACTTTTGTTTAGTTACTTGAGATCCATGAGAGGAAGATGAAGCCCTGGAGGACGTCGATGCAACTGACATCGTATCAACCGTGAAAAGAGAACCGGCCTTTGCAGCTCTGTTCTGAAGGCCCCTTTTGGTCATCTTTTTACAGGAGAGACACTCCACTGGACAATGTTCAGGACCTAAACATTTGAGACACCATTCGTGGATGTCGATGACGGAAATAGTACCGCCACAGTTTGAACATTTTTTAAAACCACTAGTTGGCTTCTCCACCACATCTGGAGATTTTTGGGCCTATTGCCCAAAATGGCGCCTAACCCCAGGAAGGGTGAGGCACCGAAGAAAAGAAGAAAAGTTTCTTTTTTTTTTTTTTTTAGAAGAAAATAAGAAAAGAGAACCGGCGGTACCGGTAGGCATCGAATGAATTCAGACGCGACCACAAAAAACAAGAAAGAAGATAAAGTTTTCTGCGGTGACAGGAGAGACGTCCTGTCGGCTTCTCGGAAAACGAAGAACTGAAGTGAGAGAGGCAGTGAGGCGGGAAGGCAGCACGCATGCTCCCAAAAGCTTTCCTTTTGGACGCTGGGGAGCGTTCCCGCACAGGCTACATCGGTACCGACGATACCCATATGTGAGGACTACATTCCTGCTTGTTCTTAGAGATATGCTGCTACCATAGATATGCATTTTGTGAACACTCTTGGCGCAGAAGCCAGGCCTGTATTGGTAGTGCTTTCCTTGAAACAGGAATCGGAGGAATCTCCTGTGATTTGGATGGATGAGAATATGAGTATACGCATCCTTGAGATCTAGAGAACAAAGCCAATCCTATGGCAGCAGAGTTCCTAGAGAGACCATTTTGAACTTCTCTCGGAATTAATATTTGTTCAATTCTCTGAGGTCTAAAATGGGTGTGTGTCCCCCTGTTTTCTTTGGAATAGGGAAATAGGGTGAGTAGAAACCTGTACCCCGATGAGGAATGGGTACTTCCTCTATTGCTCCTTGAGCAAGGAGCATTGTGACTTCTTGACCTAGGAGACTGTCGAGAGAGGTCTGAGAATTGAACTGTCTTACTATTGTAGAAGGGGGCATGCTGTGAAAATGAAGTTTGTACCCCTCTCGTACAATGGACAGAGTCTAATTTTATGCTGTTATTTGGTACCATCTGTGGGCAAAATGACATAACCTGCGTAGGATGGTCGAGGGTTCTGGACCGTTCAGAGGCAGGAAGGCAAAGTTCTCTAGAGAGGAGTCAAAGTCCCTCAGGAGGCTGAACCTGCTGAGGTGGCTGAGGTTTTGCAGCTTTTGGCTTCTTTTGTTGTCTAGGTTGTTGGCTGTTGTCTCTTTTGGGCAATCTGACCTTGGTGGTGTCCCTGTTGGGTATAGGAAGGATAAAACTTCTTTTTCTTATTGAAAAATGGTTTCTTAGAGGATTTTTTCCTTGCAGGATCAGCTGTAGATTTCGACAATCTATCCAAGGTGATATTGTCAGCATCTATCTCATTAGCCTTCTCCTGCCAATTCTTGCCAAAGAGATTTTCTCCTGTGCAAGGAATGCTTCCTAATTTATCCTGTACCCAAATTTCCAAGTCAGAAGCCTGAAGCCAGGCAATCCGACATGCACCAATGGCAAAATAGCAGAGGTTCTGCTTATGCACTCAAAACAATCAAAGGCTGCACAATTTACAAACTTGGAAACATCTTGAGCATGTTTGACTAGAGTAAGATAGTCTTGCCTTTTGTCATCAGGAAGGAGGGGGCTCATAAGCTCCAAGTCTCCTGTGACCTCTTATAGGAACTGATCCTAGCTGAGAGCATGGAAGCTTGGAAGCATCAACGCCCAAAGGCAACGAGAGTCCTACATTCACAACCTGGAGGATTGGATGCAAGCCTCTTTGCACTTTTCATCCTTCTCATGGCTGATTCTACCACCATTAAATGGTGTGGTAATTGAGTTTTTTGAAAGCGAGGACAAGGTGGAACTCGATACATGGTATCAAGTCTTCGAGAATGAGGAGATGTGGTTAAAGGTGTTGCCCACATCCTTAGCATAAGATCATATAAAATCTCATGAATAGGCAGAGATAGTACTGCCACACTTAGAACATTTCTTAAAACCTTCCTCCCCGAGCAGCCAATCATCTGCCCAGCTCAACGGCTGAAGAACTGCCGTTGCCGGGGCGCGCCCGCGCCTGAGGGCCTCGCCAGAGGGCCCTATGGCGTGGCCATTAGGCGTTGATTCGTGGCGTCGGTCTCTGGAGGCTATATTGAAGTCCTGCTTATTTATCTGGGTAATGTGCTGTTCCGTGTCTTTCTCCTCTTATCTGTTTGACTGTGTCTGTACTCTACTCTGTCCTATTTTATAATTGGCGTTCCTTTCTTTTTCCCTAAATGATGTAGTATTGTAAACCGCTCTAATACCTTTTTGGTCTGAGCGGTATATCAAATTCAAATAAACATAAACATTTACATAAAGAACCGATGGTGAGTCGGTACCAGCATCAAGAGGAAGGCAGATGTGAACCACAAAAATATGAAAACAGGAATTTTCTGCAGTGACAGGATTTGCTCCCTGTTGGCTCCACGGCAAAGGGAGAACTGGAAAGGCGGGAAGACAGCTATGCAGGCGCAGTGAGATGCTCCCAAAGGCTTTCCTATTGGATATTGGGGAGCGTTCCCGCGCGTGCTCTGTCGGTACCGACATCACCCATATGTGAAGACTACATTCCTGCTTGTTCCTGGAGATTACAGGAGATAGGAAGATCCTCAACTAATATGGAGTGATATCACAGAAGAATTTGCACAGTCCATCTCCAGCTACTGGTAGATGGGCACAACCCATCTGTCTGGACTGGAGGGATGTAGATAAAATTTAAAATTTGAATGTATGCAAGCTGTTAGCCCCTCTCAACCTAACATTTACACAGGATACTTTTTCCTCAAACTATGGAACCTTACATATGTTCATCAACTTCTGCAGAGGGACATTTTTGGTTAGATCATTTTACAGGAGTTAACACTTTTGCACATTATCCTGACAGAGTTGTACAAACTGCACACACGTTCTGGATTTTTTGGATTTCCTGCAGTTCATGTACCGTGTGCACTGGAGAACACATTAGAGGAATCCTTGGATCAGTGCACAAAGACAGATCATTCATAACATGGTGTCTGCTAGTTTCTTTTCTATCAGGAAGTTAGGGTACCTGCAGAAGGTGGATAAAGGAGACAAGGCAGTCCCACAATGCTCCCTGGTGCTCACTCTGGAATACTTGCGGCTGTAGCAACTCTAGAATCCCAAGCACATGCATGAAGAAAGTCAGCTGATTCTGCTGCCGAAACTCCTGGAAATTGAGGTGGGTCCTTCCATGCAGTAGAGCAGCAATCATTGGCAGGTGTCTACAAGCAGAGCAGAACGCCAAGGAATTTTAACATACTCCACGCTCAGGAAAAAAAGACACTACATGCACTGATCTATTCCCAGAATCTGCTCTAAGGTCCCATATCACCTGGCTAAATACCATCTAGTGGTAAAAGATTATTGCTAAGAGCATCCCCAACACACATATAGTCTGACACTTTTTCCCCTCCTCCCTGTGGCATTCGTCTCAAGCTCTCCTCTGTATCCAATGTGCATGGCTTCATCCGTCCCCACCCAAAATAAAAATTCTCGTGATTCATCTGCAGTTTCCATCCGCTTTTTTCCCTTTCAGCAAATTCACTTACACGTGTCTATCAAATACAAATATTCTGTATTGCAGTTAGAAATGCAACAGATATTAAACACTATGCTCATACAGAAGCCAATCCACACCTGATCAGCTTTTCCCATATTGCAAAGCAAAAATAATTCTTAACACCAATAAAAGATGACTAAATGCACATAGACACAGCAGCAGGCACCTGCTGGACCAGTCTCTCCCCAGATGCCGTTCCACTCCTTTACTCCCTTGTAGGTGTGGCCACAGTCGTACCATTCATCAGACCCTCACTAGTCAGAGCATTTCCTTGTGCCACATTAATCAAGTGTATAAACTTAGCCACCACTCTATATCATGTATATAATTAATGATATGTGGCACATATCAGGCTGAAAATGTAGTTCCGAACCATCTAAACCGCATCACTAAGACCTTGTTTGTTAACAAGTATACACATTCTTAAAATCAGGAGATCTTTTTTCCAGCAGTCCTTTGAGGTGTTTTTCTTTCCCTGGTATAATCCAGCCCATTAATTCCAGAAGACTTTACCTAAGCAGCAGGATGGGATGGGCCACTGCCAGCTTCCGGCATGCCATGTTAGCATCTGACATCCGATTCTCAGATGATTTGGAGTCACCCGTGTCTGCGAGGAGGGTGATAAATCGATGAACAAGGGCATCCAGCTAATTTCAGGGGGGGGGGGTGGAGAGGCAAGAAAGAAATATACTGACTGTAGAAAAAAAGATTAAAAACCAAAAGGCATGTGAATTTGACACTAAAGGATCTATCAACTTTCCAGCTACACTTGCAAAGCTTACAGGGGCTTTTTACTAAAGGCAGTAGCCAGTTATCAGACTTATCAGTATCACATAAACTGAATTTCTAGTACTCAACATCAGTACTAGACAGCTGGTTGGGGTGTCTCCAGCATTAGTAAACTGAAAGGAAGGTATGAGGCCCGGTTCCAAGTTTTGTGCTGCATGTGACGTCATCCGATATATGCAGCTTCAAGAACATCTGCAATGTTCAGTAAGCTTGGGCAGGGAGATTACACAGCCTCTGCTAAAAGGGCTGAAGTAAGGAGAGGTTTGAAGTACAAAAATTTAAGAGAGAAACATTTCCCAATGCCGACAAGAGAAAATAACAGACTTCTCAACAAAAATGGGCAGGAAAAACTCTACTGGGTAGATATGCAGCTGCCACAGTGGGTGTTTTTTGTTTTTTTTGTTTTTTAACGCTAGCCATGGTGGTTAAAACAAAACTCGATATTCAGTACATCTATTTGGATAGCGTGCCATTATCCAGATAATTATCTGAATAACTTAAGACAGCTTTTATGTCATCAAGTTATCTGGAAAATGGTGTTCAATAATGGAATTATATTTATCTGATAATTTCCTTTCTTGGAATCCTGCTAGCCCAGTCCAGACAAGTGGAGCATGCCCCCTTGCTAGCAGATGATGGAGACAGAGAACTTTCCAGTGGCATCACCACTGGTATAAGCAATGGGGCAGCTAGGGGCACATTTCAGTATTGTATGACAAGCCCTGCTCAACAAAAACAAATAATCAACAAACCAGAACCACACAACCCCGGGCTGATTAACCCTAGAAGAGCTATATACAAGGAACTCTAAAAGGATGGGCCACATGCCTACCTAGAGAAGGAGCTGAAAATGCCCAAATTGCACTGACAGTGCTAGTCCACATTAGAGGACAAGGCAGAAACAACACTGAACTTCCCCAGCTGGGTCACAGATTGGTCTGGCAGGATGCCAAGAAAGGAAATTTCTGATAAATATAATTGCTCCTTCTGGTTTATCCTGATAGACTAGTCCAGACAAGTAAGAAATATCACAGCTATGCGTCAAACCCTGTGACGGGCGGTATATAAAGTTTTAAATAAACATAAACTGTGAGGGAGTAAGACATGGCTGCTCTGAGAACCTACATACCGAAAGCTGATTCCAACCAGACTTGCACGTCCAAATGATAATGCTTCATAAACTTGTTGAGTAAAGACCAAGTAGCCATCTGACTGATATCAGGGACCACTGCCCTGAAATTCACCCACAACGCTTGCGCACAGATAAAAGGAGAAGGTTTTCCCACCAGAAGACCGGATCCACATATCAGGGCCTCTGGTGCCAGTCCAATGCCATCAAGATGACTAGGCCCGGGTGATTTTTATCCTCCTCAGAACCTATTAGGGGCTATAGGGAAAATATATAAAGGAGACCTCCCAGCGGCCACTGCTGTACAAGAGTATCTATGTCCCTGGAGCCAAGCTCCCTTCTCTGATTGAATAAGGCCTCCCCCTAAGCATTTGCTCATGTTGTCCATCAAATCCAAGAACAGCCTCCTCCAGAAGTTCACTACCTGCTGAACCCCCAGCTCCCACTTCCCCAAACTGAGGGTGTAACTAAGGAAATCCGCATCAACATTTTTGGTACTGGTGATGTGTGTCACTATGATTATCTTTAGATGGTTCTCCACACATGGAAACATCATCTGCATCTCATAGGCTACCAGCACACTCTTAGGCCAGGCTGGTCCCCCTCCTCCCAATCAGGTGACACAAGCGACTGCCATCACATTGTCCAAGAGAACCCAGACTGCCCGGCCTGAAAGCATAGCTACTCACCCATAATAGGTGTTCTCCAGGGACAGCAGGAATCAGTCCTCCCATATGAGTGACGTCGGCACAGACTGAGCCCTCACGGAAACATCTCCCCAGCTTTCAAAGAAAGCCTTTGGGAGATGCCACCACGCATGTGTGGTTCCCTTCCCGCCCAAGGGTGCCATCTTACTCAGTCAGATGACATAGCTAGAGCTGACAAAAGAAGATGGCAAAATACAGCAACTCCATGGGGAAGAGGGAGGATTGTGGGGACTGATTCCTGCTGTCCCTGGAGAACACCTGTTACATGTAAGTAACTACATTTTCTCCAGGAACGAGCAGGAAGTCAGTCCTCACATATGGGACTGCCTACCTACAGGCTACTGGGAACTTGAGCAGCCACAAGCAAGTCTGAGGAGAGACTCTAAGGACCCCAGAGTCCAGAGAGAACCATCACTCTGGTAGCCTGAACACAAAATAGTCAGAGGGTAGGAGATGCCTAGACCTCGAAGAGATTACAGAGTATGGCCTGGCTGAAGGCGCAGTCCCATCGGGACTCCCTCTCCAGGCAGTAGTGAGCTGCAAAGGTGTGGAGTGAGGACCAGATGGTGGTCCGACAGATCTCTGCCATAGGGACAGAGTGAAAACTTACAACTGAAGTCATCATAGCCCTGACACTGTGTGTGCTGTGACCCGGCACTCCAAAGAGAGCCCAGTCTGATCATGGGCAAAGGCGATGCAGTTTGACACCTGGATGGACATGGTCCGCTTAGTAACAGCCTTCCCCAGGCAACTGGGGTCGTATGAACCAAAAAGCTGTGAGGCTTTGTGGTGGTCCTGGTTATGTTGCAGGGAGAAGGACAGGGCCCTCTCACAATCCAGAGTGTGGAGAACGACTGCCACCTTGTCAGCGTGGGGCCTCGGGAAGAAGATGGGAAGCACTACCTCCTGATTGAGGTGGAACACAGATACCAACTTCTGAAGGTATTTAGGGCTGGTGCGTAGCACGACCCTGTTCTTATAAAACCTGATGTAGGGTGGCTCGGCCACCAAGGCCTGAAGCTCGCTGACTATGTGGGCAGAGGTGAGCGCTACCAGGAAAGCAACCTTCCATGAGAGGTAACGCATATGGCAGATAATCAGAGGCTCAAATGGTGGCTTGGTGAGTTGTGTCAAGTCCATTTTAAGGTCAGGTAGATGGGAGGCTTAGAGAGCAGAAGACCCCGCATGAACCAGGTAATGAGGGGCTAAGCAGAGAAGGGTTTACCCTCTATAGCATGATGATGCACCGACAGTGCAATCAGGTGCACCCTGACGGAATTGGACTTGAGTCCAGCTTGTGAGAGGTGAAGCAGGAACTGCAGTACTGTGTGCATATGGCAAGAGAAGAGGTCAATCTGCTGCTCCGAACACCACACTGAGAATCTGTGACACTTGAAGGTGTAGGCCCATCTTGTGGAGTTCTTACCAGAGGCCAGGAGGACTTCCTCTACCTCCCTTGGGAGGTTGAAGGGGGCTAAGGCTACCCGGTTCAGCAGCCATCAAGAACCCCAGGTTGGGGTGGAGAAGGGAGCCCTCCTCCTGGGTGAGTACTGGGGGTATTCCCCAGGGGGACTGGGAGCTCTGTCGAGAGGCGGAGCAACAAGGGGAACCAAGGCTGTCTGGGCCACTGCAGGGCCACCTGGATCATGGAAGCCTTGTCCCGCAGGACCTTGAAAATGTCCGGGCGATTAGTGGCATGGGAGGAAAGGCATACAGGAGGCCCTCCGACCATGAGATGAGGAAGGCGCCCACCACTACCCGGGACGGGTACGGCTAGTGACAGCAGAAGTGGGGCAGCTAAGCATTGGTCAGGCAGGTAAAGAGATCCAGACTTGGGGTGCTGCAGAGTTGGAAGAGCCACTGTGCCACCCTGGGGACTAGTCGCCATTCGTGTAACTGGAGAAGCCTAGGGGGAGGAGTGGCCTAGTGGTTAGGACATGGCACCTCAGGCCAGAGGGCCAGGGGTTCAAGTCCCACCTTGGGACAGCAATCTCAGGCTGGACAGACCGGGGTCTCTAGTCCCATAGGCACTCCTTGTGGCCTTGGGCAAGCTACTAAAGGCTGTTAGTGTAGCTGGGTTTAAAAAAGGTTTGGACAAGTTCCTGGAAGAAAGGTCCATAAACCATTATTAAGAAGGGACCCAGGATATCAATGCTTGACCCAATACAAGCATTGTGGAACCTGTGTCTTTTGGGGAAACTGCTAGGTACGCATGACCTAGACTGGTCACTGCTGGAAACAGGATACTGGGCTTGATGGACCTTGGTCTGACCCAGTATGGCATATCTTATGTTGTTATGTTCTTAAGCCTGCTCAGCCTATCTGATAGGGCATTGTCCTGTGCTGGAAGGTACACTGCCATGAGGACATTCCTTGACTGATCATGTACGAGCAGAGGGCTACTGAATCTTGGCAGAGATAGTAAGACCCTATACCCCCCTGCTTGTCCAGGTAGAACATTGTGACCTGGTCATCGTCTGGACCAGCACAGACTGGTGCTGCAGGCAGTGGTGAACGGCCCTGATTGCCAGAAAAATGGCCCTGAGCTCCACCAGGATGATCTGCTGCTGGCTCTCTGCTAGGAACCAGTTGCCCTGCATGTGGAGTTCCTTGCAATGGGCACCTCAGCCCAGGATGGAGGTGTCTATGGTAAGGACCCTCTGGGGATTTAGGGACTGAAAGGGCATGCCCTCCTGCAGGTGCTGTGTGGCTTGCCACCAGTCGAGTGACTCCACTAGCATGCACCACACTAAGAATTTGTCCCGGAGCCCACCTGTGGCTTGTACCAATTGGGAGCGGAGGCACCACTTGGCTGCCCACATGTGAAGGCGGGCATTGGGAACCACATGGACTGTGGATGCCAGGCCGAGCATGAACAGTGCCAACACTGCGTGGCGGTGCTGCACCTCAGTGGCTAGGGCCACGAGGCAACCTGCCCTGTCCAAGAGGAGAAAGATCTTGGCCTGAAGAGTGCCTAGTCAAGCCCCTATGAACTCCAAGCCCTGTGTTGGAGTGAGGTGGGACTTGGGGTGGTTTATCACAAACCCCAAATACTGCAGGATACTGATGGTACGGGCCATGGTCCCCCTGTGTCCCCCTTTACGAGCCAGACATCCAGATAAGGGAAGACAAAGGCCCCTTAGAGAATGAGGTAGACCACCACCACTGGTGAAGGCTCTTGGTACGGAGGCCAGACTGAAGGGTAGTACTTTGTACTGGTGGTGGTCACCCCCGACCATGAATCTTAAGTACTGCCTCTGAGGATGTGTGTGTAGGCATCCTTTAGGTCTAAGGAGCATAGCCAATCTCCCTGCCGAAGATATTGCAGCAATGTTCCAAGGGAAAGCATCTTGAATTTCTCCCACACCAGGAACTTGTTCAGGTTTGTAAGTCTAGGATAAGCCTTAGGGCCCCTGTCCTTTTTGGGACTAGAAAATACTGGGAGTAAAACCCCTTGCCCTTGAGATGATGGGGTACTGGTTCCATGGCTCTGTCTGAGAGAAGGCCTGCGAGTTCCTGTAATAGCAGGGCCTGGTGCAGGGGAGTCCGAGAGGGTTTTCCTGGAAAGAATGGAGGTGGTGTTTCGTCCAGGTGAAGGAGATAGCCTTCGATGACTGAAGTGCCCAAGCATCGGTTGTGATAGCAGGCCACCGATGGACAAAGTGTACCAGATGCTCCCCCATTGGTAGCTGCTCCCCCACAGGTGGAGAGGCTAATGCTCAGGGAGTCAAAAACCCATCCCCGGCTGGGCAGGAGCTGGAGTCTGGGGCTTGGAACCCTTAGGCTTGTGAGGGCCGTGGCCTACTCCCTTGCTCTGGTGACCCTGCTGTGCGGTCTGGGGAACCTGATAGTGGCGGTAGTAAGGTTGGCCCTTCCTCTGGAATGGGAGCTTCTTCTTAGGGAGGGTGGAGGTCTTGCTGGAGAGCAGAGTCCTCGTGAGGTACTTTGTCTTGATCTCTGCCACCTTCTCCTTCATCGGCTTGCTGAACAGGTTTTCACCGAGGCAGGGGACATTGAGGAGTTTCTCCTGGACCCATTGCTTGAGGTCTGATGCCTGGAGCCAGGCCTTTCATTGAACACCGATGCCCGCAGCGGCTACCCTTGCATTTGACTTGAATCCGTCCTAGGCAGCTCGAGACATACTTCGAGTGCTCCTCAATGCACTTCATGAGGGTTTGGAACGGCTGGAGGTGATCCCCTCTGAGTTCCTTTGTCAGGTCCCAAAGATACATGCCGATATACAACTAGTAGGCTTGTATTCGGCAGGCCAGCATTGAGCCTTGGTAGCATTTGTGGCATGGGACTCCCTACCCGGAAGCACCGAGAAGTGTGCTTTCTGGTTCTTCTGCCAGCACACAGTCGACTCCACCACTATGGAGGTGTATGGTAGTTGTGACTTTCGGAAGCTTGGGCCCTGCTGAACTCGGTACATGGTGTCCAGGCATCAGCTAACTATGGGACAGAACCATCAAGGCTTCCTTGGGTGGGGCCTCATATTGGAGGATTTGCAGTTCCTCCATACGAGGGTCTTCCTCCGACTTGGTGTTGAAGGACAAAGTCTTCAACATATCCCGGACAAACTTGAGGAACGATGTGTCCTCAGGCAGGGACCAATGCTGCGATGTCGGGGGAGACGGGTCTGATGAGAGGTTGCCGTGCTTCCGTGTCTCCGGGGATGCCTCGTCCTTGGACTCCCAGTCAAAGTAGTCAATGGAGGACTCGGTGGCTAATCGGTCCTGCGGTGCAGGACCCGGGTCGGGAGCCCGGTGGCCCAAGATGGCTACGTGGCAAGAGGCATGGGAGCTCATCAGAGAGAATCTTGCTCCTGGGGAATGGGAACGAGATCAAGACCCTCACTGAAGATCGACTTGAGGCTTTCGGCTCACAAGGATCGGCTCGGCGATCACAGGAGTCCTTGGTGATGAGGTCCCCGCGGTCTCGGCGGATGCACCGGCAGCACCGGGCATCAGCGCCTGCTGCGTGGCAAGGAAGGCAGTAAGACTACACTCCAGCACCATCATTCCTGGTTTCCCATTCAGGAGGTGCAGTCTTTGACGTGGACACCGGGTCCAGCAGCAATGTGGAAAGGGAGTCCTCTATGAGACAGGCCTCTGGGGTCTGGGACCTGTTGCCGGAAGCCTCTGCATCTATTTGTGGCATTTTGGCTGGCTGCTCCTGCTCTGATACCTCGAGTTCCCTCCATGGGCTGCGGGACCTGGTGCAGGACTTGCCCAGTATGTCCAAGTCCCAGGATGAGGTCCTTGAGGATTTCTTCTTCTTTTTGTGTTCCCGCTCTGGGGAACCCTTGTCAGTGTCTGTGGTCCCGGCCGGGTGCGAGCACATTACATGACTCAGAGGACCCATGCGGGGACCGTGGCTACCAGGGATACCGGGGTAGAGTCTGATCTTTGGAAGATGTCATCCTACTTCTGCTGACGATGCTGGATGACCTTCGCAGACATCTTTTTACAGAAGAAGCAGACCTTTGGGTTGTGGTCGGCCCCTAGACACCAGAGGCAGCAATGGCATGTATCAGTAAGAGACATGTATTTAGCGCACCGATCACACTTTTTGAACCCGCTCGCCATTGGGGGAAAAAGTATCCTGGTGAGGTTTGTAAAAGGGGGTGCTTGCTATGAAAGCTACACCACCTTTTGCAAAGATCCAGACTATCTATGCCGCAAAGGATTATGGTAATAGTAGTCCAGTTGTATAATGTTTGCCTTTGAGGTAAATAAGAATGTAGTAGTTGAGTCGAGTATAAGGCAAAATAGAGTTTATTTATGGGGTAAATTATTCCACACACAGATTATACTTGGTAACACCTTCAGGATAACTTTTCCAGGTTTTGTAATCAAAGCAAAGAACACAACTGAAAGTTCCAAGCAAATAGGGAGGAGGAGTGGCCTAGTGGTTAGGACAAGGTACTTCAGGCCGGAGGGCCGGGGGTTCAAGTCCCACCTGGGGACAGCAATCTCAGGCTGGAGGGACTGGGATTTCTAGTCCTATAGGCACTCCTTGTGGTCTTGGGCAAGCCACTTAACCCTCCATTGCCCATGTTCCCTGTAAGTATTAGCGTATGTGTGTCATATCCCCTCGTGTTAAATGTATCTCCCAATTGACCGCTTTGACCCGGTGAAAAGCGGGATATAAATACAGCTAAATAAATAAATAAATAAATAAATAGCTTGCAGAATCTTTTCAAGCAACAGAAAAAAAAACACTTCCCTTCAGTCACTGCTGACAACTGCTCAGCAGTGCTGGAGAATAAACCCAAAAGGAAAAACTTCTTTACAAACAGCGTTCTTCTTTCACATTCAAAGCAGTTCTTTATACAACATGTGCACGGCTTTGAGCAATGCTCTACTCTATCAACAGGTGGATAACAAGTTTAATCAATAGCTGGTTTCCTCCTCTGCACACGTGTTTTCATTTCCATTCCCCAAAAGCCTCTTTCTTTCCATATAAAACTTTCTGGGGAGCCAGTAATTAGAACATTTCCTTTTCATGGTTTTAATCCTACTTTGGGGATTTCTTTAGGCTATCAATCTTACACAAAGAACAGTCCATGCAAAAATCATCTCCCTCAGGACTTGTACCTTGTTCCTCCAATTGCATAGGCTCAATCTCAATATCTGGCATAGAGGGCTTCAATAACTGGCCTCTAGTGGGAGAGACACTGTTTCCCAACAGTTTGCATTGCTCCAGATTAGTTAAAGGATCAAAGTTCATACCTGAGTCACAACTGTCCTTGGGCTGTCTCCTTTGGTATCCTGGCCAGTAAGCATGGGTGCTTCTGTGGCCTGTCCTCCAGTCTGTATCACTGGACCTCAGGGCATCGGCTCCATACCTCTTCCCATAAGACTTCGTGTTCCTTTTCTCCTTAGCTGCTCCTGTCTGCTTACAGGGTGCTGCTTTAGAGTTCCTACCAGAATCACAGGAATCTCTATAGGAACACGTCTCTCTCTGAGTTCCTCTTGCCTTCTCTCTCTTGGATCTTCTTCTTCTCTCTCGTCGCTGTGGTTGTCGTCTCTGAGCTGGTCCTTCCCCTGGTCTCCGAGCCGGTCTTTCCCCTGGTCTCTGAGCTGGTCTTTCCCCTGGTCTCTGAGCCGGTCTTTCCCCTGGTCTCTGAGCCGGTCTTTCCCCTGGTCTCTGAGCCGGTCCTTCCCTTGGTCTCTGAGTCGGTCCTTCCCTTGGTCTGCCTTCTGAATATTCAGTTCTGCCTTTAAAGTCCTTAGCTTCCAACTCCTCCCCTGCAGTGCTCAGGTGTTGGTGCTTAAACTCTCCTCTGGCCACTGATTGATTAGGTATGACGTAAGGGTTTTTCGGACTATGCTTATGCTTCTCCTCCTTAGCTCCACTAGGGGCTTTCTGCAAGTTACTGCAGCTGGGAATAAGTTGTCTTTTAGGGAAACAGGCTGCTCTATTTCTCTGACCTGCCAGAACAGGTCCCTTGATTAATGTAAATTCCTTTCTATTGGCAGTACTCTCAGGGCTCTGATAAGCTTTCTTATCACAGGTTGAAGACCCTCAGAGCGGCCAGCGGATGGAAAAGGTGCGAATAGTGCTGGGAAATAAAAACTAGCACGTTCCGGGACATGATGCCAGGGCAACTGCACTCAGAGGCGGGAAAGGGACTGGTCGCAATCGGATTGAGAAAAGGAGTTTCTTCACACAATTTAATCAACTTTTTCTGGGGAAAAAAGACAGATGTCTGTTGGGCTCTGCGGAAAAAAGGAGACTGAGTAAGATGGCACTCTTGGGCAGGAAGGGGATCGCACACGCACGGTGGCATCTCCCAAAGGCTTCTTTGAAAGCTGGGGAGATGCTTTTGTGAGGGCTCCGTAGGCGCCAGCGTCACCCATATGTGAGGACTGACTTCCTGTTTGTTCCCAGAGAACCAGGGACAAAGTGCAGCAAGGCTAGCCAAGTGGCTCTTGCTTTTGGTCTATTGATAGGCCAAGCAACCTCACAAGGGAACCACTGCTCCTAAATTATTTGGCACAAGCAGTGGGCTCCTCAGTCTGACAGACTCGCATTGGGTGTCAAAACTATCCTTTGGGGAGATCCCCTTTGCTAAGTTCATGGGCTAAGTCCACCACACCAGGCTCCTTACAATTGAGAGAAGCAATGGAAGATGTACTTCGAAGTCCAGGGACAGAGAGAACCATTTTGAAAAGAGCGACCACAGTAGAGGACACATGTGTGCCCATGCCCAAGGGACAAGACTCAGCATGGCTACCATTGAGTCTAGTAGCTGTACATAATCCCACACCCTGCTCACCCCTCCAGACACCACTGTCAATGCTGAAAGACAAAGGCAATCCAGCCCAGAAGCCTACAGCCAGGAAATCAGTCGCAAGTATGCACTGGCCCCAGAGTATACACCAGCGTGGCTGTAGTCCTGGGTCCAAGCCGTCACCTCCCACTTCTTGACCCTGCTATACGCCCTTTGAGTCTGAAAGGCACTGATTTAGGACAAAATCTTGTTTCACTACTCTCAGAATCACTCACCCGCATTTCAAACCACACCCAGAGATACTCTAGGGATTGCAAGGTAATAAAATAGCTTTTTGCTGAGTTCACTATCCAGCCCAAATTCTCCAGGAGTTGCACCACCCAGAACATCACCGTCAGACAATCCTGATTCGACTTGGCCCAAATGAACCAATTGTTGAGGTACAGATAGACCCAGATGCCGTCCCAATCCTGGGTCATTGTCACAACTACAAGAACCTTTTAAAAGTCCTGGGTGTCATTACTAGAACGAAGAGCATGACCCGAAACTGGAAATGCTTGCCAGAATGGAAAACGGCAAGAAATCCCCATATGGAAATAGTCTTTGGACAGGTCCAGGGATTAGTGATATTCCCTCTTTCGAACCTCCAGGATAATGGATCCCAATATCTCCATACAAAACCAGGAAACCTGCAGATACCTGTTGACCACTTTGAGATCAAGAATCAGTCAGAAGGAGCCAACCTTCTTGGGGATGACAAAGTAAATGAAATACCGCCCCTTGCCCTGTTCAAAGTGGCACAAGCACAATGGCCTGCAACTGAAGAAGTCTTTCCAGAGTGGTCTCTATGGCTTGTCTCTTGAGCAGAGAACTGCATGGGGAGGCCACGAAGGTGTCTGAGATAGGTTTGGCTCATTCCAGCATGCAGCCATGCTTGACAACATCCAGAACCCCCTGGTCTGTCTTAATCTAGGCACTCGTTGGGAAAAACAGGCAGAGACGGCCTCCCACCAGAACTACTTTGGAATGAGCCCACAGCCTAACAATGGCCAGACTGAGAGGCTTCAGCTCCCAAGGAAGAAGACTATTTGGACTTCTATGCCCCTCAAAAGGGCTGAGACTTTTCAGTAAACTTCTCTAACTGAGAAGAAGACTGTTTCTCTGGATGGAACCACTGTGAATCACAAAGCTGGAAGTGAGACAACTACCAAGAAGCCTGCTGGGGTTTGGTCTCCCCCAAATCTTTGACCAACTTCTCCAGCTCTTCCCCAAAGAGAAGCCTGCCCTTAAAGGTAGTTTTATAAGCTGAACCTCTGACACTGCATCTGCCGATCAATTCTTAATCACAGTCAGCACCTGACCATCATAAGCTGCTGTTACTGGCTGCACTGAAAGCCAAATAAGGTCATAAAAGGCATCAGCCAGCAAGACTGCTGCAAACTCCAGGTGGACTAACTCCAGACCTTCCGACAAATGCTGAATGCTATAGAGTAGAGGCTGAGAAAATGGTCTTTAACAATGCCACTACCTTGCGGTCCTGCTGATCCTAAAGGGTGACCCTACTCTCCACTAGGGTTGTGGTTCATTGCATCAAAGCTGGGACCAAGACATCCACCCGGGAAAAACGCAGCCAGCTCTCCAAATCCTCCTAGGGAAGGGCATACAACTTGCCCATAACTTTATTTCCTCGCAAACTGCCATCCAGGGACTCTCACTCCACTAGAAACATGCAATGAACTGCCAGCAACAGAGGGAAGGCCTTAGAAGACATTTGTAAACCTTCCAGAATAGGATCCATATCAGACTTTTCTTCTATTGGCACCTCCACAATGTGAAACCCTAGCTAATCTAAACAATAAGAGAAGTCATCTCCTCCCACCTGAAATCGCCCTCTCTGATAAGGTGCAAAACACACAGTGCAGAAGCAGCGGAAATCCCACGGCTGACCTCGTGCTGTCGTGGACGAACGCCCTGGCTTCTGCTTATCCTCAGGGAGTCAACCTCCCTTAGACTCCCCCAGATGCTTTACCAACTTATCTAACGCCTCTCAGAACAGCTTACCCTTAAACAGGAGCTTGCTTAAATGGGATTTGGATGAGACATCCGCCGACCAATTATGTAACCACAAGTAGCGGCGTGCAGCTACTACAGAGGCCATACTCTTGGATAGACCCCTAATGAGGTCGAAGGCATCCGCCTAGTAGACTGCACCAGACTCCAGTTTAGCTGCCTCCGGCGATGGAGATTGCACCTCACCAACACTATTCAAGATTCCCTGTGCCCATCGCAAACATGCTCTAGCTACAAATGCTCCGCAGACAGACACCTGTAAGGAGAATGCATTAATGTCAAAAGCTTGCTTCAGCAAGGTCTCCAACTTCCTGTCCTCTATATCTTTAAGGGCGGTACTGCCTTCCACTAGAATAGCGGTCTTCTTAGTGACCGTTGATACTGCCACATCCACCTTAGGGGAGCGCAGGATCTCTCTTTCCTTCTCCGGGAGAGGATAGAGCCATGACATGGTCCGTGTACCTCTTAGGGCGGCCTCCAGAACATCCCATTCATCTTGTATCATTTGCTTAATAACCCAATGCAGTGGAAACACCAACTGGGCCTTTCAGATGGCTTGAAATAGCAGATCCTCCAAAGGATCACCCTCTTGCAGAACCCTGCAGCCATGTTCAATGTCTTCAGGGTCTGGGATATGAGCACCGCCAACTCTTCCTGGCAGAATACGCGCACAATATGAAACTCCTCCTGTGGGATCTCACCTTCCTCAAGTTCCCCTAACTCAGCTCCAAGGTCAGCCTTCCCCGTCCAGGTCTACTGGATCTTACGAGTGGAGGGACCCCGTCTCCTCCCAAGAGTCACTATCCATTCACCATCGGCTGGGACCAGGCTCCTCCTCAGCTGCCATACTTGACAGGGCCCTTAGGCAGCCCTCTCTTTGTAGCTCTCTCTGACACACTGCAGGGATCTCTTCCCCCCACTGCTTCATGCAGAACGCCTTATGCATGAGGAGCACAATTTCTGGAGAAAATTCCCCCTGGCCACTAACCACAGCCAACTCTTGAGACATACAGTAGAAGGCAGAAGATAAGAAATCTTCCTGCCCCTATGTTCAACCACCTGCGGGCCCGGCCTATCAACTCCTTTCATAACGGTCGGAGTTACCGTCACAGTGGCAGGCGAACTGTGGCCCCCTGCAGACTGTGAGTCAACCTCTGACCCCCCCTGAGGTTCCCGCTCGTCCAGCCTTAGCTGAACCCTCCTCCAGTCTTAGCTGAACCCTCCTCCAGCAGGCCTTCTTCTGCCGACCAGGACTCTGCCTCACAACCGCGACAAAGACCAGCAGCTGAGACAGAGTTCCGTTTAGAACCACACATGAGGCACGTGGCCTTTGAGTCCCAAAGTCCCTTCCAATACTCCTGTTGAGCAATCTTCTGGCAGGCTCAACTTACTGCTTGAACAAAGCAAAAAAGAAAAACTGTCTCAGCTAATTTCTTTTTCTCCTGCTTTTTAAAGCAAAATAAAGGAGAAAGGACAGGAATGGAAAAAACAAAAAAGAAAGTCCTCACAGCATCTGAGCAGGCCTCCCCCCTTCCCCGATGAAGGCAACTACCGTGAGTAAAAAAAACAAAATAGGGTGCCGTTTCACACGCTTTGCAAAATGACTGCCTTCAGACATGCGGCTGTGATTGCTGCCAAAAAACACAATAAAAACCCAAGAAACTGACCCGACACCTGCGATTTCTGCCCCGGGTCAAGCAGACAACCACTATTCTTGCACCAATGGAGAAGAAGAGAAGCTCCTCCGCCCTCACGCTCAGCTCTACTTACCGGCTTCAGCCTCTGAGGCTGGATTTCTCCAAGGGCCACAAGTGATGGACCTCAACTGCTCAGTCAGCTCCTCACCCGCTGATGGGTTCAGGAGCCACCGCATCTGCATCAAATGTGACCAGCAAGCCTCTCCTTCCCTCCAAGAAAGGCATCTCGTCCCGATTGCCCGATTAGGCTTTTATTCCTTTTTAAAAAAAAAATGTAAGTGCTTTATTGGTCGGGCCATGTCAAAGAAAACCCCAGGCTGGAAATTAAAGGGACAGATACCCCCAAGACCAGCCCAGACAAACTGTCAGCAAAGTAAGTGCAAAAAAGGTGCTCCTTAGTTGTCCCTTCAGTGAGTCCAGGATTCTGGGATCACATCTCTCCAAGCTGCTTGGAGACTGAGCTTACTGAGACTGGTGGGTGATGCCAGCTGCCCATGTACATTAATGTCAACAAAGATGACATGCTCAGTCTCTAAGCTGCTGGTGAGGGGCGACAACCCAGAGATTGTGACTGGACTGGAGGGACAATAAGGAAGGCTGAAATTGCTCACAACCCCACCCCACCCCGGGGCTGCCCTCTTGGGTTTGCTACACATGCAGCAAAGGCTTCACTTTGGTAAGCAGAGCACCACAAGAAAGCAGTGGCGACCGCCATCTGATATGTTTTCTGCTGCCACTGCACTGTCAGCCACGTTGGAGTTTGCAAACAACTGGATTGCCCCAGCAGAATTCAGAGTGTGCTCCACCGCTGTGAACAACCACTCTACCCTGCAGACACTGCTGTCAGCACTGAAAGACAAGGATGATTCAGTCCAGAAGTCTACAACCAGGAAAGTCAAGTCACAGGTATGCACTAGCTCCAGAATAAAACACCACCTTCACCCTCCTAGACCCAAAGCAGTCACCCTAATGTTTCTTGACCCTGTGATGTGCCTTGTTGATTTTTTTGGTGGGTGGGTTCCTCACAAAGGCCCCTAAGGAAGGGGGGGGGGGGAAGAAGGGAGAGAAGATCTGAAAGGTGGGGTGGAGGAATTAAATCCTAGCCCTCCGGGGCAGATCTCACCTGCTTTCCCTCAGCCTCAACCAGCCAGCCACAGCTGAAGGGGAGAATGGACCCATTAGCCTGCTTAACCAGTGGCTGTGCCCTGGGAGCCATCTCCGGAATCAGCTCAATCAAAAAGAGGACCCTTTGGCCAGCATCCTGCGAGCCTAACGCAAAAAGAAATCCAGCTCAACTGAGGGACCATCCGCCCTGAGGATGAACCCCAAGAACCTGACAGCAAAAAAGAAAAAAAAATAAGACTGTTGCACCAACCCAGCAACCACCATTTGCTGGAAACAGAGAAATACTGAAATGTTTCCTTATGCAAGTAGTAATATCACTGGAAAGCTATTTTGTTCTGTCTCCATCTTCTCTGGACTGGTTTAGCAGGATGCACTAGAAATCACTGTTTTCCAGTTAATTTCCTGGACCAGCCATATTCTGCCTTCATAGCATCCTGTCACTATACAGATGGTGCCAGGGCAGTCAGTATGATTTTCAGCAGTACTATCCTGATAGTGCCACTGAAAGACAATGGATAGGTTTGGCCAGCACCACTTATCTTGATAGCAGCTGTTGCTCTAAGTGCTTCTGAATATTGGGCTCTATATAATACTTAAGGAACAAGCTAACAGCTAAATAAGTCATATCCTGGTATCAGGCTAGAATTGCTCAATATATCAACCCCAATATGACCACAGATAATACTGCACTCAAACCACTCTATAGGAGAAATCTTTTTCAAATATGTGACACTTATGGTGGCCGTGATTCATCATTTAAAAGAGAAAATGTATCCTTTTTTGTAATTTCCCGTCAATGCAAAAGAAAACAGTAGGAAGATGCCAAAAGTTACCAAAAAGAAAAAAGAAATAAGGACCAAAATGGAGCTTTAAAATGTGTGACCCAAAAGCATATTGGTTTTGAAACGTGATTATCACATCGGAAAGGACAGTTCTACAATTTAATGAAGATAAATGTCATGTTTATTATAATTAAAAATTAAATAAAAGTATTTAAAGATATGTTTAGTGAGTAGAAATTGAAAAATGATGAATTAAATGGACTCTTTGGACCTATGATTATAAATTAATGGGTGAGGTATGAATGCAATTGAATACAATATCCACACTGAAGACAGACAATCCATATATAAAATCACCATGGGTATCAGATACATATTTCTGAGGAGAATTGGTATACCCATTCTATAGGATCCTTAAGTAATGGGACCATTATAAAACTGGCACAACCTATGTGCCCTTCCCTGCCTATACACCTTTTCAGAAAATTACCCTCCACATGATTACTTTGACAGAGAGCAAAACTGTTTTTACTCTAACTAATCCCTATATCCTTACTGAGGTCTTAGCACCCTATACCTCTCCAGCTGGTACCCTGTTACACCATGCTGCATCTGGCTGTCATCTTGATACATTATCTAATGGAGCAGCTTACAAATGCTCTTGGATATTTAATCTGCCTGTAACTCACTTTAACCTCTTTTTGTTGGAAAAGTATATATTGCGGGGCTGATTTTATAAGGGATATGCAGAACTTATATATATAAGCACCTGTTGTAAAGAGGTGTGCTTTAAGCAGTCACTAGTCTGTAAATGTGCACATAAATCCTATCGTGTGTACTTTCCGTTTGGGTTTGCAAAGGAGCAGAGCTTGGGCAGAGCCTAAATATACATGTATAAGTTATAGAATATTATAAGTCATGTGTGTTTCTGAATAATCTACGCACAGGCATTCACGCATGCTCCAGAGCAGACACAATTGAGGTGACTAGATAGAGGCCTAAAGACACGCCTCAGTTATATAAATTGACATCTTTGTTAGCGATATTGCGGAAGGGCTGTCGGGTAAGGTTTGCCTCTTTGCGGGTGATATCAAAATCGACACAAACCTCCTTGACATCAATTCCGCTATAAATCACTGGAACCTAACAATACAGGAAGCAGCTATCCCCACACGTAATAGGAATAGACAAACGAAAAAGTCAGAAAAATGGTTCACCAAGGAACTAGCAAAACTAAAAAAACAACTAAGAAAACAAGAAAAGAGATGGAGGAAAACTAAAACAGATGAAAATAAATCACAATATATGAACACACTTAACGAATATAAAAACGCAATAAATAAATCAAAAAGGGATTACCACTCCAAAGTAATAAATCTAGCCATCAACCGACCTAGGGAATTATTTTCAATTGTAAATACACTATCTAAAACAAAGAATTCCGAGCCAAAGCTACCAACAATAAGCATTCAAACCTTAGCATCTCACTTTGCCGAAAAATTAAAATCTAAACCCAATACCCTAACGCCAATACTGACTACAAACACTGAAAGCAATAACAATTGGACAACCTTCCATACTGTGGATCGAAAACAACTCTTAAAAATCATAACAATGATCAATACTACAACCTCCCCACTCGATCCCTGCCCCGTCTCCTGGATTAAATGTACAAAGGATGAACTTGCTGAAAACATCCTATACATGGTGAACCTATCCCTTTCACAAGGCATCATGCCTGATGCTCTAAAGCTCACCACGCTCCGCCCAATAATAAAAAACAATAAACTTGACCCAAATGACCCCAATGCATACAGACCGATAGCTAGCATTCCTTTTATAGCTAAAATTATAGAAAAGTCAATTCAACTTCAATTACAAGATCATATTGATGAACAAAAATCCCTTGATTCACACCAATTCGGGTTTCGCCCTTATCACGGAGTGGAAACCCTCCTGATTACACTGATTGACCACCTCATCAAAGGCACAGATGTCAACAATCAAGGCTTCCTACTACTCTTTATTGACATCTCTGCTGCCTTTGACAACATCAACCACCCCACCTTGATCAACAGATTAGAAAATTTAGGAATAGGTGGAACTGTTCTCAAATGGTTTAAATCCTACATCACACATAGACTAATACGTGTCCAAATAGATCAAGAAGCATCAGAAACCTTCCCCCAAGGACAAGGTATACCTCAGGGATCAGCCCTCTCTGCCCTTCTATTCAACCTATACCTACAACCCATCACAAACATATTTAGAAAACACAAGATTAATCACTTTATATATGCTGATGATATCATGCTCATCACCCCCATAACCTCAAAAAACCACACTTACGACAACCTAGCTAAGTGCATGGCTGAGACCACCTCTTGGATGGAAACAAATTATCTTAGCATCAACCTTAAAAAAACGGAAGCAATGTTCGTCACAAGAACACCTGTGACTGAGGACACGTTCCCAACAACAATCTCAATCAACAATACATCTATACCCGTTAAAAAAGAAGTAAAATACTTAGGTATAATAATAGACCAGAACCTCACCATGATACCACACTTAAAGCAAACAGTAAGAACCATATTCCTTAAACTCAAAACCATACAACATCTAAGACCCCTCCTGGATACACATGACTTTAGATCGGTTGTCAATACACTCATCACACCCCACTTTGATTACTGCAACAGTCTCCTGATTGGCCTACCACAAAAGAATACATACCTATTACAAAGAGCACAGAACATCTGCGCAAAGGTAACTACTAAAGCTCACCTAACAGACCATGTGACCCCTATACTCCTAGAACTACATTGGCTCCCTATAAACAGCCGTATAAAATACAAAATTCTCCTAACAACATTCAAGCTCCTAAATGACCTCGCCCCATCACATCTAACAACATTACTTCAGACCCCACCTGAATCGAGAGCTCGCAGACAAAATGCAGTCCACTCACTTCACATACCAAAATCATTTAAGAAGTCCAAAAAATCCACAAGTGATAGAGCCTTCTCGTTCATTGCCCCCATGCTCTGGAATGCTCTCCCACTAGACCTCCGCACCATAAAGGACCTTGCCCAATTTCGGAAGGAACTCAAAACATATCTTTTCTCCGAACATTTCCAAATCTCCTACCCCCCTAGCCCTGTCCCGCAACATCCGCAGACACACTATCTCAGAACCCCCCAACACCACAACTAGATATTCTTACACAGTCCCCTCTCACACACACAAAAAAGAAAAAAAAATGGAAATAAATTCCACTACACACTCACACACGATGCACGATTATCTTATAAACCACTGTATAGAACCACTTGTAAATAACGTATGTAAATAGTTTGGACAGCTTATTACACCTGTCCCCACTTTAAAAAGTTTCTCTGTTTCAATGCAATGTATACTGTAATACACTTAATTTGTTAAGTTATTCCATGTAAAAAGTTAGAAAGTTTCCTGTTCCATGTAAAGTATACAATTAGTATACATAATTTGTTCCATGTAAACCGCCCTTGATCACTGGAAGGGGCGGTATAGAAGAAATAAGTAAATAAAATAAATAAATAAATAAATAGAGCAGACACAAAGGAAGGAGTAGATAACATGAGGAGGGATCTAGCTAAACTTGAAGAATGGTCAAGAATTTGGCAACTGAGATTTAATACTAAAAAATGCAGGGTCATGCACTTGGGCTGCAAAAATCCAAGGGAGCGGTATAGTGTAGGGTACAAAGTACTGTACTTCTGTCCAAGAAAGAAGAGCAGGACCTGAGCATGATTGTTTCTGATGATTTTAAAGCAACTAAACAGAAAAGGAGACAGCAAAAGCTAGAAGGATGCTTGGGTGCATAGGCAGAGGAATGGCTAGCAGAAAAAAAGGAGGTGATAATGCCTCTGTATAAGTTTCTGGTGAGACCTCATTTGGAGTATTGTGTACAATTCTGGAGACCGCACCTTCAAAAGGATATAAACAGGATGGAGTCTGCAGAGTGGGTGGCTACTTGTAATGGTTAATTAAACTTCTCTGGAATAAAAACTCTCTGACTTGGATCCTCAAGGCCCAGAGACAGGAGGAACAGGAGACGACATCCACATCTGCTGGAGACAGAGAAATACTGAAGGTGATCCCTAAGAGAGCTCCTATATATGCCAGGGCTGGGTCACTGAACCTTCTGGTATTATCTCTGCCTCCAACATCTGCTGGCAGGGGGACACAACCCACATGTCTAGACTTGTCTAGCAAGATGAGTTGGAAAGATCTTAATATGTATAGTTAAAGGAAAGGCAGGATAGAGATGTTTAAATACCTCCGTGGCACAAATGCACAAGAAGAGAGCCTCTTTCGATTGAAAGCAAACTCTACTATGAGGGGACATAGGATGAGGGTGAAAGGGGATAGACTCAGGAATAATATGCAGAAATATTTCTTTACGGAACAAGTGGTAGATGATTGGAATAGTCTTCCAGTGGAGGTAGTAGAGACGAGGACAATATCTGAATTCAAAAAAGAATGGGACAAACACAAAAGATCTATTAAGGAAAAAAGGGGGCTATTGTAGTAGTTGATATGGAAGGGCAGACTAGATGGGCCATGTGGTCTTTTTCTGCTATCATGTTTCTATTAAAGCATGTGTGTACTTCACTTTATTAAATAAGCCCCAAATAAATGTGTTAATGGCGTGGGAGTTTATAAAACTACCTTCTACATGACGCTAGTGAAAACACTAGGAAACATAAATAGATGCTCTCACACCTACCTTGCAGGTGCTGCCGTCTGTGGTCCCTTCGCTGTTCTGCATGATCTCAGGCATTGGCATAATGAGCTCTGGCAGCTGCAGGTAAAGCTGCAGGAGCACATCCCGGCAGTGTCTTCTGACTGAGCTGCAAGAGGCCAGATTAGTTACAGGAGCAACCCAAAAAGAGGAGGCTTGTTTGTTTAACAAAACCATTGTGGAACTGAGGACCACTGGACTCCCATCTAGTAGGGACTAAAGCTCCAAAGGCCGAGTTCCCCCGCCAAAGGCAGTTATAGCTAGACCTCTCTTAGACGTAGAGAAGGCAGCAGGTCAAGGTTCTGGCTGCCAGTAAGTGCAGAGATAAATCTCTGCTTCTGTCAGCAGGTATAAGTTCTGCAGCCAGTACACAAAAGGAGTTACATGTTTAAAATGCCAGCTGGTAAATGTATAACTCCTTAAACTGCCAATTTTAAAAGACAATATATGGATAGTACTAGTGAAAATATAGTACCTGGGCGGAGTTAGGGCACAGTATGGACAGTAACGCCTAATTATACATATAGTGGAGTGAGTTACCTGTAATGGGAGGTTTCCATGAACAGCAGCAGAATATCATTGCTGTATGTATGGATCACCATATTCCATGGATATTTATCAACAATGCCTATTCGTGTTGCAGCACTGAATGTATGTATTTTATTAAACACTGCAACCAGAATTTAAAAAAATATGGTGAACACCAGGTTTAAATAGTGGCCTGTTTTTATATTAAAATACTCTGAAGCTACAAAAAAACATCCCTAAAGGAAACAGCAGACGTTTTCACTTTTCAACAGCATCAAAGTTGCTTGAATGCTGTTTGCCTGTAGGAGTGTTTAAGGGGAAATTTTACTTACTAATAATTTCCTTTACTGGAATCCTGCTAGACCAGTCCAGACCAGTGGGTTATCTCCCTCAACCAGCAGATGATGAAACAGAGAAAAAAATTAGAACTATAGCTAGGGGCACTCTCCACTATTTTCATAACAAAGCACATGGATCCCCTTGGAGAATCCTCTAAAGGGGTCCCCTAAACCAGAACATGTCCATAAACCAGAAGATGACAAATTGGCGCAGAAGCAGTCTGCTAAGACAGAAGGCCCTGAATAACAAGGCAAGGCATGAATCTGGGCGGGTCCTGGACTGGTCTAGCAGGACTCCAGGAAAGGAAATTATCAGTAAGTAAAATTTCCCCTTCCAGTTCCTCCTGCTAGACCAGTCCAAACCAGTGAGAAGCACGAGAGCTACTCCCCTTCTGGGTGGGAAGACAGAGCGGCTGCCAGCACTCTGATGCCGAAATGGGTCGCTGATCTAGCTTGGACGGCCAAGCAGTAATGCTTCACGAACATGGATAACGAAGACAATGTCACCGCCCTATAAATATATAACAGTGACACACAGAACAACTCCGCCCAGAATGCAGCCTGGGCGCAAGTAAAATGAGTTTTCAAGCCTGAAGGAGCCGGCTTGTCTTCCAGCAAACAGGCGGAGGAAATGGACTCTTTAATCTAGCGCCCAAGGGTGGCCTTGAATGCCGCCTGGCCTTTGAAGGGACCAGCAAACAGAACATAGAGGTGGTCCGAGAGTCGGACGGAGTTCTGTGACTTCCAGGTACCTGAGCAACATCCTGTGGACATCCAGGAATCAAAGGTGTTTGTCTTTCCTGAAACACTGAGCCGAGGCGAAGGATGGCAAAGAAACTACGGGTCCAATTGTTGCTGCTGCTGCCACCACCGAACTTTAACCCGGATATTCAATCCGTGGCCATATCTGGCCACTGGCATTGAATAACCAGGGTTGCTGCACAGCCACACACGGTGCAGAAGCTAACCGTGAAGTGGCAATATTCAGCTGCTGCCCGGTTAGCTCTGCTGGTGAAAGTTAGGACAGCTTTTGCTGCGCCTAACTTTTGCCACTGAGGCATAACCGTGCAGCGGCTGAATATCGTCGCTGCACGGTTATCCCCATGTACCACCCCCAGAACGCCCCCGACATGCCCCGCTGCTAAGCAGTTAGAATCAGGGCGTATAGCAGCATTACTTGGGGATATTCAGCAGCACTAACCATGTTAGTGCTGCTGAATATCCCAGTTAGGGGAATTTACATGTTTTACAGCTCTTAGTCGAAAATGACAAGAAGGAATCACAATAGGAGAAAGCCTGCAACTCTGAGATGTGATGTGCCGAGGTCATGTCCACCAAAAAGATGGTCTTTAAGGTCAAGTCATTAAGCGTAGCTCACTTCAAAGGCTCAAAAGGTGCTCGCATGAGGCCCGGAGGCTAAGTCCCAAGGGGGAAATTCCAGCCTAAGCAGAGGCTGAAACATCCAAATGCCCTCAAGAAAATGCACCATATCGCAGTGGCAAGCGAGCCAATGACCAGCCACAGGTCTGCAGAACACGGAAAGGGCTGCGACCTGTATCCTGAGGGAGCTCCAAGTCAGTCCTATCTGAAACCCATCCTGGAAGGAGAGCACAGAGGGTAGTTGTGCCCGCCATGGTGACACTTTCCATAGGCGGCACCAATGTTCAAACTGCCACCAGATCCGGACATAGACCAGTGACATAGTCCGACGCCTGACCTGTAAGAGGGTGTTCAATACTGCCAAAGAGTATCCCTTACACATTAGGTGTCACCTCTCAAGAGCCAAGCCGTAAGCGAGAAGTGAGACGGGTCTTCCATGAGAACTGGGCCCTTCCACAGCAAGCCCCTGCGACCCCCCACCCCAAAGAGAGAGGAGGGGACACAAGACGACAAATGAGATCAGCATATTATGGATGCTGTGGCCAATTTGGGGCTATAAGAACGACCAGGCGGGGATGATTCTCTATTCTGTGAAGCACCCTGGGAATAAGGGGCCATGAAGGAAAGACATACAGGAGGGGAGCTAGGGGCCATGACTTGACCAATACGTCCACTCCTTCAGCCCCGCCTACCCTCCAACGGCTGAAGAAAAAGGGAACCTTCATGTTCGAAGCTGTTGCCATGAAATCCATAGCTGCATGCCCCCAGCACTGCACTATGTGATCGAAGGCCCATGGTACTAGCTCCCACTCACTCGGATTGAGGAGAGGACAGCTGAGAGAGTCGGCCTGCACATTCTCATCTCCTGCGATGTGCTGGACTGAGAGGGCTAGGAGATGACGCTCCACCCAGAGAAACAGGAGATGCATCTCGACCACTCCCAGACACTTTGTACCCCCCTGACAGTTGACATATGCTACTGCCGTAATGTTGTCTGACAGAATTTGAATGGCTTGCCCCAAGAGTAGATTGATGAAGTGCACCAGAGCCAAACAAATGGCTCGGGCCTCCAGGCAAATGATGGCCCATTTGGCCTCCATCCAGGACCAAGTGCCTTGAGTGGAGCGACCTAAACAGTGGGCCCCCCAACTGGTGAGACTGGCATCGGTAGTCAGAATCACCCATGTTGGCGCCTTCAGTAGCATGCCTCGAAGCATGTTGCTGGGGGAGGCCCACCACCTGAGACTGTCTCACACTGAGGGAAAGGAGGAGCCATACCTGGTAATTTTGAGAGCATGGGGACCAACAGGTCAACAGGGCCTGCTGCAAGGGGCGCATATGAGCATGGGCCCAAAGCTCCACTTCCAAGGAGTGGCCATCCCAAGCCCTGGGAGCCAAGGACTTCAAGGACTCATGGAGCTGACAGTTAAACTTGCGCCACCGTTCCGGCATGAGGAACACTTTGCCCAGGTGAGTATCAAAACAAGCGCCGAGAAATTCCAGATTTTAGGATGGTGTCACATTGCTCTTGCCATGATTGACTATCCAGCCAAGCCTTTCAAGCAGCTGAACTACATGCCGGACAGATCGACCAGCCTCAGACTGAGATTTAGTTTGAATAAGCCAGTCGTCAAGGTAAGGATGGACACAGAGCCTTTCACGCTGCAGGGCAGCCATCACCACCACCATCACTTTGAAGAAGCTCCGCAGTGCGGTAGCCAGTCCAAACAGGAAAGCACAGAACTGGAAGTGCTGTCACAGAATTGCAAATCTGAGGAAACGCTGATGATCCGGTCGAATGGGAATGTAAAAGTACGCTTCTGTGAGGTCCAAGGTGATGAGGAACTCCTACTGCCGCAAACAGTGAATAATGAACTGCAGGGTTTCTATCTGAAACCAGGAGACTCACAAACTGCAGTTGACTCCCTTGAGATTGAGAATTTGGCAAAAGGAATCATCTTTCTTCGAGACAATGATGTAAATAGAGTACTTTCTCATGCCTCTCTTGGAGAGAAGCACAGGAAGAATGGCCCGAAAGTGCAATAGTCTTTGCAGAGTGTATTATACAGCTTCCCATTTGAGAGCAGAGCCGCACGGGGACAGCACAAAAGCCTCTTGAATGGGCCTTTCGCAATCCAGTACATAGCCCTATCTGATAACATCCAAAACCCAGAG
Source organism: Ichthyophis bannanicus (assembly GCA_033557465.1). Lineage (NCBI taxonomy): Eukaryota > Metazoa > Chordata > Amphibia > Gymnophiona > Ichthyophiidae > Ichthyophis > Ichthyophis bannanicus. Next base: position 34,390,507 of record CM066044.1, read on the forward strand.
ATCTGAAGTGTTATGGGCCTATTCATGAAAAAAGAGATGAAGACGACCTCTGACATGTCAGAATGGGCTCCCGCCTGTCAATGAGAGGCACAGGATGAGGAATTAGATTTCTTGGAGGAGACAGAGGAACCCTGGGCATGGTGAGTGCCTCGAAAGGACTGGATCTTATTGCCCGAGCTGGAATAGGATCTGGTCCACTTTCCAGGTCGGTAGCGATGGGACTCGCAGAACCCAGAGCGAAGAACTAGTGCCAGAAGACGTGGAGCAGTTGGAGGAAACCTTAGGTTTACTCTCCAGTAAGCGCTATAGCTTGACCTCACCAAGGTCCTTTACAAGCTTGTCCAGATCTTCACCAAAAAGCAGACCCCCTTTAAAGGGAAGACTGGCCAAGCGTGCTTTAGAAACTGCATCAGACGACAAGTTCTGCAGCCACAGCAAACGGTGAGCTACAGTGGATGCTGCAACGCCTCGGGCAGTCAAATTTAATTTAATTTAATTAGCAGGTTTTTATATACCGCAACTTCCATAGATCAGTTGCGGTTTACAATGAACAACAATGAACAGGCAAAGGCTGTTTTACAAGGAACGGCAGTAAAGCGTAGTTACTCACCTGTAACAGGTGTTCTCCAGGAGCAGCAGGAATCAGTCCTCACATATGGGTGACGTCGGCGCCGACGGAGCCCTCGCGGAGCAATTTTCCCCAGCTTTCAAAGAAAGCCTTTGGGAATTGCAGCGCGCATGCGCGGTCGCCTTCCCGCCCAAGGGTGCCATCTTAGCCAGTCAGATGACATAGCTAAAAAAGACAGCATAAAAATATGCAAAAAAACTTAAGCAGATGATTGCAACTCCACGGGGAGGAGGGAGGGTTGTGAGGACTGATTCCTGCTGCTTCTGGAGAACACCTGTTACAGGTGAGTAACTACGCTTTCTCCAGGACCAAGCAGGAAGTCAGTCCTCACATATGGGACTCCCAAGCTTAAGGCTACCGGAGACCCTAAGCACAAAAATGAGCTCCCTCTAGCTCAGCAGCACAGAAGGAAGGAATCTTCGCTGAATTATCACCCACCGGTAGCCCACATCCGGGATGGAGGGTAGGAGTTGCTCAAACCTCAAAGAGATTACGGAGGACTGCCTGTCCGAAAGCACTGTCCCTGCGGGACTCCCTCTCGAGACAGTAATGGACCGCAAAAGTCTGGCTCGAAGACCAAGTAGCGGCCCGGCAGATGTCTGCCAGCGGAACAGAGCGGAGGTAAGCCACTGACGTAGCCTTTGCCCGAACGCAATGAGCCGTGACTCGACCTTCCAAGGAGAGTCCGGCTGCCCCATAAGCCCAAGTGATACAGTCCGCAACCCAGATGGACAGAGTACGCTTGGAGACAGGGATCCCCAATTTATTGGGGTCAAAAGACACAAAAAGCTGAGCAGCTTTACGGTGCTCCCGCGTACGGTCAAGGTAGAAGTTCAACGCCCTTCTACAGTCCAGGGTATGGAGGACCGTTTCAGCTCGGCTGGAGTGTGGTCTGGGAAAGAAGGTCGGAAGTACCACCTCCTGATTGATGTGAAAAGGGGAGACCACTTTTGGAAGAAATTTTGGGTGAGTCCGCAGGACTACCCTATTTTTGTAGAACCGAGTGTAAGGGGGATCAGACACGAGGGCCTGCAATTCACTTACGCGTCTAGCGGAAGTGAGGGCTATCAAGAACAATGTTTTCCAAGAAAGAAAACGGAGAGAACAGGTAGCCATAGGTTCAAAAGGCGGACAGGTGATCCGCTGTAAAACCACATTCAGATCCCAGTCAGGCGCTGGCGGGCGCAGAGGTGGTTTAAGCAGAAGGAGACCTCGGAGAAACCGCGCCACAAGAGGGTCGCTGGAAAGAGGTCTGCCGTCCACCGGCACATGATGTGCTGAAAGAGCACTGAGGTGAACTTTGACGGAGTTGGACTTAAGTCCCAGATTAGAGAGGTATAGCAAGTACTGCAGGATCACCGACACCGGGCAGGAGAAGGGATCCTGAGACTGTTGGGTACACCAAACGGAAAAGCGACGCCATTTAAGGGCGTAGCATTTGCGGGTAGAAGGGCGCCGAGAAGCTAGGACGACCTCTTCCACCTCTGCCGGCAGGAGAAGGGGAGCAAGGACTACCCTCTCAGCAGCCAGGCCATTAGATTGAGAGATCTGAGGTTGGGGTGTAGCAGAGACCCCTGATCCTGAATGAGGAGATCCGGTTGTAACCCCAGAGGGAATGGATCCTCTACCGCTAATTGCAGCAGGAGTGGAAACCACGGCTGTCTGGGCCAGCGAGGGGCCACCAGGATCATGAAGGCTTTGTCTCGGAGAACCTTGAAAAGAGTTCGAGAGACTAGCGGGATGGGAGGAAAAGCATACAGAAGGCTCTCCGACCATGAGAGTAGAAAAGCGTCTGCCGCAACTCGAAGGGGATGTGGCTGACGAGAGCAGAAGCAAGGAAGTTGCCGGTTGAGAGGGCTGGCAAAGAGATCCATCGTGGGGAGGCCCCACTTTAGAAAGAGCTTCTGAACTACCAAGGGATCCAGGCGCCACTCGTGCGGCTGGAGGATCCTGCTGAGTTTGTCCGCCAGGCAATTTTCTTGGCCTGGGAGATAAACTGCCTTGAGAAGAACGCCGTGACTGACGGCCCAAGAGCAGAGCTTCTGTGCTTCTCGACAGAGAAGGAAGGAGCCCGTGCCCCCCTGCTTGTTCACGTAGAACATGGCAACTTGATTGTCCGTCTGGACAAGGACGGACTGGTGAGAGGTCAGGTGGGAGAAGGCCTGGAGAGCCAGGCGGATCGCTCTGAGCTCCAGGAAGTTGATCTGCTGAGCAGACTCCCACGTGGTCCAGAGGCCCTGAGTACGTGCCCCTTGGCAATGTGCTCCCCAGCCCAGGAGGGATGCATCTGTTGTCAGCACCTGGGCCGGCTGAGGTGACTGAAAAGGCATGCCGAGTACCAGGTTTGGCCGATGAAGCCACCACTGGAGAGACGAGGCCAGCGGCTCGGGGACGCGCACTAGGTCTGCTAGGCCGCCTGTGGCTTGTTGCCACTGCTTGCGAAGACACCATTGAGCAGGCCGCATATTCAGGCGGGCATTGGGGGTCACATGGACGGTGGAAGCCATATGGCCGAGTAGTCTCAGGAAGTGCCTGGCGGAGACCAGGGGCTGGCTGCGAAAACGGTCGGCTAGGTCCATGAGCCGTTGAGCCCTGTCGAGCGGTAGGAACGCTCGTGCCTGAGGAGTGTGCAGCCTTGCGCCGATGAACTCGAGATCCTGTGAGGGGAGCAAAGTGGACTTTGCGAAGTTTATAACAAAGCCCAAGTACTGCAGAAGAGTCACCGTGCGGCGTGTGGCGTTGGTGACCTCCGGAGCGGACGCTGCTCTGATGAGCCAGTCGTCGAGGTACGGAAAGACATAGAGGCCGTGAAGCCGGAGATGGGCCGCCACCACCGCGAGACATTTTGTGAAGACTCGCGGTGCGGAGGACAGGCCAAAGGGCAGTACTCTGTACTGGTAATGATTTCCTGCCACCACAAACCTTAGGTATTGGCGGTGGCTTGGGTGGATGAGGATGTGCGTGTAGGCATCCTTTAGATCCAAGGAGCATAGCCAATCTCCCTGCTGGAGGTAGGGCAGAAGGATTCCAAGGGTAAGCATTTTGAACTTTTCCCGCACGAGGAACCTGTTGAGGTTGCGCAAGTCCAGGATGGGTCTGAGGCCTCCTGTCCTTTTTGGTACTAGAAAGTACCTGGAATAAAAGCCTTGACCTCTCAGGTGGTGGGGCACCGGTTCCACCGCCTGTTCCTGTAGAAGACCTGCTAACTCCTGAAGGAGTAAGTCCCTGTGCAAAGGGAGTCGTGGAGGTTCTCCGGGACATAGGAGGGAGGGACCTGGTGGAAGTGGAGAAGATAGCCTTCTCTGACGACTTGAAGCACCCAGGCATCTGAAGTGATGCTGGACCACCTGTGGGCGAAGTGAACCAGCCGGCCTCCGGTGCTGGGAGGAGCCAGCGGAGGGGGAGAGGCTATGCTTAAGGAGTCAAAAGCCCCCACCCTGCTGAGCAGGGGCTGGTGGTGCAGGCTTGGGGGCTTGCTGCCTACGGGACCCGTTACCCCGTCCCTTGGCCTGCTGGCCCTGTTGGGGAGCTGCAGGGGCCTGAAATTGGGGGTAGTGTTTGTAGGCAGCCGCCTTTCTCGGGTAAAAGGACTTCTTTCCCGAGCCCTTCTTTTTCTGGGAAGGGGCGGAGGTCTTCCTAGAAAGCCTAGTCCTGGTGAGAGTCTCCGTCTCAATTTGTGCAGCCTTTTCAGCCATGGGCTTGCCAAAGAGGTTTTCGCATCGGCAGGGGACATCGATCAACTTGTCCTGCACCCAGGGCTCAAGGTCAGACGACTGAAGCCAAGCCTGTCGGCGGGCACCGATGCCGGCTGCGGCCACTCGAGCCGATGCTTCAAAGCCATCATAGGCTGCTCGGGATATGAATTTTGAGCATTCCCGAATGCCAGTGGACAAGGCCAGGAACCTCCGCAAAGGTTCCTCGGACAAACCAGCGGAGAATCCGGCTAGCTCTTTAGCCAGGTCTCGGAGATACATGCCCATGTATAGCTGGTAGGTCTGGACCCGACACGCAAGCATAGAGCCCTGGAAACACTTCTTACCGAGGCCATCCAGGTTGCGGGCCTCCCTGCCAGGAGGCACCGAGGAGTGCATCTTCTGGCTCTTAAGACGATGCATGGCCGATTCCACTACCATGGAATGGTGTGGTAGCTGTGCTTTTTGGAAGCCAGGGCTCTTGCGGACTCGATAGATAGAATTGACCCGCTTGCTCAGGACCGGCGAGGAGGCCGGACTCTCCCACATGCGGAAGAGTAGTCGTTCCAGCATGGGAGGAACCGGTACAGTAAAGTGTTCCCTGGCGGGAGAGTCATACTGGAGGGCGTCGAGCTCTTCGGCTCGAGGCTCCTCCTCGGGATCCGCAGGGAAGGCCAAAGCCTTGGCCATATCCCTGACGAAGTCCGAGAACCGGGCATCCTCCGGGGGGACTGCTTCCGAGGTTCGGACTCGGGTGAGTCCGAGGGGACACACCGAGTCCGAAAAGAATCAGGCGACTCTTCCTCTTCAGACTCCCAGACCGACTCCGACGAGGAATCCGTGGGGTCGGCCCGGGCAGGCCGCGGCGCCTGCAGCCCCGACGCCGAGGGAGTCGGCGTCGGCGACCTCGGTCCCGAACGGGAGGCCGAGGGTGACCTCGACCGAGGATCGACTCGAGTTCGCATGGACTCGAGGATCGGCTCGGTCTCCGGGGTCGACTTAGACGTCGACGTCCCGGCGGTCGGGGCAGTGCAGTGGCGCCAGCGAGGCTAGCGAGCAGTGCCCGCTGCTGGTCCATGAAGGCAGACAGTCTGCTCTCCAAGTCCGTCAACCTGAGTCCGACCTCAGGTGACCCAGCAGCCCCCGACGTCGGCGGTCGCGGAGGCGAGTCCAGGAGGACCACAGGACTTACCCGAGCAGGCAGCTCCGACTCCAGGCGAGGTCGCTTCGAGAGGTGCTCCTTCTCCAAGGACCCGGGACGGTTATCGGGGCTATGCGACCTGGCCCTCGCGGAGCCAGGAGCGTCCACCGACGCCGCCCTCGCGGGTTTCACCTTCCGTCGATGGTCCCCGGAGGGAGAACCCCTGTCGGAGGAACTCCGGCGACGGTCCGAGCTGGAACCTCTGGACGCGGAGGCCTCCGACGAGGTCCGGGTACGGCTGGGGTCAGCGAAGATCCGATCCCGCTGATGCCGCCGACTTCTCAACGCTTTGGAGGACAGTTTGCCGCAGGCCCCACAGATCATTTCTTCATGATCCGGGCCCAGGCAGCGGAGGCAATTGTGTCGTGTGTGTCAGTTAGTGACATATTTCGGTCACACTGACCACACCGCTTGAAACCACTGGCAGCCATCGGGGGAAAAAGGGCCCCTGCGAGGTCAAAGGACCGGGCTGCCAGGGAAAAACCGAAAACGAAACTGACTAAGTCAGAAAAAACCGAAAAAGAAGAAGAGGACTCGTGACCGGCGTCGCGAGTCCGGGCGGGAAAAAGACCGGCGTCGAACCGAAGGAAAAAAGAGAAAATTATTAAGAAAATCAACTTTTTCGCGGGGACACGACGGGTACGTCTGTAGGGCTCCGCGGAAAAAAGAAGACTGGCTAAGATGGCACCCTTGGGCGGGAAGGCGACCGCGCATGCGTGCTGCAATTCCCAAAGGCTTTCTTTGAAAGCTGGGGAAAATTGCTCCGCGAGGGCTCCGTCGGCGCCGACGTCACCCATATGTGAGGACTGACTTCCTGCTTGGTCCTGGAGAAACATCAATGCTGTTTTTACATATAACAGTGTAAACAATAATGGGTTCAATCTATCAGTAACATATTGATGGATTGAGAACTATATACAGAGAACATGTTTAGAACTATAATACAGTTTTAAATGGAATAATACAGTTTTAAATGGAATATCAGAATATCATTACAAGGTTTTAGTACTTATTCCATGTCGAGGGTCACAGTCATTGCTGGTGCAGCTATCCTTTTCTGGTTGAATTAGTGAGTTTGATACAGAAGCATAATGTGTTGAGAATAAGTATGTTTTGAGTTTTTTCCTAAACTCCATGATTTGGGGTAATGATCTTAATTCAGCTGGGATGTTGTTCCACAGTATGGGGGCGGTATGGGAGAAAGCTTTCAAATGCAAGAGATTATAGAAGGTGCCCACCATAAAAGCCGCAACAGACACCAAGAAAGCCAAGTTAGAGTCCTCTGGCAACAGCTGTACCCAGAACAGAAGGGCTCGGGCCACCAGACTTCTACATGCTGACACCTGAACCACCAAGGATGCCACAGAGAAAGCTGTCTTCAACAGGCCTTCCACTTTACGGTCCTGCTGATCTCGGAGGGCCGCTCCCCCCTCAACTGGAATGGTAGTGCATTTTGTCACTGCTGTGACTAGGGCATTCATCTTGGGGTACCACAACCACCGATTTAAATCTTCTCGAGACCAAGAGTAGATCTTGCCCAGGCGTTGAACGGTACGAAGAGTGGCATTTGGGGCATCCCATTTTTCCGATACATCTGTTGAAGCTCTGGCAGGAAGGGAAAGGCTCTGGGAAGGAGCTCTGATGCCTCGAAGAATCAGGTCAGAAGACAACTGAGTTGTAGAAGCCAAAGATTACAGGATGTGGCGCTCGGAAGCAATCTGGATAATCAGCGGCACTAACTCTTCCCTACAGAACAAGCAGGCCATCCAAGACTCGCTGTCGTCCTCTGGAGCAGAAAATTTTCCCTCTTCCAGGCTGGAGCCACTGGCAGAGGAGTTATCCAGCCCATCTAGCCCTTGATCACTGTCATCGTCATTCAGGAAGTCCAGATCCTCAAGGGCCCAAGCTAAGGACTTGCACGGATGGGGGCCACCTTGGCCTGAGTCCACGATATGTCAGCACTTCCTGCCCCCTTCTGCCTTGGAGGACGCTGATGGCCAGGACTAGGGAGGAGGCTGTGAGCTTCCCATACCCTCTTTCCACAGTACAGCAAACTCTACTGTATCAGGATTCTGAGCTGAAGCTACCTATTGCTGCTGCCCAAATTTCCCATGCAGTTGAGAAACCACAGGAAGACCAGCAGACTGTGCCAAAGGGAGCAACAGCAGAGTTGCAGAGAAGCAACAGGTGATTCAGGAGGATTAGCAGGCTGAACTAGTAAGACTGACGGTGCCATGTGAGACAGACCCAACAGAGGACCCCCCCGGGATTGGCTGCACAAGCGGCGCACAAACGGTCAAGAAGAAACCCGTGCTGCTTGCTGCAGCCGAGATAGCATGGGAGAGAAGCAGGCATGGTTGAGAAGCTGGGACTGCTGCACGCAGGCCCAACTTCAGCAGGAAAAAAGGGCTGCAAGCCATTACCACTGCAATACTCTCCGTTGTACTCACAGTTAGAAGATTTCCGCAGGACCCCAAACACTTGCTATTCAATCTCCGCCACTAGTCAGGAGAGAAACAGTTGGGGGGGGGGGGGGGGGGAGACAGAGAGAATAGGAACTCTGCCCGGTGTGCTTTAAAGGGCCTGCGCTACTACTGCAGAACTTGATTCTTCAAGGAAGTCTAATGTCTTCTTTTTTTTGTTTTGTTTTATAAAATAAAATAAATGATAATGAAAGAAACAAGAAAAAGGGAAACAGGGCAGGCATCCCCTCAGAGGACTCTCACTGCAACTGAACTGACCCTCATAGTCAGAGGTTGCCCCATCAGAAGACCAATCAGACTAGTGGGGTATCTCATATATGCCCTTGTGACAGCTAACAATCGCTGAGGCCTGATCTTTTCTGAGAAGATCAACCACCATCTGCTGAGACAGAGAAAATACTGGAAAGTTCCTCTAGCTTTACCGGGTTTAATGCTAGTGATGATGTCACAGCACTGTTCTAGTTCATCTGCTGGTTGGGGAAGATAACCTACTGGTCTAGCAGGAGGATCTGGAAATCATAGCTGATCTTCTTCGTACCTTTCACTCCCAATTCCCAGTCAAACCCAAAAGAAAAGTCCGCATAAGGCAAATGTCCACATGCTCACCTGCTTCCCCGCTGCTTGATGCATCCAGTGAGGTAGTCCACCACCTTTCTAATGCTCTCATCTTCTCCATGACAGCAGCTGAGCAGTAAGGGGAGCCGGGACTGGATAAGGGTGCAGGCTGCCTCCTCAGAGCTCTGACTCCTGGTTTCGGACTCAGCCAAGATTAGTTCCACCAAACAGATCAACTCAGGAGGCTTCAGTCGCAGCACAAACTCATCACACCGTTTCTGGGAAACAGCAGAGACTGCATCAGATCTCAATGCAGCACCGTAACAGAGTGACTCAAGGCATGCTGTGGACAGCAACTATTCAAGAACAGCTTCTCCATCATGAGTGCTCCTGCCTTCCTTCATACATGCAGACCACCTTGTGGGACTGCAAGACCCAAAGCCCTGTTACTAGTCTGACCAAAGTGAAAAAGATCTAGGAGTCTGCTTCCAGTAACATGCACACCGATATGTTTGTTTAAGCTGAAAGAAGACCCTGTGCATATTCTTGTAACTGTCCAAATATCAGGAGAAGTTGAAGGAGAAAAGAAAAACACAAAACCTGTTTTTTATGTAGTTAATTCTGTGGCGGAGTGGAGGAGTAGCCTAGTGGTTAGAGATCAGGACTAGATTCCTACTGGCACTTCTTGTGACTTTGGGCAAGTCATTTTACCCTCCACTGCCTTGGAAGAAATGGCCTGGCAATCTACTTCCGGTTATACCTTGCCAAGAAAACCCAGGAGCTGCTGGGTCACCTGGACTCAGCATTGACTTGACAGCACTTTAAAAAAAAATTCTGTGCACTGAAAAAAAAAATTCCTTCCCAACCCAGAATATAATCATTGGCTTAACTCAGTGGATCATCACTTTCCCTAGACTGTCCTTCTAAAAATGGAACCTATGTAGTCTCTTAAATTTATGTTTTCTATGTTCTGTGTCTATTGTGTACTTGCATCCTGTCTTTTCAATTCTAAAGAACTTCTCACAGTGAATTCAACACAATTCATAAAGCGTAGTTACTCATCTGTAGCAAGTATTCTCCTTGGACAGCAGAATAAGTCCTCATGTATGGGTGATGTCACTGATGGAGACCTGCGTGGGAACCCTCCCCGGCTTCTATTGGAAGCTTCTGGGAGACCCCACTGAGCATGCATGCCTGCCTTCCCGCCTGCTGCGGCACCATCTTCTCCAGTATGATATAAAAGCTGTAGCAGAAGACAGATCTTCGGGGAAGTGGGAGGGTTGTGAGGACTTATTCCTGCTGTCCACTGAGAACACCTGCTACATGTGAGTAACCATGCTTTCTCCATGGGCAAGTAGGAAAGTCCTCACATATGGGTCTCCCAAGATACAAGCTACCGAAAACGGAGGAGGTGAAAAGCCCAACAGGGACAACGAAACAAGAACTGGAGAAACAACACACAGTAGCAGAGGTAGTCCCCTGGGGGAAGTCACAGATTCAAAATCCACATCCATGCATGTGTGGTCCACTTCCTGCCCAAGGGTACCATCTTGTCTCAGTCTAATGACATAACTAAGAAGGCAAAAATATGAGATGGCAAAGAAGCAACTCCAAGGGGAAAAGGGAGGATTGTGAGGACTGATTCCTGCTGTCACCAGAGAACACATTTTATTTTTATTTATTTACAGTTTCTTTTATACCGCGCTATTTGACATCAGTGCGGTTTACAATGAACAGAAACTACACGTCACAAAAATTGATCAGTGCTTACAATGAACAGGACAATGAACTGGGTATACATTAAACAGGTTTCATAAACAGAGAACATAATAAAACTATGTACAAAAAGCAACTATGTACAAAGCAGCTAAATGCAGCTAATGTTTCTTACTGAGAGGAGAAGCAAGGTGAGATTGCAGCTCTGCGCGTTAAGACTATGGAGTGCATGAGTTTACACATGTTACAGATGAGTAACTATACTTTCTCCGTGAACAAGCAGGAAGTCAGTCCTCACATATGGGGCTCCCCAGCTACAGGATACCAACTACAGAGAACCTGTAACCAAAAGAAAAATGTCATGGCAATCTACAAAGGGAGAGCCAAGACCAGCAGCAGTCTCATAAGACAGAAGTGTCCAGTGAACACTAGCACTTAGGTAGCCTGAACACAGAAGGGTCGGAGGGCAGGACTTGCCTACACCCTGAAAAGTTTACGGAGTATGGCTTGGCCGAAGGTGCTGTCCCTGCTGGGACTACCTCTCCAGGCAGTAGTGACCTGCGAAGTTATGGACCGAAGACCAGGTGGTGGCCCGGAAAATTTCTGTCCTGCGGATGGAACGCAGATTGGCCATGGAAGTAGCCATGGCTTTGACGCAGTGTGCCATGACTCTCTAGTCCAGTGGGATCCTCGCTTGCTCATAGGCAAGGGTAATGCAGTCCGCCACCAAGGTGGACAGAGTTCGCTTAGTCACTGGGAGCTCCAGACAGCAGGGATCATAGGATACAAAACGCTTTGAGATTTGCGGTGGGCCTGGGTCCGTTGCAGATAGGACAGAGCTCTCTTGCAATCCAGAGTATGGAGAACGATCTCCACTCTACAACATGAGGCCTGGGAGAAAAGGTGGGGAGCACCACTTTCTGATTCAGGTGGAATGAGGACACCACCTTTGGCAGAAGTGTAGGGTATATTCGGAGCACCACCCTGTTCTTGTAGAACCTCATGTAAAGAGGCTCTGCCATCAGAGCCTGGAGCTTGCTAACTCTGCGGTCTGATGTGAATGCTATCAGAAAGGCGACCTTCCAGGAGAGGTACCGCAGGTGGTAGGTAGCTAAAGGCTCAAATGGAGGCTCAGTGAGTTGCGAGGGCACCACATTAAGGTCACATTCCACTGCCAGAGGGCGATGGGGTGTTTGGACAACATGAGGCCCCTTAGGACCTGAGACACAATGGGCTGAGCCGAGAGGGGCTTTTCTTCAATGGAGTGATGATGCGCCGTGATGGCGCTTAGGTGTACTCTGACTGAGCTGGACTTCAGTCTCGCCTGCGATAGATGGAACAGGTATTGGAGCACCACGTGCACTGAGCAGGAAAACGAGTTTGTCTGTTTCTCAGTGAGAAACGTCACCACTTGAAGGTGTACGCACTTCTCGTGGAGGCCTTCTGAGAGGCCAGAAGGATGTCTTCCATGTCCCGTGGAAGGCTGAAGGGGACTAGTGCTACCCTTTCAGCAGCCAAGCCATGAGCGAGAGGGACCCCAGATTGGAGTGTAGGAGAGTGCCCTGCTCCTGCGAGAGCAGTCCTGGGGCTCGGCCCAGGGGAATCGGCGGTACCGTCGATAAGGAAAGGAGCAGTGGGAACCAGTGCTGTCTGGGCCACAGAGGGGCTATCAGTACTGTCGTGTTGAGTCTTGAACAGGGTCTTGGTTATCAGCGATGTTGGAGGAAGGCATACAGGAGGCCTTCCGACCATGGGATGAAGAATGCATCTGCTGCTACCCGAGATGGATATGGTGGGCGGAAGCAGAAACGGGGAACTGTGCACTGTCTGGGCTGGCGAACAGGTCCATCACTGGGATGCCCCAGAGCTGGAACAGCTTTGAGGCGACTGTTGAGTCCAAGCGCCACTCATGCAGTTGGAGTACCCTGCTCAGTCTGTCCACCAAGATATTGTCCTGGCCCGGGAGGTAGACGGCTCCCAGGAGCATCCTTCTGCATGTGGCATAACAGCAGAGAGCTACCATCTCCCGGCAGAGGGGGTACGACCCCATTCCCCCCTGTTTGTTCTCAAAGAACATCATGACCTGATTATCGGTCTGGATCAGCACCGTGTGATGCTGTAGCTGGGCAGAAGGCCTTGTGGGCCAGGAATATGGCCATGATTTCCAGCAGGTTGATCTGCATTTCGGATTCCCTCAGGGTTCAGCAGTCTTGTGTCTGGAGGCTGTCATAATGCACTCCATAACCCATTACAGAGGCATCCGTATTGAGGACTCTCTAGGGGGTGGGTGCCTGGAACAGCATCCTGGCTTGAAGGTGACCTGGATTCTGCCACCATCTGAGGGAGTCCGCCAATTGCGGGTCACGTGTACCCTGTCTCTGAATCTGCCTGTAGCTTGGGTCCACTGAGAGCGGAGGCACTACTGGGCTGCTCTCATGTGTAGGCGATGTGTAGGCATCTGGGGTCACATGGACCGTGGAGACCATGTGTCCCAGCAGACGCGGGAGAAGCTGGGCAGGTAGTGTCCTGCGCCGTTGTATCCCTGCGGCTAGTTCCCTGAGGAGTACTGACTTCTCCTGAGGGAGGAAGGCTTTTGTCTGAAGGGTGTCCAGCTGCACCCCTATGAACTCTAGGCTCTGAGCGGGAGTGAGGTGGGACTTGGGGTAATTTATGACAAACCCCAGGTGCTGCAGGACGTTTATAGTGCATCCAGTGGCGCGTTGTGCCTCTGCAGTTGGGGCCCCCTTTATGAGTTAGTCGTCTAGGTAGGGAAAAATGAAGGCCCCTTGAATCTGGAGGTGGACTGCGACCACCATGAGGCACTTTGTGAAAGCCCTTGGTAATGAGGCCAGCCCGAAGGGCAATACCCTGTATTGGTAGTGCTGCCACCCCACCACAAACCAGAGGTACTTTCTGTGACTGGGGTGAATTAGGATGCGCGTGTAAGAATCTTTTAGGTCAAAGGAGCAAAGCCAGTCTTCCCTGCTGGAGGAATGGCAGCAGTGTTCCTAGGGAAAGCATCTTGAACTTCTCCCTGACCAGAAACCTGTTGAGCTCACAGGTCCAGGATGGACCTGAGGCCCCCAGTCCTCTTGGGAACGAGGAAGTACCTGGAGTAGAAGCCGTTGCCCCAGAGGTGTTTTGGGACTGGCTCCACTGCTTTGACCCAGACTAGTCCTGCTAGCTCAGTGAGTAACAGGGTCTGGTGAAGGAGAAGCCTGGTGGGCTCTCCTAAGAAGAACGGGGCAGTGCCTGATGTAGGTGGAGGAGGTAATCCTCCTTGACCACCTGTAACACCCAGGCATGGTAGTGATGGCTGTCTACCTGTTCGCAAACAGGGCTAGGCGCTTCCCTGTGGGCAGCAAAGGACCGCCTGGGGGTGTGGGGGTTGCGACAAGCTCGTCAAAAGCCTCCCCCGGGTTGGGCCTGAGCTGGTGCCTGGGCTTCGGGGCTTTATGCTTTCTGGGACCATGTCTCTGGCCTTTTTGTTGCTGGGCCTGCTCAGGGCCCAAGAAGGTTTGGAAGTACAGAGTAGTACTGAAGCCCCCTTTCTTCCTCAGGAAAGAGGGCCTTTTCCCCTGGGGTTTTCTTTCAGGGTTACACCAAGGTCTTTTTCAAGAGCCTGGTTCTTCTCACATACTTGGTCTCTATCTCCGCTGCTTTGTCTGCCATAGGTTTCCCAAACAAGTTTTCACCTGTGCAAGAGACATTGATCAGTTTGTCCTGTACCCATTGTTCTAGGTCGGATGACTGCAGCCATGCTTGGCATAGCACACCAATGCCTGCGACAGTCACCATAACCGATGACTTGAAGCCATTCTAGGCTGCTCGAGACAGGAAGTCTGAACATTCCTTTACTGCCAAGGTTAGGGTCTTGAACCTCTGTAGGGCTCTCCATCGAGGCCTGCTGAGAATCCCCCGAACTCCCTCAACCGTTGCTTCAGGTACATGCTGATTTAGAGATGGTATGTAGATTTGGCATGTTAGCATCAAGCCCTGAAAAGCCTTTCGGCTGAGAGCATCAAGGGTTCGGGACTCCCTGCTGGGTGGTACTATGTGTCTTTTGGCTCTTAAGCCGGCGCATGGCTGACTCCACGACCACTGAGTTATGGCAGAGCTGGGCCTTTTGGAACCTAGGGCTCTGGCGTACACGGTACATGGTGTCAAGACACCTGTTGACAACTGGTACAGACGCCAGTGTTTCCCACATCCGGAGGAGGAGACGGTTGAGAATCGGGGGCACTGGGTCCATAAGGGTTGCCTTTGTGGGTGCCTCATATTGGAGTATCTCCAATTCCTTGGTTCACGGGTCCTCATTGGCCTCTGTCTCGATTGTGAGAGCCTTGACCATATCCCTCACAAAATCGAGGAACACAATGTTCTCAGGTGGGGAGCAGTGTCGGGTCGCCAGGGGAGACAGGTTTGAGGGCTCATCAAGGTGTCACCTCGTGTCCAGGGACTCTCTGTCCTCGGTCACCCAGTCGGACACAAAGTTGGAGTACGAGTCCAACGCCTCATAATCACCTTAGTCGAGGACCGCTCTCTGCGGTGCAGGACTTCTGAAGGATCATCAGTCCGAGCCATGGGCGCTCGCAGGGGAGGACCGGTGTCCCAAAGAACAGGACTGGGACCTTGACCAGGTCCAGGGGCTCTCTCGAGGCCAATGGCACTCAAGGACCAGCTTGACGTCAGGGGAACCTCTCGATGTTGAGGGTCTCATTGTTGGGGCGGATGAACCGGATGAGCCAGACATAAACACTCACTGCATGGTTACTAGGGCAGATATACTGCTCTCTAGGGCTATCATTCTGGTCTCCAAGCCAGTTGGCTCCACAGCCTTTGACTTTTTGAAGCCACTTAAGGCCATCAGAAAAAGGCGGTCCCTGCCTCCTGGTAGGGGTCCAAGGACTTCGGCTGAAAAGGGGCACAAATGCTGTTTGAGGCGGACCTCAACGAAAAAAGTAGAAAATGAATAGATGAACCAGAGGAGCGATGCCAAGATGAGCTGACTCAGGGGCAGGAAGGAACCAGTATGCAAACTGCACAAATTTTAACTATTTAAAAAATGTGACTTTTTCCGGGGAAAAAAGGACAAAGTCCAAAGAGCTCCATGGAAAAAAGGAGACTGAGGCAAGATGGCATCCTTGGGCAGGAAGTGGACCATGCATGCGTGGTGCATCTCCCAAAAGGCTTTCCTTGAAAGCTGGGGAGATGCTTCTGCGCAGGCTCCATTGGCGCCGAGGTCACCCATATGTGAGGACTGACTTCCTGCTTGTTCCCGGAAAACATGGTAGAGCAAACATATCTTAGGGGCTCCGTGGAAAACGAAGATTGGGGAAGATGGCGCAGCAGCAAGCAGAAAGGCATGCACACATGCGCAGTGGAGCCTCTCTAAAGCTTCTAACAGAAGCTGGGAAGAGTTTCCACGTGGGGCTCCGTGATGACGTCACCCATACATGAGGACTTACTTCCTGCTTGTCCACGGAGAAAGAATTCAGTACATAATTATGAAACAAAAACAAAGGGGTTGATATTCAAAGTACTTAGCTGGCTGGCCAGGGGCACTCACTGTGATATTCAGTGGCACTATCCGGATACTGTCAACCGAATATCTCCAGAGATCGCCTAGCGCTATCCGGCTAGTGCAGAAGCAGTCTGTGGGCAGAGCAAGAGCAGTGTCGGCACCAACTAGATGAATGGTGACTGATCTGCTGAACTTAGGCTGCTTGAAATGCAGGCCTAAGTTGCAAGGCAGATTATCAATATTAAACAGTATTAAGTCACCATTTTTATGGTGAGTGCTGTTCAGCCCAGATGTTCAGCAGCAGCACCTATCCAGATACTGTTGCTGAATATCCCACCAATATTCAAACGCCATGGCTGACCGCTGTGACATTTGAATATTGGCCATTTTGAAAACCGGCCCCAAACATACTAGCATCCCACTGAACTCTGGCCTTGCTCTCATAGGGCAATGGAGCAAAGGTATCAACATAAAACAATATAATTATTAAAATAAGAGTTGAAATTGTATCAGGCCCTTCCAAATACTAATCTACTCCCCCTCACCAAAATCTTCCAAACCATGGGGAACATCAGTCTAGATTGCTTGCCTTTCCAAATCCAAGCTCAAAGAAAGTTACATTTAGGTATTTCCCTTTTGGCACCTGAGGCAATGGAGAGTTAAGTGATTTTCTCAAGATCACAAAGAGTACCTTTGGGAAAAGTGGGGTTTGAACCCTGGCTTTCCTGGTTCTCAGCCTATTGCTGGAACCACTAGGCTGTTCCTCCACTTCAATTGTGAGGCAGTTGCAGGACAAAACGGCGATGCTGCCTGCAACACAAAGCATCAGTTGGCAGTTCTCTAGACATCCATCTTTCAGCCAGCTTTTACCTGAGGGGTGCGCTGATCCCTGCCTTGCCAGATACGAGGGATGTGAATACAAGCCCAAAGGAAATCCAGGGTTGCTGATGGATCAAATCTGCTGGAAGAAGCAAGACGTTGAGATATTTCCAGATGTACAAGTGCAAAGACAAAACGTATTTTGTTGTGCATTGTAATGTCTTCAATGTCCTCGTTTAATATGGAAATCACCTCTCCGGCATGATTGATAAGTGGTATGATTGATAAGTGAAGATAGTTTATTTTCAACTAAGCTGCAAGTATGAAATCTGTGAATAGTATTAAATAATGAACCACAGTGAAACCTCAAGATGAGCTTTGGCCAACTGCACCATGTTAAACAGCTGAAAGTATTTTTGGATTGAAAGAATCTAATCATGGTAGTTCATACAGTGACAGCAAGCAGATTGGACTACCTAAACAATCTTTGCCCTGCCTTCTATTGTTACAGTTCAGATGGTTTTGGGCTGTCAGTATTGGGACAGTTTAACCACACACTATATAATTTGCACAAATAACCTGCATTCTCTTTAAAGATTTAATGGTGAAATTTTGCTTATCTGCTAATTTCTTTTCCTGGAGTCCTGCTAGACCAGTCCATAACAATGGGTTAAGTCCTCCTGCCAGCAGATGATGGAGACAGAGAGAAACTAGAAAGTTCCAGCAGACATCATCACTGGCACTAGTGCTGGTGCAGCTAGGAGCACCCTTCAGTATTCACTTCATTAAGCATATGGTAAGTTGGAACTAGGCTAACGAAGGTAATCCCAGAAAACCAAACAACCTCCATAGGAAGCAAAGACTGGAACACCCCAGGACAGGATCAAGGAGATAACTATTAACAGGAATGCTGGAGCTCTTGAGTACAGTGAAGAATTCTGCAAAACCAATATTGCAGATACAGCCATAGGGCAGGTCCTGGACTGGTTTAGCAAGGCTCCAGGAAAGGAAATGATCAGGTGAGCAAAGTTTCACCTTCTGGATGGTCCTGATAGACCAGTTCAGACCAGTGGGAAGTGCAAAAGCTATGACTCCACTGGATGGGAAGACATGGCTGTCTTTAGAACCTCTGTACTTCATGTCACATCTGCCCTGGAGTGCAGATCCAATCAATAATACCTGACAAAGACAGACAGTGAAGACCATAGCAATTGAGGCAATGAAACTTGTCTCCACCTAGGACAAAGCCTGCACTCAGTTGCAGTGAGGCCTAAACCCTTCTGGCACAGGATTATTCTTAAAAAAAAACAAAACGGCAGAGGCCACAGCCTCTTTTATCCAATGCCCTAAGGTGGACTTAGAGGCTGCCTCTCCTTTACACGGCCCCACATACAAGATGAAAAGTCTGTAGGACTTATGGAAAGAGTTAGTGAACTAGAGATACCAAAGAAGCACTCTACGTACATCCAGCAGGTGAGATTCTCGGAGAAGGATGGGAGAGATATCACCTGGTTGACATGAAAGGAAGACACCATCTTGAGTAAAAAGGAAGGAACTGGATGGAGACACAGTTTCCACTGAAAAGGACAGATATGGATCCCTACAAGAGAGGGCTTGCAACTCCAAAATGTGGCATGCATAGCAAATAGTGACTAGAAAAACAGCCTTGAGGGAAAGACTCAGATCCCAGGAAGGAAACATGGGCTGAATGGGAAGCCACAAGTATCACACCCTCCAGAGGAAACAGGACATGTCCAAGTGAAAGGCCACAGGGTGGCCAGTGACTAGCCCCCAAAAGCAAGCCAAAGTCACAATCTATACTCTCAGGGAATTCAACTAGAGGCCTTTCGCAAACCTACCCTGAAGAAATGACAACAAAGAGGGGAAAAGTCAGTCCTCCAAGGCAACAGGCTCCGCTGTTGATACCAGCTTCAAAAAGAACCAGATGCAAATGTAGGCTATACAGGTGGAGTCTCATCTCGCCTTCAAGAGCAAGGAGATTACAGCAGCAGAATAACACTTACATTTGAGGCAGCACCTCTCAAAGGTCAATCCATAAGCGAGAAGAGAGACAGATCATCTATCAGAATGGGCCCCTAGCACAACAGCCTCCTCCCTTGCCGGAGAGCAAGAGGCTGATCCGCCAGAAGACATACTAGGTCAAATATACCAGGGTCTCCACGGCCAGTCCGAAGCCACCAGTCTCGGATGGTCATCCACCCTGAAGATCACACAACCTATAAGAGGCCAAAGCAGGAAAACATACAACAGGGGCCACGTTACTGAAAACCCACAGACACTGAAAAAGGCTAAAATAAAGAAATAATAAGAACGACTGGTGAATTCCGATGGAGGAGGGGAGAGTCGCAGCTGACTGGCTGCATGGTAGTAGACTGACAAGAGAGAGTGGGATCGCGAGGCGGGAAGGTGCGCGCATGATCAGAGAAGTTTGAAAGTACCGACACTAGTGCTGCCATCAGATGTCATCAATGGAGTGTGCTTGCATCCCCCTGCTCGTCTCCGGAGAAAGGCTGTACCAGGGCATTGATGCCCATGAAGCCAACCTCTTTCAGACAGCTGAAGAAAATTTCCACTTTGGCACTGTTCCGGGTTGCCATGACATCCATGTACGGATGCCCCCAGAGGTCCAGAATATGCTGGAATGGTACGAGCTCCCTCTCCCCTGGATTGAGAGCGTGCTGAATGAGATAATCCATTTCAACATTCTCAAAGCCCACAATGTGTTATACCAAGAGTGCCAACAGGGGATATTCTGCTCAAGGAAACAGCAGACTCATCTCAAAGGCTACCACATACTCTTGGTTCCCCCTGCCTGATGACATAAGCCACGCCCTGGCATTATCTGAGAATACTCGGACCACTCAGCCTCCGTGCCCCCCTCCCTCCCCCTTAATGGCTGGATCCCCTGCACAGGCTGCAGCCAAAGAAACACACTCACCCTTGGCAATCCTCCTCCTTTCCTTCGGGTTTTATTTATTTATTTATTTGGACAGCTTTTCTATACTGCCCCTTCCAGAGATCAGGGGCAGTTTACATGGAACAGAATTGAACTATATACATTGTAACTCAAATATAAATATGTTTTATTTTTGAGGAGGCTTTCAGGTGGGAAGGGGAGCGATAGGGGAAACAGAAGAAGAAATAAGAAGAGAAAGTCTGAAACTGGAAGACCCAGTTCAGCCCATTAACTGCTATGGCCAAGGCTCAACCGGTCAGGCAACCCTGACAGAGAATTGGCACTCCCATCACTCAGAAAGGAAACTCCAGTGTGGTACCTGAAGATATGCCCTGGAGACATCTGCTCAGATCTCAACTGCTTTGACCCGGCGAAAAGCTGTATATAAATATGGCTAAATAAATAAATACCAGGAAGGTACTCCTCAGGATGGCTGCCCAGGAGACAGCAATTTCTTTGCTGCCCCAGTCCAGCAACCACCATCTGCTGGAGACAAAGAAATCTGGAGGGCGCCCTTTGCTGCACCAGCCTTAGTAGCAGTGATGATGTCACTGAAACCTTCTAGTCTTTCTCTGTCTCTATCATCTACTCGCAGGGAGACATAACCCACTTGTCTAGCAGGATGATCCAGAATCCTGATTTTAAAGTGGAAGATGGCTGAGTATGGGAGACAATATATCTCAGGGACAGCTGATCTCTGTGTTCCTCCCACGGGACGTTGCTTTCTATACTGTCAGTAAAACAGTGATGGTTAAAGAGGACATTATTGGCTCAGTATTATGATACAGGCTGCCATCTGAATTAAGGATTTTAGACAACTATTACTTAAGAAAAGGGTGAGGGCTTGGCTATTTAATGGTTTTAGATGAAAGAGGCTGTGAGTAACTGGTGTGGTTGGGGAGAGGGAGGCATTTTGCAGATCTGAATATGGATTTGTATCATTCTTCTTAGCTTTTATGTTTTATTACAATATATGTTTATGATTATTTTGTTGTGTTTATATTTTCTGTTACTCCCCTAATGCATGCACAGTATCAGTAAGGCAAGAAATACATTTAGATAAATATTACATATAAATAAAACCAACTTTATAAACCTACATGAAAAATGTGTACATGCTTAATGATAACAGAGCAGAGAGAAAAGAATCAGCTTATCGGTTAGATCAGGTGAAAAAACAATTATAAAATAGGTCTTGAAAATTACAGAGAAAAAAGGAAAGAAAAAGCAGGGCTCTATTCAACATAGCCTGAGATGGATGTCTACTACTTTTCCCACAATTTATAAATGACCAACCACAGAAGTCTGCAGTGTTGCAAATCTCTTGGTTTGCAAACTCGATTCATGTTCTGTCTCCATTATTTTCCAAGATGCCTGCATCAGCTGTATAAAGTGGAAGGCTGCTTCCCTATGGTTCATATACTGTCAAATATGAGTGTTGATGATTTTGACAATGGTTGTGATATTTGTCATGAAAACAGTCACAGGTTGTATGTGTTGTGTTGACACTCATGCGTAATTTGTTGCAGCTGGTATTTGTTGAAAGGTTCTGGTATGTAATAACAGGGCAGCTTTGTAAAAATGTTACTTTTTCTCTTTTGGCACACAGACTGCTGGAACCCACCTGAGCTCTCGATGTTTGCTCAACAAGAGGGTGATGCACTGGTGCAAAGTTGTCCAATTGGACTGGTGAGTCAGAAGGGCCAAGAGATATGGTCGAAAAGACGGTTCTTGTGACCTTGAGTTACCTTTAATCTGGAAAAGATATTGGAAGGCAGAAACTCAAAAAACAAACAAACCCCAAAACCTGCATTTCATCATCATTAATAAGTTACGATATGGCTAGGAAAAGCAATAGGATGGGAAGGGGAGGACTGTTTTGGCTGAAATGGTATCTAAAGGAATGCTCTGTACCTTGTTCCAGGAAAACAGCAGCCTCTGCTGGAGGTCTGGGCAGCTACCTATCACCTCAGGTTCCCGCAAGTCCAACCAGTCAATAAGGAGGCCTGAGGAATGGCCAATTCGTGTGGCTTCAACACTTTAAGAAGTAAAAATACAGAGTGAGTGTAATGAAAGCAGGAACGAGAACAGAGTCAATGCAATTCATTTCCACAATGCCCAGAGGTATACACCCAGATATCCAAAGAGAGCACAAACACCCATAGGGAAGAAGTGGGAACAAAAGGAGCGAGGTGTGACAACAGAGGGAGGAGTAGCCTAGTGGTTGGGGCAAGGTACTTCAGGCCGGAAGGTCGGGGGTTCAAATCCCACTAGAGGACAGCAACCTTGGGCCGGAAGGACTGGGGTTTCTAGTCCCACAGATGCTCCTTGTGGTCTTGGGCAAGCCACTTAACCCTCCATTGCCCATGTTCCCTGTAAGTATTAGTGTGTGTCTCATATCCCTGCGTGTTAAATGTATCCCCCAATTGTGTTGTGACCGCTTTGATTGAAGGATAAGGCGGTATACAAAACTGTCTAAATAAATAAATAAACAGTAGAAGATTTTAAAAAGCTTTATTGTAGACAAACTCAGATGCATTTCGGCTAACGCCTTCCTCAGGGGATGCAAGCCTTCAATAAAAACATATATATATATATATATATATGAGTACATCAATAAATAAATATATAGAAAGCAATAATAAGAACCAAATCATAAAACTATACATCATAAATAATGCAGTTAAAAATAAAAGATAAAAGTTACATCGATCATGCTCTTAGGGGTAATAACATATCTCCAAAGTTGCGGAAAGGGATTTTCTCATTTGAAGCCAAAGGTAAAATTAGACCTTACCTGTTAATTGGCTTTCCTTGAGGAACTCCAGTCCAGTCCCGCACCTCTGGGGTCATCAACCCCCCACCAGCATCTTGGAGACAGCATGTCATTTTCTTGATGACATCAGCCTACTTAGGCAGCTGGCTCCACCTACCAGCCCCAGTAACCTATTGACAAAGCAGACTCACAGGAACAACAAATAAGTAGTCAAACTTTATCAACAAACTCTGTCTACATTCGGGCCCCACCAAACTCCCCTGGGCCCTCTCCCCCTTGAATGAGGAAGCTTACCTGTGGACAACTTACCAGCAAACCACCACAGACCAACAAAGGACTTGTCTGCCCAAGAAAAAAAACATAGGGCCTCCATGCCCAGAGAAAGGAGACAAACAGCACTCCTGACACAACTCACCCGCCTGAAACGCCAGAACTGCGCCAAAAATGCGCTCTCCTGACCCCAAACGCAATGCTGACATTCTTTTTATCCGGGGTCATGATATCCCTAGGGCAGGTTCTGGGACTGGACTGGAGTTCCTCAAGGAAAGCTAATTAGCAGATAAAATCTAATTTTATCTTCCTTATCGTCCCTCCAGTCCAGTCCTGCACCTCTGGGATGTAACAGAGCAGTACTATTTACGGGAGGGTCTCGCGATTCCAGCCTGAATCAATGTTGCTCTGAATCTAGCATCCACTGTCACCTGGACGTTCAGGTAATAATGTTTCACAAATGTGTGAAGGGAGGACCAAGTGGCCGCCCTACAAATCTCTGCCAGCGGTACCATGCTGAACTCCGCCCATGAAGCCACCTGAGCCACTCAACACGTATGCCGATGTGATAGCTTCCTTAACCCACCTGGCTATGGAAGCCTTGACTGCAGCCTCTCCTTTGTGTGGACCCTCAAACAGAACAAACAAACAATCCAACTTCCGAAATGGAGCTGTCCTCTTCAAATAACAATGCAATATGTGCCTTACATCTAGCAGATGCAAATGCAGGTCTGTGATTTCCCTCGACACACCTGACAGTGTCAGCAGGGAAACCGGTTGATTCAAATGAAAAACTGATACTATCTTGGGCAAAAAGGACAGCATTGGCTGAAGAACTACCTTTTCCTTTGAAAAAGAGAGGAAAGGCTCCCTGCACGATAAAGCTTGCAGTTCCAAAATTCTGTGAGCCGAGCAAATCGCCATCAGGAAAACAGTCAAGATTCAAGTTTTTTAACGTTCAGGAGCTCATGGGCTCAAATGGCTCCCTAGCTAAGGCGAGCAACACCAGATTGAGGTCCCAAGGTGGAACACCACCCGCAACAGCAGGTGGAGCTGCTTCACTACCTTCAGTAACCTAACCACATCCAGATGCGCTCCCAATGACACTCCCTGGATCCTACCGCGATAACAGGTAATGGCCGCCACCTGTACCCTAAAGGAACTAGCGGCTAACCCCTTCTCAAATCCTGCCTGAACAAAGACCAGCACATCTGGTACTTGGTCAAGAACGGCCTACACC
Organism: Ichthyophis bannanicus; assembly: GCA_033557465.1. NCBI lineage: Eukaryota > Metazoa > Chordata > Amphibia > Gymnophiona > Ichthyophiidae > Ichthyophis > Ichthyophis bannanicus. The sequence goes on from CM066044.1 coordinate 34,414,388, forward strand.
CTGTCTCTCTGTACCAGGCCTCAAAGATGCACCACACCCTGTTATAAGAGAGAGAAGTGGACCACTTATGAGCCTTCAACAACGTGGCAATGACTGATCCCAAATAGCTGCACCTTCTCAACCGAGCCCATTCAAGAGCCATGCAGTAAGCAAGAATTAATCCACCTAAGGCATTTGCAGCAGCCCCTGAGACAAAAGGTCCGGCCTGGATGGCAGATGCCATGGCCGGTCCACCATCAGCTTGACTAGGTCTGCATACCAGGGGTGCCTCGGCCAATCCGGAGCAATGAGAATGACTCTCCCCCAGTGAGCCTTGATCCATTGCATCACCCGGCCTATGAGTGCCCTATGGTAGAAAGGATCCCATTCGTGGGCCACCTCTGGACTAGGGCGTCCAAGCCCACCGACATCTGTTCTCTTCTCCTACTGAAGAAACGGCTTGCTTTGGTGGTGGCAAACATTGCCATGAGATCCATGATAAGGGAGCCCCATCATTGCTTTATCTGGTTGAAGACCTCCTGATAGCGTCCACCCTCCCGGATCCACATGGACCCGGCTCAGGTAATCGTCCGTCACGTTTTCTGTTCCCGCAACGTGCGCCACTGACAATTCCTGGAGATGCTGCTCTGTCCATATTAACAGATTTTTGGCTTTCAGATGCACACTGCCTATGCCCCCTTGCCGATTGATGTAGGCCACTGTGGTAGCATTGTCCGAGAAGACCCAAACTGCCTTCCCTTGCAGCCAAGACCAAAACCACTGCAGAGCCAGGAATACCGCCCTCATTTTCAGCCTGTTGATGGGCCAAACTGCCTCCTCTGGGTCCAGCTCCCCTGAGCAAGACATCCTTCACAATGAGACCCCCAGCCGGAGAGTCTGGTGTCCGTCATCAAGGTGATACACTGTAGTAATTCGAGAGGCAACCCCGCTAGCAATTTCTCGTGCTGTAACCACCACCTGAACGCCAAACTCGTTTCCGTTGGGCATGGCAGCGACTGTGATAAGGGATGCAGCTGGTGCGACCATCTGTGCAGCACTACTCTCTGCAAAGGTTGCAGGTGCACTTGCGCCCACGGGACTAGCTTAATGGTCACTGCCATAGTCCTTATCAGTTGCAGATAATGCTAGGCTGTCGGTTGCTTCATATGGAGGAACTGGTGTACCAGCAGAATCACTCTTTGGCTGCGAGTGTCGAAGCAAGCCCTCAGGTACTCGAGGACCTGGGCTGGAAACAAGTGACTCTGACATGTTGATCACCCATCTGAGACTCTGCAGGAACTCCACCACTCTTGCTATGGCCTGCTCGCTCTCGTGCTTTGACTTGCCTGAATGAGCCAGTCGTCGAGGTAAGGGTGTACCAGAATCCCCTCCTGGTGAAGCGCTGCCGCCACTACCACCATCACCTTGGTGAAGGTACAGGGAGCTGTTGCCAAGCTGAAAGGTAATGCCTGAAACTGAAATTGGAATTGGTGATGCTCTGGATGGATGGGAATATGCAAGTACACCTCCATGAGATAGAGGGACGTCAAGAATTCCCCCTCTTGCACTGCCACTATGATGGATCACAGCGTTTCCATGTGAAACCAGGGCACCCGCAGACACCTGTTCACATGCTTGAGATCTAGTATGGGTTGAAAGGAGCCATCCTTTTTGAGGACCACAAAATAAATCGAATATTGACGGGAGCAGCACTGGGCCTCTGGAACCCGCACTACCGCACCCAACTGCAGTAGGTATGCCAGGGTGTCCCTTACCGACCCAGCCTTGGTACATGCCTTGCAGGGAGACTGCATGAAGGAGGGAGCCAGAGGGCTGGAGAACTCCAATGCATAGCCTTCTCTAATGACCTCCAGCACCCACTGGTCAGATGTAATCTGGACCCAGGCAGGGTAAAATTCCCACAGCCGACCCCGTACAGGGTCCCTCTCACTTCATTGTCTTTTTTTGGATCCGAGACCAGCAAGGAGGCAAAATAGCCTTGCCCTGTTCCGCAAAACCCACAAAATCCTTGGCCCCGAGGAGCAAAATGACTGCTCTGGTAAGGAGGAAATCTCAATGAACGGAACCACTGGAAGTCCCTCGACTGCCCCCAAGATGGAACCAATGTGCGGGTTTGCCTCTGTCTGTCTTTGGGGAGGCGTCCCCCTTTTGTCTTGCCTAACTCCTTCACCAACTCCTCTCCGAAAAGAAGCTTCCCCTTGAATGGAAGCTTACTAAGCCGAGACTTGGAGGAGACATCCGCCACCCAATTCTGCAACCACAGGTAGTGATGGGCCCCTATCACTGAGGCCATCCCTTTAGAGAGGCCTCTAATCAGATCGTAGAAGGCGATGCCAGACTCCAGCCTACATGACGCCACTGTCGTTTCCAGCAACTCGTCCCCGGGTTCCAATACCCCCTGCGCCTAGCACATGCAGGTCCTGGCCACCAAGGCCCAACAAACTGAAACCTGCGAGGACAGTGCATTGGTGTCAAAGACTTGCTTCAATGTGACCAACTTTCTATCCTGGGCATCTGTGAGCGCTGTACTGCCCTCAACCGGAATGGTAGTCTTTTTAGTCACTGCCGACAAAGCGGCATCTACCTTCGGTGACCGGAGCAACTCCTGCTCCTTTTATGGCAGTGGGTAAAGACATCTCATGGACCTAATACCTCTGAGGCCGGCCTCTGGGAGGTCCCATTCATCCTGATCATCTGTTTAACCACACTATGCAAAGGAAACACCTTCTGTGGCTTCTGAACCAGCGGATCCTCCGACGACTCCTCCTCCAGAGGGAGCCCTATAGGCAATTCAATGCCTTCAAGGCTTCTGCAATGAGCGCCGCCAATTCCTCTCTGCAGAAAACTTGGATGATCCGGGACCCCTCCTTTTGCAAAATTTCTCTTTCCTCCAGTTCCTCTGCAGCCCCCTGTCACCTTCGGAGTCCATATCCAGGTCCTCTGGCTCTTCCACCAGTGGGGAGTCTTCTTCCATATTCCCCTCGAGCCTAGGCTCTCTGGTGGCTGCCGGCCTCTTCGTGGGTACTTATGATGCCGACTGACTGCCTGTCCCCTGGAGCCTCATGCAGTAGGCTTTATGCAAGAGGAGGACGAATTCCGGTGAAAAACCCCTGGGGCCATAGAGCTACCTTGTCCCTGCGATGGAGAGGGTCCTGGAAAATCCTGCTACTGTCCTTGAGGAGCCTGGTTGTCCCAAATCGCCTGAGGCACACCCTCTTGCAGTCCCTGTTCGGCTGCCCCAGTCTCCTTCTCACAGCCACGGCGTATGCCCTTATCTGAAACAGCGCTCCTGCGCACCCCGCACATCAAGCACTGCAGCCAGGCTGGCAGTGTTCCCACGGGGGGGGGGGGGGGGTGTTCTTAAGTGCATTGTCCCAGGCCACAGGGAGTGCTAGTGGGAAGTGAATCCCGGACTCTTGGTTACCCAGCCACGGCTCTAACTATTAGGCCTTGTGTCTCTGTATTTTTTTATTTTTTTTTAGCTGCCCGGTCAGCTGTCAAAACGCCAAAAATAATAAACCGTGAGAGCTTAGACCCAGCTGGGAGAGCCTCCCCCCTCTAAGTATCTTCTGCTAAGTTGCGGCCTCCCATCCTATTCCTGTGCTTCCAACAATGTGCTCCGAACCATGGTAACTCCACGCTGCGTCCAAGAGAGGAAAGGAATGTAAAATGGAGCTGTTAATACCTATCCGCACTATCCCCATTCACCAGCTCTAGAAAGCCTTACCTTTGCTGCCACTTTTCTGTCTCGCACACCACTTCTGTCCCAAGCATCAGCGACGAGGCAGAAGTAGTGCTGAAATGCTGCCTGCGGCCTTGCCTGTTCCCTGCGGCTACTCGCCGAATTATGGGTTTGGGAGCCGCTGCTGCTCTCTGTATCGCTGTCTGCAATTCGCAGCAATGGAGTCCACCAAGCCCCTTCCTTCATGCCCAGGGGGAGAGTCTCTTCTCTTTTTTTTTTTTTGAAGGACTTAATTTTTACAGAGCAGCCTGGCCAAATAAAGGCACCACCAGACAGTGAATGCAGAGCAGCTCCGGTCAAGAAGAAAGAAAAGGAAGAAACCAACGTGACATTATGTAATTCATGTTGGAGACTGGATGCGGAGAAGCAAAGCAGAGGGGAAGGACATAAAAACACAGTTAATGTTGGTGTTAAAAGAATCAATAGTTAAAAACAGGAAACTTCCGAATCTCGGAATAATGTAAATGTTGTACAGTCTGAATGAAGGTGTTTAAAAACGAAACTGCCATGTGTTTAAGGTTTGTGTAAAAACTGTGCTATTGGAATTGCTGATTTCCTTTTTTTAATTATTGATTCTTTTAACATAAACAATAACTGTGTTTTTATGTCCTTCCCCTCTGCTTTACTTCTCCGCATCGTATCCAGCCTCCAACATGAATTACATAATGTCACGTTTGTTAGGACACAATCTCACCTGGCAAGTTACTATTGCTGCAGTAACATACTGTACCTACTTTTGGCTACATTTCCAATAGCTACAATAGTATGATGTCTATACAAATCTTAAACATATGGCAATTTTGTTTTTAAGCGTTCCCACCCACACTGCATAGTATTTATACTATTTCGAGGTTTGAATGTCCCTCATATTCCTTCTCAATAATTTCATTGAAGCCAACAACTACAGGTTTTACTTTGATCCTTTCGTTCCACAACAGTCTGACAACAGTCACAGCTTATCGATTGGATATTTGATGGCAGTAAAGCTGCCCCAGCGGCTCTTCGCCACGCACATGATTTCCTTTACAAATTGCTCTTCGTTATAAATTAGATTTCATATACCGGAGCAAATGTATGTCCTTTTGTTTTTTTAACAACACATTTTTAATTTGTACATTTACTATTTGCCAAATAATTATCACCATTGAATTCAGAGTCACTAATATGCATCATCCTATGTACTCTCATTTGCAGGTCGCATAAATGACACACCTAGTTGCAGTACAATGTACTTTTCAAATAGATGTTTTTTCTTTACCCGTTATATACGCTTTTGCTTACATTTACACAATGGATTTCTCTCCAACATGCTTAGTGAGCTCTGACCTTCCCGTTGGCGCCAAAACACCTCTAAGCTATAAATGATTCAGATCTCCTGAACGTAGGCTTTCACTAGATCACTATTTTTATGCACAGGAAGTCCGTGAGTTCTAGAGGCAAGTACTTCAAGCTTTTATGCCCTATACTTTCGAGCACACAAAGAAAGTTTCCTTTTAATTTAATGCTGGTTCCTCCTTATTCTAATGTTTGCTGTCTTAGAGTTCCATGATATCGATTGTTTTTTTAAGAAACACTGTTTATTACCACATGGTACTGCTAAACACGTGCTACATCTGTTTTTTTAAATTTTAAAATATTTTAAATCTCTTCACGTTGTCACTGGATCCACTTGGATCCATGGTTTGCAGCTTGTCGTGCTGTGAGGGCTTGTGTGCATCAGTGATGCGGAGAGCTAAACTATCAGTAGTTTAACTACTGGCAGGGTCTCCCAAGATGGACAGGTCTCAGCTGAGGTGCCAGACCATGACAAACCACCCATCTGGGCAGCAGCAGAATGGGATAGTGTTGACGGCGGAGGATCACATTTCTGTGACAACGGCAACAACACCAAACTTAAACTGCACGGAAGAAAGGCCCGGCAATCTACTTCTGTATCTTGCCATGAAAACCCAATGGTTAGTTACAACAAAACAAATTGTGGTATAGTGCTGGAAGAGGAGACCCCCAGGTTGGAAGGCACTCAACTAGCTACTGGGGAAGAGCTGAAGACTTTTCAGAGTAACGCCGGCATTTATGATGTGGTTGGATCAAAGCCCTCGGGACGTCTGACTGCTGATGTAGCTGCGCATGAAATGAGAGTCAGAAGCTGTAAAGATGTCTTACACATTGGAACATGGAATGTACGAAGCATGAACCAAGGGAAGTTGGAGGTGGTCAAGAATGAAATGGAACGTGTACAACTTGATCTGTTGGGTGTCAGCGAACTGAAATGGACTGGCATCGGGCACTTTGCATCAGATGATCACATGGTCCACTATGCTGGAAATGAAAGACAAAGAAGAAATGGTGTTGCATTTATAATAAAGAAGAAACTTGCAAGAACTGTAATGAAATACAATGCAGTCAGCGAACGCTTAATCTCAGGGATCTGTGCTGGGTCCGCTGCTTTTTGACATATTCATAAATGACCTGGAAAGTGGAATAACGAGTGAGGTTATCAAATTTGCAGATGACACAAAACTATTTAAAGTTGTTAAAACCCAAGAGGATTGTGAAAAATTGCAAGAGGATCTTGATAAATTGGAAGACTGGGCATCAAAATGGCAGATGAAATTTAATGTGGACAAGTGCAAGGTTATGCACCTAGGGAAGAACAACCCAAACTATGGTTACACGATGCAAGGTTCCACATTAGGAACCACCACCCAGGAAAAAGATTTAGGCGTCATTGTGGATACCATGTTAAAATCCTCGGCCCAGTGTGCAGCGGCGGCCAAGAGAGCAAATAGAATGCTAGGTATGATAAGGAAAGGAATGGAACATAAAACAAAAGATATTATAATGCCTCTATATCGTTCCATGGTGAGACCGCACCTTGAATACTGTGTGCAATTCTGGTCGCCGTATCTTAAAAAGGATATAGCGATTTTAGAAAAGGTACAGAGAAGAGCCACCAAAATGGTATAGGGGATGGAAGGATACTCCTATGAAGAAAGGCTAAAAAGGTTAGGGCTCTTTAAACTGGAAAAGAGACGGCTGAGGGGAGATATGATAGAAGTCTATAAATTAATGAACGGAGTGGAACGGGTAAACGTAGATCGAATGTTTACCTTATCAGAATATAGAAAGACTAGGGGACATGCAATGAAGCTACAGGGTAAACTATTTAAGACTAATAAAAGAAAATATTTTTTCACTCAACGTGTAATCAAACTCTGGAATTTGTTACCGGAGGATGTAGTAAAGGCTGTTAGTGTAGCTGGGTTTAAAAAAGGTTTGGACAAGTTCCTGGAGGAAAGGTCCATAAACCATTATTAAGAAGTGACCGAAGATATCAATGCTTGACCCAGTACAAGCATTGTGGAACTTGTGTCTCTTGGGGAAACTGCTAGGTACATATGACCTAGATTGGCCACTGTTGGAAACAGAATACTGGGCTTGATGGACCTTGGTCTGACCCAGTATGGCATATCTTATGATCTTATGATCTATTCGTCTACGAGGAATGTCTATCAACACAACTATAATTCAAGTATATGCCCCAACAACAGCTGCAGAAGAGAATGAAATTGAAGAGTTCTATGAACAAGTACAAGCTGAAATTGACAGAACATGCAAACAGGATATCCTGATAGTCATGGGTGACTGGAACGCAAAGGTTGGCAAAAAAGAAGGCGGCAAAGTAGTTGGAAAATATGGACTTGGCAACAGAAATGAAGCTGGAGAAAGACTGATAGAATTCTGCAAGACCAACGATCTATTCATCTCAAACATCTTCTTCCAGCAACACAAGCGGTGACTGTACACATGGACTTCACCCAATGGATTGTATAAAAATCAAATTGACTACATCTTCAATACTGCAGCCATCTTCATCTGCTCCCCGGTCGGGGTAGAGCACAGGGCGTGCGGCAAATTCCCGCTCCTGCACTCCAACCCAATCGGGGTTGTGGGAGGTCCCAGCGGCCTACTTAAATAGGTGCCGCCGGCAGGAGAAAAGCCTCTTCAATACTGCAGCCATCTTCATCTGCTCCCCGGTCGGGGTAGAGCACAGGGCGTGCGGCAAATTCCCGCTCCTGCACTCCAACCCAATCGGGGTTGTGGGAGGTCCCAGCGGCCTACTTAAATAGGTGCCGCCGGCAGGAGAAAAGCCTCTTCAATACTGCAGCCATCTTCATCTACTCCCCGGTCGGGGTAGAGCACAGGGCGTGCGGCAAATTCCCGCTCCTGCACTCCAACCCAATCGGGGTTGTGGGAGGTCCCAGCGGCCTACTTAAATAGGTGCCGCCGGCAGGAGAAAAGCCTCTTCAATACTGCAGCCATCTTCATCTGCTCCCCGGTCGGGGTAGAGCAAGGGCGTGCGGCAAATTCCCGCTCCTGCACTCCAACCCAATCGGGGTTGTGGGAGGTCCCAGCGGCCTACTTAAATAGGTGCCGCCGGCAGGAGAAAAGTCTCTTCAATACTGCAGCCATCTTCATCTGCTCCCCGGTCGGGGTAGAGCACAGGGCGTGCGGCAAATTCCCGCTCCTGCACTCCAACCCAATCGGGGTTGTGGGAGGTCCCAGCGGCCTACTTAAATAGGTGCCGCCGGCAGGAGAAAAGCCTCTTCAATACTGCAGCCATCTTCATCTGCTCCCCGGTCGGGGTAGAGCACAGGGCGTGCGGCAAATTCCCGCTCCTGCACTCCAACCCAATCGGGGTTGTGGGAGGTCCCAGCGGCCTACTTAAATAGGTGCCGCCGGCAGGAGAAAAGCCTCTTCAATACTGCAGCCATCTTCATCTGCTCCCCGGTCGGGGTAGAGCACAAGGCGTGCGGCAAATTCCCGCTCCTGCACTCCAACCCAATCGGGGTTGTGGGAGGTCCCAGCGGCCTACTTAAATAGGTGCCGCCGGCAGGAGAAAAGCCTCTTCAATACTGCAGCCATCTTCATCTGCTCCCCGGTCGGGGTAGAGCACAGGGCGTGCGGCAAATTCCCGCTCCTGCACTCCAACCCAATCGGGGTTGTGGGAGGTCCCAGCGGCCTACTTAAATAGGTGCCGCCGGCAGGAGAAAAGCCTCTTCAATACTGCAGCCATCTTCATCTGCTCCCCGGTCGGGGTAGAGCACAGGGCGTGCGGCAAATTCCCGCTCCTGCACTCCAACCCAATCAGGGTTGTGGGAGGTCCCAGCGGCCTACTTAAATAGGTGCCGCCGGCAGGCGCACCCGCGCCTTGCGGGCCCGCGCCTGAGGGCCTCGCAAGAGGGCCCTTTGGCGTGGCCCTTAGGCGGGGCACGACAGGCGGGAATCATACCAGCAACCCAAGCGCACAACCTCCAGGCGAAGCACCAGATCGTCACCATACAATAGAGTTGGACAGGACTTGCTCACAAGTAAAGAGTCTATTTTTGGAAAGTCACCAGCTGAGTCCAGTTTTGTTCTCAAGTAATTGTGACCCTAGCTCTCCAGGAAGGATCGAGCTCCAAACGAGGTTTACACCACCCACAATCATAGTCACACCTACATCAGGAACTGACCTTGACGACATCAGGAACTGCAAGTATTACCAACACTATTTGAACAGTATTAGCCTCTGTAATACTTCATATCCCAAAACGCTACCTATTGCCATTATTTACTGTTGCCAGTATATACTTTCATTTTACAGTATTTACTGTTACCATCACTTACTGCTGCCATATTTTCTCTCATTCACTGCATCCATTGTTGCCTATATTTACTGTTGCCAGTATCTACTCTCATGTACTGTATTTACTGCTGCCTGTATTTACTGTTGCCAGTATCTACTCTCATTTACTGTATTTACTGTTGCCAGTATCTACTCTCATTTACTGTATTTACTGTTGCCTGTATTTACTGTTGCCAGTATCTACTCTCATTTACTGTATTTACTGTTGCCAGTATCTACTCTTAATACAGTTGCCAGTGCACGACGGTTACCTTATGTACTATCGCCTCTATTGCTACTATCACCTGCATTCACATTACTATTGCAATTAATCTTTCCTTAGTGCAAACACTGCATCACACTGTACTGTAGCCAACATTTCCACAATTATCTCATTACTAACACCCAAGAGAATGTACAAAGTTCTGCTCTTATTTATGACCTTCCTTACCCTTGGTCTCCCTTACTCATAAAATGCTCTCAACCATGATACATATCACATACCAATCCTACGCACATACGGAAGGAGATGGTTCGAATTCCCCCACCACTCTACAGCAAAAAATAACTTTACATCCCACTCCCATCTACTCAACATTCCTCTCCAAACCATCAAAAGTATACAAGAAGAGAAGCAACATCACCAACGCCTGCTAAAATGTGCACTGATAAATGCCAGATCTGTACGATCTAAATGGCCCGCAGCCATCGACCTGATACCCCAATATAATCTCGACATCTTGATGATTACGGAGACATGGCTATCCGACTGTGACAACGTACTACTGAATCAGATGCTGCCACCAGGTTTTGTGATATACACATCTCACAGATCCAGTCAAAAAGGAGGCGGAACCCTCATCCTGGCCAAAGCTGATTTACACTTCAAGATGTGCAACTCCTCTAGCTCAACGTACCTTGACTCCCTCACTATAACTAATGAGCTCTGCACAATCCACCTTTTCTATCGGGCACCCTCCCCCTCACCAGATGATCTTCTAACCATAATTGAGCAGGCATGCTCCACATCCACCTCACGCTCTCCAAGTTGGCTAATCGGTGACTTTAATCTCCCATCTCTTCAAGACAGCCACTCAGCAGCATTCCTTGATGCCCTGGAGGACCTAGGTTACAAACAGCATGTCGATTCACCCACCCACACTAAGGGTGGTAAACTAGACCTCATTTTCGCACCTCTCTCCAACGACTCAATACCCCTAACTCTCGCATTATCGGTAATACCAGTACCCTGGTCGGACCACAGTCTTCTCAGTTTCAATATACCCATTAGTGCATTCCACAAAAGCCGAAAGTCCCCTAACACATCTGGATCCCACTCAACCCGCTTTAGACCACTCAACCAGAGCATAGTCCTAGAGAATCTCAGACCTCTCATGGCCAACACAACCATGGACTTAGATGATCTCATATCCAAATGGGATGAAAACCTGAGAGCTGCCTCCTGCCCATCACTCACCGAAAAGAAAATTCGAAAACGTGAACATACTCCATGGTTCTCCACAGACCTTCGTTCATCCCTCCACCATTTTATTTATTTATTTATTACAGGCTCTTATATACCGCTCTATTCAGCATCAGCGCGGTTCACAATATAACAACATACCATAATGAACAAACTGTTTGGTTTTACAGAGAACAAGGTCAGAGAACTTGGATAAAACATGGGAAGTCATTACTGCAACTATTTACAGAGAACAAGGTCAGAGAACTTGGATAAAACATGGGAAGTCATTACTGCAACTATTTACAAGAGTATTTACAAGTATACATGACAGGATTTGTTCTTAGTTTGGGTACGCAAACTCGAGCGACAGTGGCGACGAACTCACTCCCCCGAGGCGCTGGTAGCATACAGCTCATACCTAACTACCCACCGAGCAAAGATATCACAGAGCAGGAAAACTTACCACTCAGGATTAATAAAACGCTCCATCAACAAACCACATGCTTTGTTCAGCATAGTAAAGTCCATAACAGGTGAACCGGTCTCAGCTCAACCCCCTATGCCGCAGCCGCAGGACTACGCAAACTACCTGCAGTCAAAGATGATAAAAACCAACACAGACATAATGCCAATAACGCCCCCACTTCACCTAAGACATCCCATGCTATGCCACTTCACAACTTCTCCACTGTATCAAATAGCGAGGTTGTGAACATTATTGCCTCAATCAACCCCAGTACAGCTCCTAATGACCCGTGTCCAGCCAGCTGGATCAAGGACATGCGACATGACCTCAGTCAAATATTGAGCAAAATACTGAACCAGTCTTTCTCATCAGGTTCATTCCCGCAGAGCCTAAAACACACTTCCATCAAGCCCCTACTGAAGAATAATAGACTGGACCCATCCAAGGTTGATTCCTTCAGACCTATCTCGAGCATCCCTCAGCTTGCAAAATCATTGAGAAGGCCGCCCAACAACAAATCCAACATCATATTGACACTGAAGCACCACTGGATCCATCGCAACATGGCTTCAGGGAAGCACATGGAGTTGACACAGTCCTTACAACACTATTCAATGTTCTAGTAACAGGAATAAACAACATACAACAGGGTTTCGTCCTCATCTTCCTAGACATCTCCGCTGCTTTCGACTCTGTGAGTCATGATATACTCCTACAACGCTTGAAAGATAAGGGGATTCAAAGCACAGCACTCGAGTGGTGTAAATCCTACCTATCTAACAGGTGGCAACAAGTAAAAACAGGCCACGCATCCTCAGAACCATTCCTGCAATCACAGGGTGTACCCCAAGGATCGTCCTTATCGGCACTAATGTTTAATATCTACATGCAGCCGATATGTGACTTGATCAGATCCTTAATGTACAATGTCTCGCTTACGCAGATGACATCCTCCTATATATGCCGTTCACAATTGAACATCCAGTATTCTCCCCAATAATCAAATGTTTTGAAGCTGTAGCTGAATGGTTGCTATCACAAAACCTTCAGATAAACCATAGCAAAACCGACGTTCTTTTTGTCACAAGGAACCGTAAGTTCATACCGCCTCCATCACTACTCGTCAACAACATAGAGTTGAAATCAAAAGCTACCATCCGTTACCTCGGCATCACATTGGATCAGCACTTAGATATGACAACTCATGTCAAGAACATCACAAAAAATGTATATTATAAGATCAAATCGCTACGTCACCTCCGCTCCCTACTAGATCCCACAGACTTCCGAACAACCTTCCAAGCATTAGTCCTCCCACACCTGGATTTTGCCAACATCATCCTACATGGCCTCCCTCAATCAACTTTAAACCCGCTCCGCCTAGCCATGAATACAGCCGCCAGAGTCCTCTCCGGCTCATCAAGATCTGACCATATAACACCCATCATGAAAGAACTGCATTGGTTACCATTACATGCCAGAATCCAGTATAAGTCTTTAGTCCTTACTTTCAAGGCACTAAATAACTACCCCCCTACGCCAATCAGCAAGTTCATCCATGGCACCCTGGAAAACAGAAAAAGGAGAACCACATCAATGAACACCTTAATTGTCCCGAAGATAATAACGAAGTGTACTAAGGCCACCTCCAACAGGGCCTTCTCCTTATTTGCTCCTCTAAACTGGAATGCACTACCTCACGAAATCCGTGCTATCAAAAACCTAATCCTATTCAGAAAAGCATTGAAATACCACCTGTTCACAAAATGCTACCCAGAAGTCAACCTAGTCACTAACAAATCTACCACCTCAATACAACCTGAAAAGGGCTAGTTGGTCAACCTTTCTCTCTAGTCTTATTAGTGAACCACATTGTAACATCCAATCGAGTTTGATATTACTGTATATACCATTAAGTTAATCTGTACATAGTTCCCCCGGTTGTCCTATTGTTGAAGTTCCCTGTTCAATGTAAAACTCAATGTTACTTGTATGCATTGTAGTATGTTCTTGTTCTATGTACACCGCACTGATTATAATAGCGCGGTATAAAAGAATTGTTAAATAAATAAATAAATAAATCTGTGGAAGTCAACAATGGAAAAGCTCTATAACATCAACAAAGACAAAACCTGGAGCTGACTGTGGTACAGATCATCAACTACAAGTATGCAAACTCAAGCTAAAGTTGAAAAAGAGCAAACCACTCATGAATGCAGCACAATATGACCTTGAGAATATACCACTGGAATTTAAAGACATCATTGCGGATGTGAGATGGATCCTTGAAAGGACTAAAGCATACCAAAAGGATATCTATTTGTGCTTTACTGACTATAGCAAAGCGTTTGACTGTGTAAACCATGAGAAACTCTGGGCCACATTAAGAAGCATGGGTATACCAGAACACCTCATCGTACTCTTGCACAATCTGCACATTGATCAAGAAGCAACGGTTTGAACGGAACAAGGAGAAACAGAATGGTATAAAATAAGCAAAGGTGTAAGACAATGCTGCATACTTTCCCCCTTCCTGTTTAATTTATATGCAGAACAAATCATCAGAGAAGCAGGATTGTATGAAGACAACAGAGGTGTGAAGATTGGTGGAAGACTCATCAACAACCTTCACTATGCTGATGATACCACATTACTGGCTGAAAGTGAAGATGATCTGAAACATTTGCTTCTCACAATCAAAGAACATAGTCTCAAAATGGGCCTGCACCTTAATGCAAAGAAGACAAAGATCATGACAACTGGCATAATCAACAGGTTCATCGTTGAAGGAGAAGAAACTGAAATCATGAACAACTTTAACCTACTTGGATCAACTATCAATAAAGAAGCAAAAAGCAGTCAAGAAATCAGATGACGCATTGCTCTTGGCAGAATGGCTAAGAAAGACCTAGATAAGATTCTCTAGAGATGTCTCTCTCCATACAAAGATTTGACTTGTTCAAGCCATGGTATTTTCAATAACATCATATGGATGTGAAAGCTGGACAGTGAAAAAGAAAGACAGGAAGAAAACTGATGCCTTTGAATTATGGTGCTGGCAGCGAATACTGTGTATACCATGGACTGCCCGAAGAACAAACCAGTCGGTACTAGAGGAGATCAAACCTAAGCTTTCTTTAGAAGCTCAGATGACAAGACTTCGACTTTCATACTTTGGACACATCATGCGAAGAGAGAGATCATTAGAGAAAGACATCATGCTTGGCAAGATAACATAGTTACTCACCTGTAACAGGTGATCTCCGGGAACAGCAGGAATTTAGTCCTCACATATGGGTATCGTCGGTACCGACGGAGCCTGTGCGGGAACGCTCCCCAGCGTCCAATTAGAAAGCTTTTGGGAGCCTCCCACAGTGCCTGCGTGCTGCCTTCCCGCCTTTCCCAACTGCCTCTCTCCAGTTGAGTTTTAATGCTGAGACAAAGAGAGAGAGAGGAAAAGGAAAGAGATAGATAGAGAGATACAACTCCTAGGGGAGGTGGGTGGGTTGTGAGGACTAAATTCCTGCTGTTCCCAGAGATCACCTGTTACAGGTGAGTAACTATGTTATCTCCAGCAACAAGCAGGAATGTAGTCATCACATATGGGGACACCCTAGCTTTAGGTGCCAGGGAGAGACCCCAGAAGTTGTGTGTCCCTGAACAGGGCTCCACTTCCCCCCATGGATCTCTGGCATCCTACCAGGGATGGCGGGTAGGAGTTGATTAGGTATGGAACAGGTGTTGGAGAACAGCCTGACCAAACAAGGCATCCCGGCGGGAGTCCCTTGTCCAAGGAGTAATGGGCTGTGAAGGTATGAACCGAGGCCCAAGTGGCTGCTCGACAGATGTCGTCGATAGACACAGAGTGCAGATGAGCCATGAAGGCTGCCATCGGCTCTTTCACATTGTGAGCTGTGACATGGCCCTCCAGAGAAAGGTTCTTACTCTGATAGGCGAAGGAAATACACTGAGCAATCCAGTTAGACAGTGCTCCCTTGGAGACTGGAAGTCCCAAATGAGAAGGATCAAAAGCAACAAAGAGTTGAGAGGACTTTCTATGTTGGCTGTGTTCTTTGTACGTAAAAGGCTAAAGCTCTTTTACAATCCAAGGTATGAAGATTCCTCTCTGCATTTGATGCATGAGGCCTTGGAAAAAACACAGTAGGTAGACCGCTTGGTTCAGATGAAAAGGCGAAACCACCTTTGGCATAAGTGTGGATGAGTCCTAAGGACTACCTTGTCATGATGGAACCTTGTATAAGGTGGATCAGCTACTAGCGCTTGCAACTCACTAATGCGGCGTGCTGATGTGATTGCAATGAGAAAGATAACCTTCCAAGAAAGGAATTTCAAGGAGGTAGTAGCTAAAGGTTCAGAAGGTGGCTTCATGAGCTGCCCAAGAACCAGGTTTAAGTCCCATGCCAATAGTGGTGGCCTAATGGGAGGCTTAGTTAAAAGAAGGCCTCTCATAAATCTTGCTATAAGAGGATGAGAGGAAATAGGCTGTCCATTTAGAGGCTTAAAGGAAGCTGCAATAGCACTCAAATGGACTCTTACTGAATTAGTCTTAAGACCTGCATTGGATAAATGAAGGAGATACTCCAGCAATGATTCCAGAGGTATGCGCCCAGGGGGTTAAGACCCTTTTGCGAACACCATATGGTAAACCTTTTCCACTTGAAAGCATAAGAGCATCTTGTGGAAGGTTTCCTGGAAGCAAAAAGAATATCTTTTTACTTGCTGAGGGATATTAAGATCATGGAGATCTAGGCTTTCAGCAACCAAGCCCTGAGATGCAGAGACTGGGGATTGGGATGCCATAACATTCCGTCCTCCTGAGATAGGAGATCTGGAGCAGACCCTAACTCCAGGGAGGGAGCTTGAGAGAGATGTAGAAGCAGAGGGTACCACACTTGCCGTGGTCAATGTGGAGCTATGAGAATCATATGGCCTCTGTCTCTCTGAAGCTTGAAAAGGGTTTTGGGAATTAGGGGAATGGGTGGAAAGGCATACAGGAAGTCTTGACCCCAGTAAAGGAGGAAAGCATCCTTGGCCTGAGCCCCCTGAGCCGGAATTCTGGAACAGAACCTGGGAAGTTTGGCATTCCACGGACTTGCAAAGAGGTCTAGGTCCGGGGTTCCCCAAAGTAGAAATATCCTGGTCACCTGGTCTGCATGCAGAGACCACTCCTGTGGAAGCAGAACTCGACTGAGTCTGTCTGCCCAAGAGTTTTGAATGCCTGGAAGATACACTGCCAGGAGATGAATCTGATGCTCTTTGGCGAGGGCCCATAGTCGCAAAGCTTCGTTGCAAAGCGACAGAGAGCCTGTTCCCCCCTGCTTGTTCACATAGAACATGGCTACTTGATTGTCCATATGAATGAGGACTGTCTTGTAGCTGAGCAGGGTGTGGAACACTCGCAGAGCAAGGAAGATTGCTCTGAGCTCCAAGAGATTGATATGTAGATAACTCTCCTGTGGAGACCAGGTGCCCTGGGTGGAGAGGTCTTGCAGATGAGCTCCCCAACCCATTGGAGAAGAGAAAAAAAACAGAGAGAGGCAGTTGGGAAAGGTGGGAAGGCAGCACGCAGGCGCTGTGGGATGCTCCCAAAAGCTTTCTAATTGGATGCTGGGGAGCGTTCCCGCGCAGGCTCCGTCGGTACTGACGACACCCATATGTGATGACTACATTCCTGCTTGTTCCTGGAGATAGAAGGTCAACGCAAAAGAGGAAGGCCAGCAATGAGATGGATCAATACAACAACAGCAGCTATGGGTACCAGTCTGTCAATAATGAGCCGCCTGACTGAAGACGGAACACAATTTAGGATAGCTATCCAGAGGGTCGCCATGAGTCGACTCCGACTTGATGGCACTCAACAACAACAACAACAACAGGCAATTCAATCTTTTGTTATGCCTTTAAGACATGAATTTTTACCATTTCCTGTTCTTATCTGAATGCAATGTAACCGGTTCATTTCATTTCACATGGCTGCAACACACAGCTTGTTTCTTGTTTCTTCAGGAATGAGTAACTTGTACATCAGGTATTCCTCCTTATCCCTCTCCTTTATTTAGCTGTTGTCTATTTTATTCAGGTGTTGTCTTTTCCCGTACAATATGTTAATTTTTGTAATTTGTCATCCATGGAGCCTCCAGGTACGACCACATTACGCCCCTGCTGATACAGTTGCATTGGCTTCCTATTCAAGCTAGAATAGTTTTCAAGACCTTGATAATTACTTTTAAAGCTGTCAATAATCTCACATCGGCATCCTTATCCTCACTTATCCATAGCACATCTCCAAATAGAGCAAGGAGATCCATGGCTATAAACTCCCTCAAAATCCCGAGGGAACTTACTACTTGCACTCAATCGACAGCCAACAGAGCATTCAGTCTCAGTGCCCCCAATATGCTGGAATGCACTTTCCCCTGATATCCGGGCTATTAGGAGCCTGACACAGTTTAGGGAAAGCCCTCAAATGCCACCTCTTCAACAAATACCTTATAGAACCCAATGGCGTCACCTAGAGCCCAATATCACCCACTGATACCAGTCCCAGATAAATCTAGGGTATATCAACAACTCACCAAGTGTGATATTCATTCCTATAGTGGGCTGGTTTCCCTATGTATCTTCTGTGTATATGATTCCATGTAGTATGTTTTGTAAATAGTTCCCCGGTTATCCAAGTTATTTATACCCTGTTACCTGTAAACTCATACGTGTTAAATGTACTGAGCATTTTGTTCCATGTGAACCGCGCTGATGCTGAATAGTGCGGTATATAAGAGACTGTAAATAAATATAAATAAATAAATAAATTAAATGTACAGCTTTTTTTAAATGTACCTTTTATGCTCTAATGCCCTTCTTGCACTGTAACTTTTAAAGACACTTATTTCTCCATTTTGCTTCTTATTATTAACTTTTAAAGACACTTATTTCTTCATGATTTGCTTCTTATTATTGCTTTCTATGTAATTATTTATTGATGTACTGAAAGATATATCTGTTTTTAATATATATATATATATATATATATACATATATATATACATATATATATATGTGTTTTTATTTGAGACTTGCATCCCTTGAGGAAGGCATTAGCTGAAACGCATTGGGGTTTGTCTGCAATAAAGCTTTTTAAAACCTCCTACTGTAGATTGGATGTGGCAGGTCTATGGCATCCCGGCCCAAGGAAAAAGGGGGGAGTAGCCATTCTAATTTCATTGTAATGTGCGCATCACTCGAAGAGCAGAATGTCAATGGCCGCTACTTTATCTTGCAGGGGGACCTAGATGGTAAGCTGGTTATCCTGTGTAACATCTATGGCCCTAACACTTCAGGCGCCTCCATGTATGCTCACTTAGCCTCAGCCTTAGAGCAACTCCCAGATGACCACCTAATAGTGGGAGGAGATTTCAATAGAGTCCTAGTCCCGCTCATGGATAGGTCAGACGGGAGAATTCAGAGGGCACGGGGAGGGGTTGCTCGCATATTAGATCGCTTTAAACAACGGTTATGCCTAGTTGACCCCCGATGCCTGTTGCAGCCTACAGATAGGGATTATTCCCACAGTTCCAGGGCGCACAGGTCTAGCGCCTGTATTGACTACTTCATGACATCAAAAACAGATCTTCCCACAAGTGGACAATGCACAGATAGGCCCTGATGTTATTTCTGACCATGCCCTGGTCTGGGTTGACTTTGCTTGGGGTCCACAGCCTACAAGGGTGAACAATATCAGGTTTACTTAAGGGAAAGGTAGCAGTCTTATGCTATTCATAATGTCCAACATGTTGAGACACCTGAACTTTATTGGGAGACTGCTAAGGTGGTGCTCAGAGGAGATATAATTGCTTATGTGGTTAGGCAACGCTATTTAGGCATCCAATTGCCTGGGGACCCAGGCCTTCTACACAAGCTTAACTTTATTAAAATTCTGCAGCAGCTTCAGATGCATATGAGGGACTGGGCCCTCTTACCGCTGTCCCTGTCTGGGTGGGTGGCGGCATTTCAAATGGTGCAGCTCCCTGAACTTTTATACATGTAGCAGGACAGCAAAAGCCATCAAGAACAGCTGTTTGTAAATGCTCCCTCCCCCTGCTAAGTGGATCGCGAGGAAAGAACTTTTAAACTGTCTCTGCGGGGGCGTGCCCGCGCCTTACGGGCCTCGCCAGAAGGCCCTTTGGTGTGGCCCTTAGGCGTTGGACCGTGCGAGGCAAAAGAAACATCTGCTCCTTGCTATATAGTTGGCAACTCTGTTTGAAAGTATGACTATGTTAGTAATTGTATTGTAATGTATGTATTGTCATTCCCTGTGCTATGTAGTCTCACATCCAACCACTTTGATGTATGAGGGTTGCTATTTATATTTCTGGCCTAATAATGAATAAACAAATATTTATAATCAAAATTGGTTTTATTGTTTTTCAAAATATTTTCCATGAAGATCAATACACTTTTGCATGCCTTTGAACCAATTTTCGAAGCACTTTTTTCACTCCGATTGAGGTAACTCCAAAACATGCGTTTTGAATGCATCAACCGCATCTTCGGGTGTTGAAAATCGTTGAACACGTAATTTGTTTTTGATGTGCGGGAATAAAAAGAAGTCATTGGGTGCCAAATCAGGGCTGTACGGTGGATGACCCATCAATTCGATGGTTTGGCCGGTCAAAAATTCCTTTGTTTGAGCCGATGTGTGAGAGCTCGCATTGTCATGATGAAGAATTATTCGCCTCTTCTTCGACTTTTTCCGAATTTCTCCGAAGACTTCTGGTAAACAAATGGTCGTGTACCATTCAGAATTGACCATCCTACGTTGCTCTAACGGCACTGTCGCCACGTGACCGGTAATGCCGAAGAAACAGGCAACCATTTGCTTCAATGTGCTTCTTCCGCGAACAACTTTTGTTGGATTTGGCTCGTCTTGGAAGACCCATACAGTCGATTGCTCTTTTGTTTCGGGCTCATATGCATAGATCCATGATTCGTCACCTGTGTAGATGTTATACACAGTCTTTGATACACCTTGAACGTATTTTTTCAACATTTCCTTGCACCAATCGACACAAGCCTTCTTTTGAGCGTTTGTCAGATTATGCGGGATCCAACGCGAACAAATCTTTTTTACGGCCAAATGATCATGCAATATCTTATTGATGCTTGTCATACTAATGCCCAAAGATGCCTCAATCTCACGGTATGTCACATGACGATCTTGCTTTATCAGTTCACACACAGCATCGATATTTTCTGGCACAACAACCGATTTTGGACGACCGTGACGGAATTTGTCCTGGAGCGAACGTCGGCCACAATTGAATTCGTTATATCAGTTTTTTTACAGTGCTGTAGGATGGTGCTTTATTGCCGTATAAAAAATTAAGTCCATCGATGCACTCTTGTCTTGATAATCCACCTCGAAAGCTATGAAAAATAATCGCACGAAAATGTTCACGAGTTAATTCCATTTTTCGCCCGAGATGAATTTTTCAGGTTACTGTAAACAACAAATCGCGCTCAAATGATAAAATGTTATGAATAAGGTTATGTTCAACAATGTCAGTGTTCCAATGGAACCATTGGATGGCGCCTGGCAACACTTACTGTTGCTAAGGCCAGAAATATAAATAGCAACCCTCGTAATGATAAGGTGGTGCATGTCCTCCCTGCCTTTGTATGACCTTTGTAGTATGTTGTGAACCGCTTTGATTGAAGGAATAGGCGGTATACAAAACATGTCAAATAAATAAATGTTGCAGACACTTCCCTGCCGCTTGCTCTGGAGAGATGTCCTGAAGATGGAGCAGGCGTTGCGGGTGTACCTATGGCAGGGCCGGTGAGCACGTATCCCCTTACAGTGGATAAAAAGCCCCTGGGGACAGGGGCGGGGGTTAGGGCTTTCCGACCTTGGGCGGTACGCACAGACCTGTCAATTACGATATTGGCGATTGGTTGGGAAAGAAGGACATTTTCATTCCTTGAGCATTCCATGAGGCTTTTGTTGCGCTGCATTCCCTTTTAGCAAAATTGCATATGGAGGCAGCCAATGTACCGTAGAGATTGATGTAAAGTTTGTTGATTCAACCGTTGCGGGGCATGTGGCAGTACCTATGTTCTCAATGGCGGATACCACTGATTGCCTCGAGCTGGTTGCCTCTTCAAGGCAACATGCAGTTTCTCCCTAGATGTGCCCCGCAGGATCAGAATGAGGTCTAGGGTCTGTAAATGCAGGCCAGAACCCGATTCCGATCGGGCTGCACATACAGATCGTTGCCTGGCTAACTCATCCGGCAATCACAATTTCCTTTCCCAACAGATTGACCCCCGATCTGGCCATACATGGCAGGACTGGGTTGCGGGGAACCCCCTGCACCCCCTCACCTCACTGGCACAGCCCGGGCCTGCCGTCCCCCGATGTCTGCTGACCCCGGGCATACAGGGCCGACATCAGAATCGGCCCTGTACATCTGGAATCACGGACCGTCCACTGCCTGCCCTAACTCCACCTCCGTAATACCCCCCTCAAGCCTCTCCATACAAATCCTTGCTTGTATGGGGAGGCTTTTGCTGGGACGGAAGGGGGCGAATAGTGGGACAGAATAGACCCCCATAGTGGATGAGACAGGGCAGGTGTCAGTCTTTTTGTGACTTGCAGCTGACATATGGCATACAGCCTTATCATCTCTTTGCTTACTATCAGCTGCGACACTACATAGGGACACTGCCGAGGGAGGCTTTGGTGCCAACGATGGATGTCAAAATCTTGGAATTCTTTGAGTTGAGAGAATCGGAGGGTATATTGATCTTACGGTATGTGGATAAGCTGGAAACCTGGCAGCTACCCACTGATTACATACTGGTGGAACAAAAGTGGGTGGAGGAACTGGGGACCTCTATGGACCCCAGCAGGGTGGCAGGAGTGATTCATCAAATCCCGAGATTGACTCAGTTGGCGAAATTAAGGGAAATGCAATACCGGGCAGTAAACTGGGCTCACTTCTCCCCCAGACGCGCAATGCGGAGTGGTTTGACACAAGACGGTATTGTCCTTGGCATTCTGCCCCGTTGGTGATATTTAGCCATATGTGGTGGTCATGCGAGAAAGCACAGTTACTTACCTATAACAGGTGATCTCTGGGAACAGCAGGAATAAGTCTTCACATATGGGTATCGTCGGTACCGACGGAGCCTGCGCGGGAACGCTCCCCAGCGTCCAATAAGAAAGCTTTTGGGAGCATCCCACAGCGCCTGCGTGTTGCCTTCCCGCCTTTCCCAACCGCCTCTCTCCAGTTCCAGTTTTAAAGCTGAGACAAAGAGAGAGAGAGAGAGAAGGAAAGATAGATAGAGAGATACAACTCCTAGGGGAGGTGGGTGGGTTGTGAAGACTTATTCCTGCTGTTCCCAGAGATCACCTATTACAGGTAAATAACTGTGCTATCTCCAGGAACAAGCAGGAATGAGTCTTCACATATGGGGACTCCCTAGCTGCAGATGCCAGGGAGAGACCCCAGAGTTGTGTGTCCCTGAAAAGGGCTCCACCTCCCCCCATGGATCTCTGGCATCCAACCAGGGTAGGTGGGTAGGAGTTGATTAGGAATGGAACAGGTGTTTGAGAACAGCCTGACCAAACGAGGCATCCCGGCGGAGTCCTTGTCCAAACAGTAATGGGCTGTGAAGGTATGAACCGAGGCCCAGGTGGCCGCTCGACAGATTTGGTCGATGGACACAGAGTTTAGGTGAGCCATTGAGGCTGCCATGGCCCTCACATTGTGAGCTGTGACATGGCCTTCCAGAGAAAGGTTCCTACTCTGGTAGGTGAAAGAAATACACTGAGCAATCCAGTTGGACAGTGTTCTCTTAGAAACTGGAAGTCCTAAATGGGAAGGATCAAAAGCAACAAAGAGTTGAGAAGACTTTCTATGTTGCCGTGTTCTTTATAAGTAAAATGCGAGAGCTCTTTTACAATCCAAAGTATGAAGATTCCTCTCTGCACTTGATGCATGAGGTCCTGGAAAAAAGACAGGTAAGGATACCTCCTGGTTCAGATGAAAAGGCGAGACCACTTTGGGCATAAAGTGTGGATTGGTCCTGAGGACAACCTTGTCATGATGGAAACTTGTATAAGGAGGATTAGCCACCAAGGCTTGCAACTCACTGATGCGACGTGCTGAGGTGACTGCAATGAGAAAGATAACCTTCCAAGAAAGAAATTTCAAGGAGGTGGTGGCTAAAGGTTCAAAGGGTGGCTTCATAAGCTGGCCAAGAACCAGATTTAAGTCCCATGCCACTGGAGGTGGTCTAATGGGAGGTTTAGTTAAAAGAAGGCCTCTCATGAATCTTGCTATAAGAGGATGAGAGGAGGAACAGGCTGTCCATTGAGAGGCTTGAGGGCCCGCTGCAATAGCACTCAAATGGACTCTTACCGAATTCGTTTTGAGGCCTGCATGGGAAAGATGCAGAAGATACTCTAGTAAAGAATTCAAAGGTATTGCAAGAGGGTTAAGACCCTTCTCTGAACAACAAATGGTAAATCTTTTCCATTTAAAAGCATAGGAACATCTAGTGGAAGGCTTTCTAGAAGCATGAATAATATCTCTGACTTGCTGAGATGGAAAACCTGAAGGTCTAGGCCTTCAGCAACCAGGCCCTGAGATGGAGAGACTGGGGTTTTGGGTGCCACAATGTTCCGTCTTCCTGGGAGAGAAGATCTGGAGCAGAGCCCAACTCCAGGGACGGAGCTTGAGAGAGATGCAGAAGTAGAGGGTACCACACTTGGCGTGGCCAATGTGGTGCTAAGAGGATCATAGAACCTCGGTCTCTCTGAAGCTTGAACAGTGTTTTGAGAATTAGGGGAATGGGTGGAAAGGCATAAAGGAAGTCTTGACCCCAGTGAAGGAGGAAGGCATCCTTGGCCTGAACTCCCTGACACGGAATCCTGGAACAGAACCGGGGAAGTTTGGCATTCCACGGACTTGCAAATAGGTCTATGTCTGGGGTTCCCCAAATTCGAAAAATCCTGGCTACCTGGTCCGTGTGAAGGGACCATTCGTGTGGAAGCAGAACTCGACTGAGTCTGTCTGCCCAAGAGTTTTGAACGCCTGGAAGATATACTGCCATAAGATGAATCTGATGCTCTCTGGCGAAGGCCCACAGTCGCAAAGCTTCGTTGCAAAGCGACAGAGAGCCAGTCCCTCCCTGCTTGTTTACATAGAACATGGCTACTTGATTGTCCGTGTGGATGAGGACTGTCCTGTAGCTGAGCAGGGAGTGGAACACTCAGAGCTAAGAAAATTGCTCTGAGTTCCAAGAGATTTATGTGTAGTGAAGTCTCCTGTGGAGACCAGATGCCCTGGGTGGAGAGATCTTGAAGATGAGCTCCCCAATCCATTGGAGAGGCATCTGTTGTAAGGGTTGCTTGGGGAAGTGACTGTTGAAAAGGGGACCCCAGCAACAGGTTTTGAGAGGACTTCCACCACTGGAGAGACCAAAAAAGGCGACTGGAGTTTGCTATTTTGTCTGACAGGCAACCTGATGCCTGAGCCCATTGGGTGGACAAAGTCCATTGAGCTGCCCTCATGTGAAGGCGAGCATATGGAACCACATGCACAGTGGATGCCATGTGGCCTAAGAGTTGTAACATTTCTCGAGCAGTTAAAAGGGGCTTTAACTGTATTTGGGAGGCTAACTGCACCAAGTGTAGGCAACGGGCCTGAGGAAGATAGGCCCTTGCAGTTGTGGTATCCAACCAAGCACCTATAAACTTGAGGGACTGAGTAGGGGTGAGACTGGATTTTGGGATGTTTATTACTAGTCCCAAATACTGAAGGACACGCATTGTGCAGGTTAGACAAGTCTTGGCCTCTGCTGAGATGGAGCTCGAATGAGCCAGTCGTCCCGATATGGGAAGACGAATATTCCTAGAGTGCGTAGAAATGCAGCTACTACTGCCATGCATTTCGTGAACACCCTTGGTGCAGAGGCCAGACCAAAAGGAAGCACCCTGTATTGGTAGTGCTTTCCTTGAAAAAGGAACCGAAGGAACCTTCTGTGTGTTGGATGGATGAGGACATGGGTGTACGCATCCTTGAGATCTAGAGAACAAAGCCAGTCCTGACTCTGAAGGTATGGAAGCAGAGCACCGAGAGAAATCATCTTGAATTTCTCCTTGAATAGAAATTTGTTCAATTCTCTGAGATCTAAGATGGGTCTGTAGCCCCCTGTTTTCTTTGGAATAAGAAAATAAGGGGAGTAGAACCCTGTGCCCTGTTGAAGAAGAGGTACTTCTTCTATTTCCCCTTGGGCAAGAAGGATGGCAATCTCCTGACCTAGAAGGCTGAGGAGAGATGTTGGAGAATTGAACTGTTTCACCATGATGTGAGGGGGAAGGCTTAAGAAATGAAGCTTGTACCCTTCCCTTATGATGGAGAGTGTCCATTGCTCTGCTGTGATTGCTCCCATCTGGGAGCAAAGTAAGTCAACCTTCCTGGGATGGTAAGGGGCTCTGGTCCTTCCACAGCTAGAAAGGCTAAGTTCTCTAGTTGCAAGTCAAAGGCCCTGAGGAGGCTGAGGCTGCTGGGCCGTGGAAGGTCTAGCTGCCTTTGACTTGGCCTGTTTAGGTGGTTGTTGACGCTTTGCAGCAAAACGACCTGCAGAAGATGCCTTCTGACCATAAGCAGGGTAGTATCTTCCCTTTTTGGAAAAAGATGTCTTTTTAAACAATCTTTTCTTAACAGGAGCAGAGGTAGACTTTGAAAGTCGATCCAAAGCAGAGTTTTCAGCATCCATCTGAGTGGCCTTTGCTTGCCAATCTTACAAAAAGGTTTTTACCTGTACAAGGGAGATTTCCTAATTGATCTTGGACCCAGAGTTCCAAATCAGAAGCTTGTAGCCAAGCAAATCTGTGTGCCCCTATGGCAATAGCCGAAGCTCTGCTTACACACTCAAAAGAGTCAAAGGCTGCACGGTTGGAAAATTTGGAGACATCTTGGGCATGTTTGAGCCAAGTGAGAAACTCCTCTCTTTTATCCTCTGAAATGAAAGGGGTTAAAGTCTGCAGATGATCTGTGACTTCTTTTAGAAACATTCCTATATAGAGACTCTAAGGAATTGATCCTAGCAGCTAGCATAGCAGCTTGGAAAACCCTTCGGCCAAAAGCATCCAGGGTCCTGCATTCACGCCCTGGAGGATTAGATGAGTGTCTTTTTGCACTCTTTATCTTCTTCATGGCAGACTCTACCACAACAGAGTGGTGAGGAAGCTGAGTCTTGTGGAAGCCAGGACAACGAGGGACACGATACATGGTGTCTAACCTGCGAGAATGAGGAGAGGTAGTGAGAGGTGTCTCCCACATCCTCAACATGAGATCATACAGAATCTCATGAACAGGTAAAGTAGCTGCCTCCTTAGGAGCTTTAGGATATTGTAAAATATCCAACTCCTTGGCTCTGGGTTCTGACTCATGGGCCACTGTGACAGAGAGGCCCCTAGCCACTTCCCTAACAAAGTCTTGAAAAGACAAGTCTTCTGGAGGAGACCTCTTCGTTTAGGTGAAGAAGAACTCTGAGGAAGAATATCCAATGCTTCTACAGAACCCTCAGACTCATCAGAGTCCTCAGAGGAATCAAAGTATCGCCTGTCCGGATGCTCCTGTAAAGCCCGATAACTGTATCGAGTGGGATCGACATCGGGAGTAATCAGTACCGGTTCGGTACCGATGGGCATCATAGGACAGGGTACCGTTGCAGTCGACACCGAAGCCAATGTCGATGCAATCAGTACCAGTACCGGGAGCGATACCGGAGCCGGTACCAGCAACGGGGATTGTTGCGGTACCGGAGGCGTCGCAGCCTGTATGAAAGCCGTTAAGGTGCGCTGCATGGTCAGAATCTTCTGATCCATCGACGCCACCAGAGTCTGGATGTCAGTACCAGTGGGAGCCACCGGTACCCCAGAACACAGCAACAGGTGATCTGTCGAGGCCGAGCCATCGATGTCAACCTGTGACCCCATAGATAATGCTTTGGAAGCCGGAGCTTCCCGCCGGGGTAATTTTGCCGGTGCGGAATCCTCGAGGGCAAGCCCGGAAGCATCTCGATGCTTGGAGGAAGATCTACCCTTCGAGGACCGGCCAGATTTATGCTTGGTTACCTGAGATCCATGGGAGGAGGAAGAGGCCCTGGAAGACATCGATGCTACCGAAGCTGTATCAGAGGGAAACAGGGTACTGAGCTTGGCTGCTTGGTTCTGCCGACCTCTCTTAGACATCATGGTACAGGACATACAATCCGTGATGGAATGGTCAGGTCCCAAACACTTTAGACACCAGTCATGGGTGTCGGTTGACAGAAATAGTACTGCCACATTTTGGTGCATTTTTTAAACCCAGAAGCGTGCTTCTCCATGAGGAAAATATTTTTAGGCCTAAGGCCCAAAAACTGAAAATGCACAGTAAAGATAAAGCGTTTTGGGGTTTTTTTTGAAAGAAAGAACAGAAAGACCGGCGGTACAGGTCCGACGTCGAAGAAGGCAGACGCGACACAAAAGAATAAAGAAAAAATAAAGAACTTCTTCTGCGGTGACAGGAACATGACCTGCTGGCTCCGTGGAAAAGAAGAACTGGAGAGAGGCGGTTGGGAAAGGCGGGAAGGCAGCATGCAGGCGCTGTGGGATGCTCCCAAAAGCTTTCTTATTGGACGCTGGGGAGTGTTCCCGCGCAGGCTCCGTCGGTACCGACGATACCCATATGTGAAGACTCATTCCTGCTTGTTCCTGGAGATTATTCAATGCTACTGGGGTCAGATTCAGGCTTATATCAGTGGGATAGTTGAGCAGGAGGTGGAGTGGATAAATTCTTTAGTTATTTTTGATCAACTGGCCCAGAGGGCAATGGATACGACTGCTGGTGCGCAAGGTTGGCATAGTGGGCTAACAATCCATCCTCCATCATTGGAGGGACCCCATGGCACTCACATTTTGGGAATGAAGGAATCGCTTTCATCAGCTGATGCTCCTAGAGCGATTGAATGCTAGAGGGGATTCATCAAAAATGGGAAGCATTTCTTACACTGTGGGGGCAATATATTGATACTATGACATCACACGTGTAACGAATTATTGACTATGTAAGGAACTGAGCTGGTGGGGGTGCTCAGACCGCTGGCCCTGGGGACTACCAGGAGAGTGCACCATATTCAAGCTAACAAAATAACCGCGAAAGACTGTAGGTCATGTTGGGAGGTGGACAGGGGGGAGGGGGAGAGAAGGGGGGAGGGGAAGATACATGGACAGGCATATCACAAATTAATAGCAAAAAACTAAAAATAGCTTGTTGTATGTACTGAGCCCGGGTGAAGTCTAAGTTTGCCCACCACACCTGGGTGGTATTGTTCTGTTACTGGTTCAATAAACAATATTTAAAAAAAAACCAAAAAACCTTCTACTGTTGTCAGACTTTGCTCCTTTTGTTCCTCCAAAGGTACACACCCTGCAGCGACATCATCTTTGCCATCCTCTGCTACTCAGTGATCTCAATCCAACTTTCAAAATTCACCATGAAAAACCCTATACAAAAAAAATTATTTTTTTATCGGAGCGAGCCGGAGGAGGGCTGGTACTAAATAACCAACCCACACCTGACGGCAGGCTTCTTTTATTCAAACAGGTTCACCACCTTGGAAAACGTTTTTAGAAATCGTCACTTATCTGATTTTAAAATGTTCAATCACACCGCTGCTCTTAGAAACATATCTTCACACGACGTGCACGTTTCGGGAATAATCCCTGTTTCAAGTGCTGTTCACCATCAGAAGAAATGGCAACTGTGTTAGAAATGCCATCACCGCAGCTTCGGGTCAACCATTATCTGATCAGGCTGAATGGGTGCATTTTAAATGAAGAACCAGCCAATAGGAACAGAGAACTCCCTACTATCAGGGGAATCCCTACTACAATTGGCCACTCATAGCAGACAACCCTAATACGTCACAGTAGACTAATCCAGTCAATCTCACGATTAAGCCCATGGGGATTCATCATATCTAATTTAAGTTTTCCAAGGTAGTGAACCTGTTTGAATAAAAGAAGCCTGCCGTCAGGTGTGGGTTGGTTATTTAGTACCAGCCCTCCTCCGGCTCGTTCCGACAAAAAAATAAGTTTTTTGTATAGGGTTTTTCATGGTGAATTTTGAAAGTTGGATTGCAATTTTATTCACTAGACTAGGTTTAAGTGCTTCAACTCAGTGATCTCAAGCACTGTCCCTCTTCACCCCAACCACTGGCAGTGACCACGTTCAGAGCATCCCTTCCAGTCTCTTCACTGCAGTCTCTGGTTAGCAGTCTTCCCTCCCCCACCACCGGCTCACCTGTAGCTGTCATTCTCCTTCTTCATTGCCGCCTCCTCTCTTTCCTGAAGCAGCAGAGTGCTCACCAGAGCAACAGGTCCAGTAGTTGGGAACTTGGATGCAGAGTCTATGCTGGCTGAAAGGAGGACAGTGAGCAGCTCCTCCAGGTATGGAGACTTTGTGTCTATCAAACCCTGAAGAACTATCAGCAGGAGAAAGAAAATAGGCCAGAAACAGGTAGAAACATAAAATCTTTAGCATCCCTCCATGACTTGACTTGGATTGAGCATGAAAAGTGAAATTGGGTCTTACCTGCTAATTGTCTTTCCTTGAGTTCCTCCAGTCCAGCCCCGACCTTGAGTAGTCACCTCTTACCAGCAGCTTGGAAACTGG
The DNA here is from genome assembly GCA_033557465.1 of Ichthyophis bannanicus. Taxonomy (NCBI): domain Eukaryota; kingdom Metazoa; phylum Chordata; class Amphibia; order Gymnophiona; family Ichthyophiidae; genus Ichthyophis; species Ichthyophis bannanicus. The sequence continues at coordinate 34,444,481 of CM066044.1, forward strand.
GCATGTCACAACTTCTGACATCACCCTAGATAGATAGTTGGCACCACCCACCAGCCTCCAGTATCCTATTGACAAAGCAGACTCACCAGAGCAATAAATAAGAAAGGTTTCTTCATAAAACTCATTTATCCCCAACAGGCAGAAAAAAAACCTTCCCCAAATAAGAAACTGTAGTGAAAAACACACTTACATGACAAGCTCGTCACTCTGAGTTCTCCAGATGACTTTCTACTGAAAGGAATTAGACGACCTGCACCTGGGCTGCACACACTGATGGCTGCCTGCCCAACTTTTGAACCAAAATCCGATGACCTCTTCAGGCCCAGGAACGCCACCACATCATAAAGAATCAGTAAAATGGGAGGGCGTGGGACTGGACTGGAAAAACTCAAGGAAAGACAATTAGCAGGTAAGACCTAATTTCACCTTCCTTATTGTTCCCTCCAGTCCAGTCCTGACAATACTAATCTCGGGACGGACCCGCAAGACTAGCCTGAAGCACCACTGAACCAAACTGTGTGGCCCTCACTGTTTGCACATCTAAACAATAATACTTTACAAAAGTATGTAAGGATGACCAGGTTAATGCCCTACAAATGTCCTCTGGTGGAACCATGCTGGATTCCGCCCATGAAACCGCTTGCACGCAGGTCGAGTGTGCCTTCAACCCTCTAGGCAATGCCTTGTGATGCAACAGGTAAGCTGATGCAATGGCTTCCTTCATCCAACATGCAATTGATGCCTTTGAGGTTACCTCTCCTTTGCGCTGGCCTCCGAACATGAAAAAAGATGATCAGACTTGCGAAACGAAGCCGTCTGCTTCAGATAATGCTGCAAAACTTACCTAACTTCCAGAAGACGTAGAAGGGAATCCTCTGCCCCCCACAAAAACTGGGAGCATGACTGGTTGTTTGAGATGAAAACCTGACAACACCTTGGGAAGAAAAGAGGGCAGCACTACGTTCTCCCTGGAAAGGCACAGAAATGGAGCGCAACACAAAAGTGCTTGCCACTCCAAAATTCTCCTGGCCAAACAGATGGCTACAAAAAATACCGTCTCCAAAGTCATATCCTTCAAGGTACTCGCCCTCAATGACTCGAAAGGCTCTTCCTTTAATACCAACAAAACAAGATTAATGTCCTAGGGAGGAACCACTGTCCGAAGCTGGGATGAATGCACCTCACTGCCCGCATAAAACGAGCGATATCTGGATGCGTCGCTGGGAAACTTTTTGAACCCTACTGCGATAGCAGAAGATAGTTGCCACCTGCACGTGCAACGAGTTGCATGCCAAGCCCTTATCCAAACCTGCCTGCAAAAGGCCAGAATCTCTGGCATCGAGGCCAAAAGGGGGCGGCAGCCATGCTCTGTGCACCATTCCTTGAATATTCTCCACATCCTGACATAGGCCAGGGAAGCAGAACATTTACAGGCCATTAACAAAGTTGAAATCACTGAAGCAGAATAGCCATGCCTTCTCAACCTAGCCCTTTTAAAACCCAGGCCGTAAGCGAAAATTGAGCTACCTGAGGCATCCAGATGGGGCCTTGAACCAGTAGATCGTCTTGCACCAGCAGCTGCCAGGGGTGATTGGTCATCAGCCTGACCATATCAGCATACCAAGGCCTCTGCGGCTAATCAGGAGCGATCAAAACCACTAGGCCCCAATGCACCTCTATTCACTGTACTACGCGGCCTATCAGGGCCCATGGGAAAAAGACAGAGAACACTGTCTGCTGGTCATCTTTGCACCAACGGACTGAGTCCCTCCGACATGCACTCTCTTCTTCTGCTGTAAAACCGTTCTGCCTTGGGATTCTGGAAGGTCGCCATCAAGTCCATGATCAGCTGACCCCAGTGGGGCATGAGCTGCGCTAACACTGTGCTTTGAGAGTCCACTCTCTCAGATCCAACCAGATTTGACTGAGAAAATCCACGGCCACATTGTCCTTTCCATTCACATGGACTGCTGAGATTGTCTGCAAATTGCCCTCTGCCCATTCCAGTAAGGGCTGGATCTCCTCTTCCAAGGGGGAGGAGTGGTCTAGTGGTTAGGACAAGGTACTTCAGGCCGGAGGGCCAGGGGTTCAAGTCCCAACTTAGGAAAGCAATCTCAGGACAGAGGGACTGGGATTTCTAGTCCTATAGTCAATCCTTGTGGTCTTTGGCAAGCCACTTAACCCTCCATTTCCCATTTTCCCTGTAAGTATTAGCTTATGTGTGTCATATCCCATCGTGTTAAATGTATATACAAAATTACATATTTGAACTGTTGAAAATCGTGATATAAATACAGCTAAATAAATAAATGCACGCTGCTTTTGCCCCTTGCCAACTTGATGTATGCTACCATGGTGGCATTGTCGGAGAACACTCGCACTGCCTTCCCCTAAAGAAAAGGTTGAAAATTCTGTAGCGCAGGTACATTGCTCTCATCTCTAATTAATTGATCTGTCATGTGCATTCCAGCGAAGTCTAGACCCCCTGGGGGCTACTTGGGCTTCGCAATGCACCCCCCAGCCCAATAAACTGGCATCCATCGTTAACGGAACCCACAGCGGAGTCTGCAGGGGCATTCCTGCCAAGAACCTGTCTGGAAGCAACCACCACCGGAGTGACTCCCGAACCAGCTGCGGGCAGGGCAGTGCCTGAGACAGCTCGTAGTGTTGAGCTGATCACCCCTGCAATAACGCCTGCTTTAATGGTCTCATGTGCACACATGACCAAAGCACCAACTCAATCAATGCTGCCATCGACCCCAGCACCTATAAATAATGCCACGCTATTAGCGTCAACATGCAGAGAAACTGCCAAACTTGATTCTTTAGAGAGACCATCCTCTCCAGAGACAGAGACACTTTGCTTATGTCTGTTTAGAACTCGGCTCCCAGATACACCAAATCCTGAGAAGGCAGGAGACGGCTCTTTGCCACATTTATGACCCAGCCTAGACTTTCCAGAAAGGCGATTACACGCTTCATGGCCCACACGCTTTGGTCAAGGGGCTTTTGCCCAGATGAGCCAATCACCCAGACAGGGAAGTACCAGAATTACTTTCGACTGGAGCCCTGCGGCCACCACCGCTATCACCTCAGTGAACATGCATGGTGGTCACCAGGCCGAATGGCAAGGCCTGAAACTGGAAGTGACCCACTGGCACTACGAACCATAAAAACTGCTGATGTTCTAGCCGAATATGCAAGTAGACCTCCATGAGATCGAGGGACGTCAGAATTCCCTTCCCTGACTGCCACGATGACCGAGCTGAGAGTCTCCATGTGGAAGCGATTTATGTGCTTGAGATCCAATATGAGCTGGAAGAGTCTTTTTTTGGGGACTATGAAGTATATGGAGTATCAACCATAACCACATTGGTCTTTTGGAACCTCCACCACTGGCTGCAATTCGAGGAGGCACCACAGAGCATCGTGCACGGCCTTGTTTTTAAAGGGGCCTTGCAAGGGGATGTGACCATGGCATCCTGCAGGGGCCGAGCAAACTCTAGTGCATAGCCATCTCGAATTATCTTGAGTATCCCCTGGTAGTGAGCTTGGTCAGGTGGCGTAAAAATCCTGCAGTCGACCACCCACAGGAACTGACATCCCCTGGACCGCCATGGCATCATTGCATCTTCTTGGTATCTGAGGCTGCAGAGGAGTAGAAACACCAGACCACGCCTCGAAAAACCTTGAATGGCTTGTCTTCAAGAAGGAAATTGTCCTCTCTGGTAGAGCACAAACCGGACCGCCCGGAACCGTCTGAAATCCCCAGGAATGAACTCTCCCCAGGAAATTGGCATGTACCAGTTTTTGTTTATCCTCCAGGAGCCGGCCACCCTTGGATTCTCCAAAGCCCTTCACCAACTTATCCAGATCCTCCCCAAAAAGAAACTTCCCTCTGAAGGGAAGCTTGCTCAAACGTATCTTGGAGGAGACATCTGCCACCCGGTTTCACAACCAGAGATAGCGATATGTAGCCACCGCTGAGGTCTTACCCTTGGACAGGCTCCTAATGAGATCATAAAAGGCATCCACCAAGTACGCCGCTCCGAACTCCAACTCTGCCGCCTCCGGAGGCAACGGATAGGAGTCCCCCGCACTATCCAACACTGCTTGCGCCCAGCATAAACAAACGTGGGCCACAAAAGCCTCGCCAGACCGATACCTTCAAAGACAAGACATTAATAAACAAACGTTTAGGGAGGGTCTCCAGCTTCTTGTCCTGCACATCCTTAAGAGCTGATCCCTCTCCATGGGAATGGTGGTCTTCCTTGTGATGGCCAAAACTGACCAACATACACCCTCAGCCAGCAGAACAGCTTATTATCTTTGATCTGGGAGGATGATACAAACGGGTCAGAACCCGTGTGCTTTTTCAGGCACACTCTGGAATGTCCCACTCGTCCTGAATCATGTACTCGACTACTCGATGCAATGGGAAAACCACATGCGTCTTTCTAACAGCTTGAAACAACGCATCCTCCAATGGTTCGTCCTTGGTCGGGGGTGCTCACCCCCATGTTAAGGGCTTTGGCAAAGTGCGCGATTAGCGCCACCCAGTTCCTCCATGTGACAAACAAGTATGATGCGGGACTCTTCACTTTGAGGAATTTCACCTTCCTTGAGCTCTACAGGTTCTATGTTTGCATCCGCTTCACCATCTGGGTCGTCTAGCTCCCCAGACTGCTCAGACCCCACAGACTCCAAGGGGTCATTCTCCACTCGCCTTCTGCTAGAGCTGGATCCTCCCTCTGCCATCACTGCAGAGAGGGATTCCGCCGAACCTCGCTTCCTACCTTGTTCCTGGAAGCTCCTCAGGCCATCCTCCCCCTGTTGCTTCAGGCAAAAAGCCTTGTGCATGAGGACAAACTCGGGTTGAAAAAACCCCTGGGAATGGAAGGCTTCGTGTTCCAGGGACCTTCCCCCTAAACTCTTTTGCCAGCAAAGCAGGGCCATTCCTGTCTCCCTGTCTCTGAGTGGCTGCTCCACTAGTCGCAGGGGAAGAGTGTTCTCTGGGCGGTGCCCCCCCCCTCGGGGCCACCAAAGTTTGTTCCACCCTTTCCTCCCAAAGGCTCTCTTTCACGGACCTTGACTCTGCCTCACAGCCATGGCAAAAGTCTGCAGCCAAGACAGTGCCTCTGCGGCGGGAGCCACAAAGTAAGCAAGTGGGTTTGGGGGACATACTAGCAGATACTCCAGCTGGTATGCTTCCCCCTCCCCAATCTGTTATTATGGTCAATACCCCTGTGGCCTGAAACTAGCCTTCAGTGTGCTCCAATGTTCCTTTTCAGCTTTTTTAATTTTTTCATGCTCTGCTAAAAAGAAAATATCTGTTTCATAGGTAACCCTGACTTACTAAGAAAAAACGCGATGGAAGGGCTTGCAGAAAACAATAAAACACACCTCCCTGGAGTCCTCCCCCCACGTGGAATGAGCATTGCAGCAAATGGCTGTGGCCCACTCAAGATGGGAAAAACCTGCCCTCAGTCGCGCCGTCCCCTTCAGGGGGAATGTATCTCTTTGGGGAAGATCTGGATAAGTTGATGAAGGCCCTTGGAGAATTGTCCCAAAACACTTATGTCCATATTGCCTCTGATCTCCTGCAGCCTCTGAGCCACTCACTGGAGATACTGACTTTCCCCTTCTGCTGCCTGAGCAGGTAAGCCTTTTGCTCGTGGCAGTGATCTGGTGCGGAGAACCTTCGGAATCACCGTTCAACTGGTCTTATTAACACCGGCGGTGACGGGGCACTGGTGTGCGCCAATTCCCTCAAGGCTGTGCATGTCAGCAGCTCCTCAACCACCAAAGGGTTCGGGAGCCGCTGAGATGCTGGAACTCAATGCATCGCAAGTTTCTTTCCCCAAAAACAGGGTTTAACTGCCTCTTCCACAGAGCTAAGCGCTGGCTTCAGCGCTCTTTTTTTTTTTTAAACAATGAACTTTACTGTGCAGCCTCGCTAACTCCTCTGCAATCACTCCATCACCCCACAAATTTGTCTTATATCCTTTTTTTTTTTTTTTTTTTTTTACCGACGATCTCTTAGTTGTCCCTTCAGTGATCCTGTCCTGGGATCATGTCTCACCAGTTGTTTTGGAGACTGAGATACTGGAGGTTGGTGGGTGGCGCCAGTTATCTACCTAGGGAGATGTCAGAAGTTGTGACAAGCTCAGTCTCCAAGCTGCTGGTGAGAGGCGACTACCCAAGGTCAGGACTGGACTGGAGGAACGATAAGGAATTTGTGATTTAAAAATAAACTCTGCAGGATACAGCCCTTTCTATTTATTTTATTTTACTTATTTATTTATTTAACATTTCTATACCACTTTATCCTATTTCCTTCATTGATGAAAACTAATTGAAGGGGAGCAGTCCATACATAATCACTCACACACCTCACTTACATGACAGTTCCAGCTGTGCCAGTTACAGCATTACCCACACTCTGAAGAGGGGAAATGTACCTCTCTAACGGTCAGGAGCTGATTCCTATTCCCTTGATCCTCAGCAATCTCTGGAGAACTAACAGCACTCTGAACTAAAGACGCACCTTTTCCAATCAGTTCTGGTTCCACACTGCATTTCTCCCCAGATTTTAGGGTCGTGATGATGGCTCGTACTGTGGAACTGATCATGTCCAAGTCACGATGGAATGCCAGTGCCTCGGCCAGGTGCAAGAACCCTCCTTGAACTAAAGAGGAAAGGAAGAGATGTACAGAACTGACAAGTGAAAGGACACCACACCCTTCTTCTCCACAAAGGCAGAGAACTGCTGAGTTCAGACAAGTGCTCATCCACAAGCCTTCCCCTACTGTTTCCTCCAGAGAGATATATATTGCTATATACGAGGTGTGACAAAAAAGAAACAAAACTGTGGCAGCCATGCCCATGACTCAATGCCAATTGGCTAACCGCTTATGTCACTGTGTTGTGCAACATCTCACCACTATTCTGCTATAATATTTTTTCATCTCTCTCACTCTGTTTTTCTTTTTCAGGTTTTTTTGTACCACACTGCTCCATCGCTTTGTCACCCAACTGCAGGTGGCAGAAATATGGAGCAAAGAATCAACTTGAAATTTCTGGTTAAGTTGGAGAAGGGCCCAACTGAGTGTCTCCAACTTCTTCAAAAGGCTTATGGAGAAGATGCAATGTCAAGGCCGTGAGTCTTCGAGTGACACAAAAGCTTCAAGTCTGGCCACGAGGAGGTGGAGGATGACCCCAAGTCAGGACGGCCTTCCACGACAAAAGATGGCTGAGAACCAGCCTGGTGCGGAGTGATTTGCAGATTGACCGGTGCGAATGACTAAGCTGAGGAGCTCCAGCCTGAACAGGGAGGTCAGTGCCGGACCATCCTTGGGTTGCAGAGGAACTGGAGATTGTGGAAGGTGGTGCGCCAAGATGGTGGGCCATGCTTTTATCAGCGACCAGAAGGAAAGCAAACCAGGTCAATGTTTGTCAAGACTTGCTAGAGAGGAATGGAGAAGATCCAGAGTTTATTGGTCAACACAGGAGATCGAGACGTTGGGTCTTCACAATAGGAACATGAAAGCAAGAGGACAGAGCCCTGCAGTGGAAGATTCGACTGTCACCCAGGACCCAAGAAGGCATGCATGTCCAAATCAAGGATCAAGGTCATGCTGATCACATTCTTCGACCAGGAAGCTGGGAGTACTCCATCATGGAGTTTTGATGCCTGAGGGTGGGTCCAGGACAGTCAACCCAGCACTTCTACCAGCAGTGTCCCCCTCAATTGATCATGACCGAGTTCTGGCACAGCAGGCAGGTACTCTGTGGAGAGGCAAGTCGTGGCTTGCTCCACCATGACCAACGAGCCCGCACACACCCGGCGGCTCCCCCCCCCCCCCCCCCCCCCCCCCCAGTGTAGAGGTAGTTCTTGCGCCAACAAACAGACTCACAGCTCTCGACCACAGCCTCCTTATTCCCCAGATCTAGCCACCGTGGCAACTTCTGATCTTCCCCAGGCTGAAGACTGTGCCTCAAAAGGAAACACATTTCACCTCTGTATATAGAGATCAAGGCCAATGGATGAGGGAGTGGAGGGACCTCAAGGAGGAGGACTTTACCAAGTGCTTACATACGTGGCAGCAGCAAATGTAGAGAGTTGCATTAACTCTAGGGGAGTATTTTCTTGAAGGGGACATGCGTAATTTCCTCGTGTAGAATTTTGTAATAAAACTTTTATTGGACAGTCTCATGTTCTTTTTTTGTCACACCTCTATTATTGTCACCTATCGTCCTCCCAAAACCACTTATGACCATAGTGTCTCTGATCAAGCTTTTAACCTGTTTTCTAGTATACAGAAGGTGTATTTTAGTTAACCTGATAATGATCCTTTCCTGGAGTCCTTCTAGGACCCAGTCCAGCTAGATCAGCCCCCCTGCCGCAGATGGAGACAAAGAAACACTAGAAACTTCCAATGACATCATCACTGGTACTAGTGTTTGATATAGCTAGAGACACACTTCATATTTCTTAACAAGCAAATGGTATTTCCACAGAACAAGCAGGTCATCCCCAAACCAAAGTACAGCCACTGAGAAACCAAAGAACATTGAGAAGAAATCAAACAATGCACAGAAAACAAAATGTATTTGTTCTTCCATTCTCCTGTGAGCACTTTTTTTTTTCACACTATTTTTTTTCTTTGCAGACAGAAAGAATTCTGCAAAAATCCCATCCCCACAGAAAGTACAGTAGCTGTAGCAGCAAGGGTGGATCCTGGAAGGGTCTAGCAGGACTCCAGGAAAAGAAATTATCAGGCAAGCTAAAATTTCACCTTCCAGATCATCCTGCTAGACCAGTTTTGACCAGGGGAAATACCAAAGTTACGACTCCACTGGGAAGGAAGAAGACATGGCTGCCCTCAGGACCACTGCACTGAACGCCACATCTCACCCTGGTATCAAGATCCAACTGGTAATGCTGACAAAGGTAGACAAGGGAGACCAAGTTGCCACCCAGCAAATGTTCTGACGAACCAATGAAAACTGGCTTTCTGCATGGAAGACGGCCTGCACTGGGTGGGAATGAGCCCTCAACCCTTCAGGGAATAGGCCTAGTGCTCCATGAGTTTAAGATGAAACCAACTGCACTCTTAATCCCAATGGCCTAAAATGGATTTGGAGGCTGCTTCTCCCTTACATGGTCCGCCAAACCAAAGGACAAAACAATTTCCTCTACTCTGTGGGGTTTTGGCAGCTTTCAGATACCAGAAACGTACTCTGCATACATCCAAACCAGGTGGAGGTCTTTATCTCTTCCAGGGACAATGATTGGAAGAAAAAACCAGGCAAAAAGGGAAGGAAAAAAAAAAAAAAAAAACAAAAAAACCCCCACCCCAAAAAAAACCACTTGGTTAACATGGAAAGGTGAAAAGCACCTTGGGGTAAAAAAAAAAAACAAAAAGGAACTGGGCAGAAGGACACTGACACCTCAGAAAACAATAAGCATGGGTCCCCTTCAAAGGACCTGTGGCACTCTGAAATGCAGCATACCAGGACAAATGGTGACCAAGAATACCATCCTTGAGCAAGAGATTCTTTAAACGTTGCCCATTTCAAAGGGTGCCCTCATCAGGAGCCCCCCATACGAATTAGGGGCCAAATTCCATGGTAGAACAATAAGTACACTAAGCAGGGCGCAAGTTGACTCATACTCGGGTGAAAAGGGAAAATGACAAGCGATGAGAAAGCGAAAAGGACAATTGACCATTAGACCCCAAAACCACAACTAACACTGGCAGCCCTTAGCCTTGTTAAAACCAACCTAGAGAAAGGACAAGGAGAGACAACTCCGCCCACAAGGGAACAGGTTTCCACTCCTCCGGATGCCTTCCCAAATGAAGGGCTGCTTGTGATGACCACCATGATCTTTGTAAAAGGTCCTGGGCAGCAGTGGCCAGCGTGAAACCCGAACAGGCCACAATAACTAATAGGGCACTCCTAGAAATTTGTATACTGCTATCCTAATGGCCTGCTCTGAACCAAAAAATTGACTTCCCTGCTATAAGAAACTCCTGCTGTGTCCCAAGCCGCAGACCTGCTAACCACACAACTGCCTGCCAGGGGTGTTGTATGTGTGCATACAGAAGGCCTATTGTTTTCCTGAACATACCGAAGTGCAAGAGAACCTGCCTCTCATGCCTTTCCTCCACAGACTGTTCTACTGGCCTGAAGCATTTGCGACAATGTATGAGACTGGCATACCATCATCTTCTGCACGTTGTCTCCCACCATTGGCCCTTTGTCTGCAGGATGACCCCCTGATGACTACCTCCTGATTTACCGAGATGCCTTGCAATATCATGCCAACCAATCACCAAAATGTGACAAGGACTGATCACAAGAATAATACAGTATGCACAGAAGAACTTTTGCACTAGTGTCTTTCGCTTCCTTGCTGCCTCTGCAAATACAAATACACTCTGTGTGTTTTCCCAAGGCTGTTCCACTAATCTTGTGAGACATTTTCCAGACTCCCACAGATACCTAAGTTCTGTGCCTCACACGGCTCCCTCGGATTGGCTGGCCAGCATTATCTAGCCTAGTTGCCTCTTTTGGACTTTATGCTATTCCAGAGACTGCCTCGGACTCCAGCTGCAATCATAGGCAGAGCTAAGGTACAGGTCTTATGTCTTCACCTTGGGGTGATAACCAGTCAGCTCACTGTACTTTTCCTAAAGTGCAGAGATGCCTGTGACCTCTGGTTGCTCATCAGTGAGTTATTACCACTACGCAATCATATTGCTGCTACAACTTACCTCATAGTCTATTGTTAGTCTGTATATTTTTCTATTTTCTATCCATATAAACCTAATATATATTACAGAACTCTGTCTCTCTTCTGGCTCATTACCAAAAGATCCACCAAACCTGAGCGTGAGGGTCTAATAGCAGGCTTTTTTCCTAGACATAACTGAGCATATCTTTTTTTGATTGTTTGCCAACACTCCCCAGAATGGCAAATCGCAGGAAGTGCCGCTGGTCCTCTCGAATCACAATGTGAAAGTAGGCCTTGGCAAGATCCAGGGAAATTAGGTGCTCTCCCTGATGCACTGCCTTAATGATTGATCTCAGGAACTCCATTCAAAACCGAGATACCTAGAGAGAAAACTGACCCTTTTCAAATCTAGGACAAGCCTGAGGGAGTGATTCAAGATGGCCACGGCAAGATTTGTGTAGGTGTAACGCGTTTCGGTTATGGGCAAAAGGAAAGCTAAGGGTGGCAAAAAGCCCTCTGAAGCCCCTGCGGCTTTACCTCCGGTTTCCTCTGGTCCTTTGGATCCTTTCCTGGTTCGCACACCACATAAGCCAGCAGCATGCCAGCAACTCTATACCCGCTGTCTGCCCCTCGAGCTGGATAGCTCGTCGAGCAGTTCGGGCTTGATCAACTGTCGCCGGAGCAGCAGCGCGAAGCAAAGATCCTTGTGCTGGAGTCTTCAAGCTCGGAGGATGTGGTTCCAACGACGGTTGTGCCATTGGATCCTCGAGGGCAGTCCTCTGAGCTGTTGCCAGGGGGAGGTGATTCTCTTCCGGGTCCTTTCTCCAGCCCTCAGAAGCACGCGTCGAAAGCCGCAGACTTAGTGGTCCCCGGTGGGATGTCTTCTTTGATGGAGCCTTCGGGAGTTGTGACTCCGACTGTGGATGTATCATCAGACTCTTAAGTCTTTCTGTTACCAAACCCTGACTTTGGAATCTATTTGGTCGGCGATACAGCAGATGGGTCAATCCTTATCATCTCAGGTACAATCTATTTCGGCTCAAGTTCAGTCCAATGTTTCCCTGATGCAGCAGAACGGGAGACCTCTTGGATGTGCGGGGGTCCGTCTCCTTATTGGAAGCAAGAGAGCGTAGTTACTCACCTGTAACAGGTTCTCCAGGAGCAGCAGGAATCAGTCCTCACATATGGGTGACGTCGGCGCCGACGGAGCCCTCGCGGAGCAATTTTCCCCAGCTTTCAAAGAAAGCCTTTGGGAATTGCAGCGCGCATGCGCGGTCTCCTTCCCGCCCAAGGGTGCCATCTTAGCCAGTCTGATGACATAGCTAAAAGACAGCATAAAAATTTGCAAAAAAACTTAAGCAGATGATTGCAACTCCAAGGGGAGGAGGGAGGGTTGTGAGGACTGATTCCTGCTGCTCCTGGAGAACACCTGTTACAGGTGAGTAACTACGCTTTCTCCAGGACCAAGCAGGAAGTCAGTCCTCACATATGGGACTCCCAAGCTTAAGGCTACCGGAGACCCTAAGCACAAAAATGAGCTCCCTCTAGCTCAGCGGCACAGAAGGAAGGAATCTTCACTGAATTATTACCCACCGGTAGCCCCCATCCGGGATGGAGGGTAGGAGTTGCTCAAACCTCGAAGAGATTTCGGAGGACTGCCTGTCCGAAAGCACTGTCCCTGCGGGACTCCCTCTCGAGACAGTAATGGACCGCAAAAGTCTGGCTCGAAGACCAAGTAGCGGCCCGGCAGATGTCTGCCAGCGGAACAGAGCGGAGGTAAGCCACTGACGTAGCCTTCGCCCGAACACAATGAGCCGTGACTCGACTTTCTAACGAGAGTCCTGGGTGGGGGGGGGGGGGCGGGGGGGGTGCCTGGGTGGGAGGGGGGGGGGGGGGGGGGAGGGAGGCGGCTTGCCCCATAAGCCCAAGCGATACAGTCAGCAACCCAGATGGACAGAGTACGCTTGGAGACCGGGAGCCCCAATTTATTGGGGTCAAAAGACACAAAAAGCTGAGCAGCTTTACGGTGCTCCCGCGTACGGTCAAGGTAGAAGTTCAATGCCCTTCTACAGTCCAGGGTATGTAGGACCATTTCAGCTCGGCTGGAGTGTGGCCTGGGAAAGAAGGTCGGAAGTACCACCTCCTGATTGATGTGAAAAGGGGAGACCACTTTTGGAAGAAATTTTGGGTGAGTCCGTAGGACTACCCTATTTTTTGTAGAACCAAGTGTAAGGGGGATCAGACACGAGGGCCTGCAATTCACTTACGCGTCTAGCGGAAGTGAGGGCTATCAGGAATAAAGTTTTCCAAGAAAGGAAACGGAGAGAACAGGTAGCCATAGGTTCAAAAGGCGGACAGGTGATCCGCTGTAAAACCACATTCAGATCCCAGTCAGGTGCTGGCGGGCGCAGAGGTGGTTTAAGTAGAAGGAGACCTCGGAGAAACCTCGCTACGAGAGGGTCGCTGGAAAGAGGTCTGCCGTCCACCGGCACATGATGTGCTGAAAGAGCACTGAGGTGAACTTTGACGGAGTTGGACTTAAGTCCCAGATTAGAGAGGTAGAGCAAGTACTGCAAGATCACCGACACCGAGCAGGAGAAGGGATCCTGAGACTGCTGGGCACACCAAACGGAAAAGCGACGCCATTTAAGGGCGTAGCATTTGCGGGTAGAAGGTCGCCGAGAAGCTAGGACGACCTCTTCCACCTCTGCCGGCAGTAGAAGGGGAGCAAGGACTACCCTTTCAGCAGCCAGGCCATTAGATTGAGAGATCTGAGGTTGGGGTGTAGCAGGGACCCCTGATCCTGTGTTAGGAGATCCGGTTGAAACCCCAGAGGGAACGGATCCTCTACCGCTAATTGCAGCAGGAGTGGAAACCACGGCTGTCTGGGCCAGCGAGGAGCCACCAGGATCATGGAAGCTTTGTCTCGGAGAACCTTGAAAAGAGTTCGAGAGACTAGCGGATGGGAGGAAAAGCATACAGAAGGCTCTCCGACCATGAGAGTAGAAAAGCATCTGCCGCTACTCGAAGGGGATGTGGCTGACGAGAGCAGAAGCGAGGAAGTTGCCGGTTGAGAGGACTGGCAAAGAGATCCATCGTGGGGAGTCCCCACTTCAGAAAAAGTTTCTGAACTACCAAGGGATCCAGACGCCACTCGTGCGGCTGGAGGATCCTGCTGAGTTTGTCCGCCAGGCAATTTTCTTGGCCTGGGAGATAAACTGCCTTGAGAAGAATGCCGTGACTGACGGCCCAAGAGCAGAGCTTCTGAGCTTCTCGGCAGAGAAGGAAGGAGCCCGTGCCCCCCTGTTTGTTCACGTAGAACATGGCAACTTGATTGTCCGTCTGGACAAGGACGGACTGGTGAGAAGTCAGGTGGGAGAAAGCCTTGAGAGCCAGACGGATTGCTCTGAGCTCCAGGAAGTTGATCTGCTGAGCAGACTCCCACGCGGTCCAGAGACCTTGAGTACATGCCCCTTGGCAATGTGCTCCCCAACCCAGGAGGGAAGCATCGGTCGTCAGCACTTGAGCCGGCTGAGGTGACTGAAAAGGCATTCCGAGCACCAGGTTCGGCCGATGAAGCCACCACTGTAGAGAAGAGGCCAGCGGCCCGGAGATGCGCACTAAGTCGGCTAGTCCGCCGGTGGCTTGTTGCCACTGCTTGCGAAGGCACCATTGAGCAGGCCGCATATTCAGGCGGGCATTGGGGGTCACGTGGACGGTGGAAGCCATATGGCCGAGTAGTCTCAGGAAGCGCCTGGCTGAGACCAGGGACTGGCTGCGAAAACGGCCGGCTAGGTCCATGAGCCGTTGAGCCCTGTCGAGAGGCAGGAAAGCTCGTGCCTGAGGAGTGCAGTCTTGCGCCGATGAACTCGAGATCCTGTGAGGGGAGCAAAGTGGACTTTGCGAAGTTTATGACAAAGCCCAAGTACTGCAGAAGAGTCACCGTGCGGTGTGTGGCATTGGTGACTTCCGGAGAGGACGATGCTCTGATGAGCCAGTCGTCGAGGTACGGAAAGACATAGAGGCCGTGAAGCCGGAGATAGGCCGCCACCACCGCGAGACATTTTGTGAAGACTCGCGGTGCGGAGGATAGGCCAAAGGGCAGTACTCTGTACTGGTAATGATTTCCTGCCACCACAAACCTTAGGTATTGGCGGTGGCTTGGGTGGATGAGGATGTGCGTGTAGGCATCCTTTAGATCCAAGGAGCATAGCCAATCTCCCTGCTGGAGGTAGGGCAGAAGGATTCCAAGGGTAAGCATCTTGAACTTTTCCCGCACGAGGAACTTGTTGAGGTTGCGCAAGTCCAGGATGGGTCTGAGGCCTCCTGTCCTTTTTGGTATTAGGAAATACCTGGAATAAAAGCCTTGACCTCTCAGGTGGTGGGGCACCGGTTCCACAGCCTGTTCCTGAAGAAGACTTGCTAACTCCTGAAGGAGTAAGTCCCTGTGCAGAGGGAGTCGTGGAGGTTCTCCCGGGAAATAAGGAGGGAGGGACCTGGTGGAAGTGGAGAAGATAGCCTTCTCTTACGACTTGAAGCACCCAGGCATCTGAAGTGATGTTGGACCACCTGTGGGCGAAGTGAACCAGCCGGCCTCCGGTGCTGGGAGGAGCCAGCTGAGGGGGAGAGGCTATGCTGATGAAGTCAAAAACCCCCACCCTGCTGAGCAGGGGCTGGTGGTGCAGGCTTGGGGGCTTGCTGCCTACGGGACCCGTTACCCCGTCCCTTGGCCTGCTGGCCCTGTTGGGGAGCTGCGGAGGCCTGATATTGAGGGTAGTGTTTATAGGCAGCCGCCTTTCTCGGGTAAAAGGACTTCTTTCCCGAGCCCTTCTTTTTCTGGGAAGGGGCGGAGGTCTTCCTAGAAAGCCTAGTCCTGGTGAGAGTCTCCGTCTCGATTTGTGCAGCCTTTTCAGCCATGGGCTTGCCAAAGAGGTTCTCACCTCGGCAGGGGACATCGACCAACTTGTCCTGCACCCAGGGTTCAAGGTCAGACGACTGAAGCCAAGCCTGTCGGCGGGCACCGATGCCGGCTGCGGCCACTCGAGCCGATGCTTCAAAGCCATCATAGGCTGCTCGGGACATGAATTTGGAGCATTCCCGAATACCAGTTGTCAAGGCCAGGAACCTCCGCAAAGGTTCCTCGGACAGTCCAGCGGAGAATCCGGCTATCTCTTTAGCCAGGTCTCGGAGATACATGCCCATGTAGAGCTGGTAGGTCTGGACACGACAAGCAAGCATAGAGCCCTGGAAACACTTCTTACCAAGGCCATCCAGGTTACGGGCCTCCCTGCCAGGAGGCACCGAGGAGTGCATCTTTTGGCTCTTAAGCCTATGCATGGCCGATTCCACTACCATGGAATGGTGTGGCAGCTGTGCTTTTTGGAAGCCAGGACTCTTGCGGACTCGATAGATGGAATCGACCCGCTTGCTTAATACCGGCGACGAGGCCGGACTCTCCCACATGCGGAAGAGTAGTCGTTCCAGCATGGGAGGAACCGGTACAGTAAAGTGTTCCCTGGCGGGAGAGTCATACTGAAGGGCGTCGAGCTCTTCGGCTCGAGGCTCCTCCTCGGGATCCGCAGGGAAGGCCAAAGCCTTGGCCATATCCCTGACGAAGTCCGAGAACCGGGCATCCTCCGGAGGGGACTGCTTCCGAGGTTCGGACTCAGGTGAGTCCGAGGGGACACACCGAGTCCGAAACGAATCAGGTGACTCTTCCTCTTCAGACTCCCAGGCCGACTCCGAGGAGGAATCGGTGGGGTCGGCTCGGGCAGGCGGAGGCGTCGGCCGCCCCGACACCGAGGGAGTCGGCGTCGACGACCTCGGTCCCGAACGGGAGGCCGAGGGTGACCTCGACCGAGGATCGACTCGAGTTCGCATGGACTCGAGGATCGGCTCGGTCTCCGGGGTCGACTTAGACGTCGACGTCCCGGCGGTCGGGGCAGTGCTCCAGCGAGGCTAGCGATC